>CM067337.1:18662500-19112500 GCA_034376525.1 Nicotiana benthamiana
AAAGAAGAAATACAAAAGATATAAACCCCAATACAATAAAGAATACAATAGAAAAAATTATTATCTTAGAAAGTCATCAGCTAGAAAGCCCTATTTAAATAGAAATAGGCATGTTAGAAAATATAGAACAGATAGAAATTATAAAAACAAACTAGAATGTTTTACTTGTGGTAGTGTAGAACATTTAGCCAACACCTGTCCAAAAAGAATCAATAGTAAAACAAGAAATTCATAGTTAATAGCAGACTTTCAAGAAACTCTAATAAATGTAGATGAATACACGTCAGACAACGAGAGTATATATTCTATAGTAAGTGTAGGTGTAGACCAAACTCAAATAGAAACCTCAGAATCAGAAGAAGAAAAATTAATAAATGAGATAGGACTAGAAAAACTAGACCTAGAAGAGAATAATTTTGTAAATATATTAGAAGACTGCACCCATGAGTTTGAAATAAATAAAGGATTAGATAGCAATCAATGTTTTAAATGTAAATGGTATCCTAGTAGAAATAAAAGAGCTAAATGTAAATTATGCTATTTAGAAGGATGTATTTCATCTATACAAAAAGATTTTGAAATAAAAATAAATAAAGAAGAAATTTATCAAGAGATAAATAATTCTGTTATAAATTTAAGAATAATTACATTAGAAAATAGAATAAATGAATTAGAAAAAAGAATACAAAGAATGGAAAAAGGAAAAGAAAAATTAGAAGATATAAGAACTGAAGAAGATGGAGAACTAATGAGTATAGAAAATTATGATGCCTTAATATGTAATGAAGATAAAAAATTATCTACGATAAAATTTTTAGCAAGGATTAAAATAGAAGATTACGAAATAGAAACATTAGCTCTAGTAGACTCGGGATGCACAAGATGTATAATAAACAAGAGGATAGTTCCAACTAATTTAATAAAAACATTAGACAAGCCAGTAGCAGCCATGCAAATGGATGGAACCCATAATATCTATAAACATTATATAGATAAATCACATATTAGTTTTGTAAATACATGTTTAGATTTTTATAAACCTAGTTATAAGGTATATAAAATTTGGGTAAGAGATTTAAATATAAATATAGATTTTGTATTAGGTTTGAGTTTTATATTACATAATAATGGTAGTTGTTTGCTTAGTAGAGATGGGGTAATATTATTTAAAAATATCACGCAAACACCAGTACAAACAATAGAAGCCGCCACTAGGATAAGGACAAGATTAAATGAAAACCAGATAGACCTGCAAGAAAACGAGAAAGAATGTTGTAAAAAATGCAAAGATAATAAAACCTGCTGTAGGGCTAAAGAAGAAACAAAAAATCTAATATTAGAAGAAAATGAAGATAGAGATATAATAGAAAAGGATTATACGTTAATAGACATTGAAACAGAATTAATTTTAAAACAGAATTACAAAGAATAGGAATAATAAAAAATAAAAAGGATCTAGAAAAATATAATAAAACTTTTAGATGAGATAGAAATAATAGGAGAAAAACCATTGAAGCACTGGGAAAATGTGTAAATTAGACATAATAAATCCAGAATATATAATTAAAACAGCTTCAATAGAAGCTACAAATGAAGACTTTAATACTCAAATTAAAGAACTTATGGACTTAGGTGTAATAAGGAGATCTACTTCTAAACATAGGTCAGCAACTTTTATGGCTAGAAATCATAGTGAAATAGTAAGGGGAAAAGCGAGAATGGTAATAAATTATAAAAGACTTAATGATAACACCAAAACAGATGGATATAAGCTACATGATAAAATGGAATTAATAAATAGGATACAAGGAAAAAAGATATTTAGTAAATTTGATTGTAAATCAGGATATTGACAAGTAAAAATGCATGAAGAAAGTATTGAGTGGACAGCATTTACTTGTCCAGAAGGGCATTTTGAATGGTTAGTCATGCCGTTCGGATTAAAAACAGCTCCACCAATTTTTCAGAGAAAAATGGATAATATATTTGGAGAATATAAAAGGTTTGTGTTACTATATGTAGATGATATATTAGTATTCAGTAAAGATATTAAAGAACACTTAGGACATCTACAAACAGTATTTAGATTATTTGTAGATAATAGAATACTTATCAGTAAAAAGAAAATGAAATTATGTAAAAATTATATAAATTTTTTAGGAGTAGTAGTTTAGGAGATGGGAAGATTAAGCTACAACCCCATATAGCTAAAAAAGCTTTAGAAATGCCAGATAAACTAGACAATATTAAAGAACTACAAAAGTTTCTAGGAATAGTAAATTATGCAAGAAATTTTATAAAAGACTTAGGAAAAAATAGCAGGACCATTATATGCCAAGACAGGATCTACGAGGCAAATATATTTTAATACAGAAGATATTAAATTAGTACAAAAAATTAAAGAAAAAATAAAGAATATTCCTGATCTAACTATGCAATTAGAAACTGACTATTTAATTATAGAAACAGATGTAAGTTTTGAAGGATGGGGAGCAGTTTTAAAAGCAAAACCGAATAAATATAGTGATAAGAATACAGAAAAAATATGTGCATACCAAAGTGAAAAATATAAAGAGAAAGGAAATATGAGTAGTATAGACGCAGAAATTCTAGCTGTAATATACGGATTAAATAGTTTTAAACTATACATATTAAACAAACAAGAAATAATAATTAGAACTGATTGTGAAGCTATTATTAAATTCCACTAAAAGATAAATTCAAAAAATAGTAGTAGAAGGAGATAGTTAAATTTTATTGATAAAATATCAATATATAATTTAGTTTTTGAACATATTAAAGGAAAAGATAATAATTTAGCAGACACTTTAAGTAGACTAAAAATTATTGTCAATTAATAAGAATATTTTACATGTACAGAGTGAGACCAACAGCTCCAAAGACTGAAGACAAGGGAAAAGGCGTTCAAGTCTCACCCTCAGACAGATATTCGCAGACAGTATTAGGTAACCTTCATTTTAAGCCACAAACCATCACAGAACAAAACAATTTAGAAAGAATAAATTTTGGGAAGCATAATTTAATATTTTTTCCACTATCGAATATTTCATTTAGAGTTTTACCAGAATGTGTTATAGATAGACCCCAAAGATGCTTAAATGATAACTTATGGATAGCATATAATAAGAAAGACACTAAATATGTTATAGCAGCTCTTAATGCCTTAGGGCAATATTTTACAGACAAAAATCAAGAAAAGAAGTTTAAATACTACGTAGTTGTACATGGTAAGACAAATGGTATTTTTCAAACATGGATAGAAGTATTAGACTCTATTAAAGACATACAAAAACCACTTTTTAAGGGTTTTAATGATTTTACTGAAGCACTAGATTATGCAAGAGCAATACTAGGACCAAATTATTACATTTCCCCAGCACTTAGACAAAACCCATAAAAGATCCAATAGAAAATCCAAAAGGACACAAAAAAAATAATATTTTGTGACCACTGCTCATCCATGACCGAAGCTTTCCGAAGATTGAACCAGAAGAATGAAAGCTTAGAGAAGGAAAAAATCATACTTATGGAGCAGGCAAGAGTTTTAGAACAAAAGGTGCATACGTTAGCGCAATCTCAGACTCAAGTGATTTTGCAGTAAGATACGAGTTCTCCATCTCAAGAAAAAATGGATGAGAAGGGTGTGCATTCCCCAATGAATACAGAAAAATCCACTGTATCGGATGATGATACAGCTAGTCTGGTTCAAACGGTGACCGGTAAAGACAAGTCAAATCCGTTTATGGCTGTCACTTTGCCAAAAAGTGAAGAAGAAGACTCATCAAGTCAAAGACTACCTAGAACTTTAACACATGGAGACATATTAAAGAAAAAGAGTATAATTGCTAAAAAAAAAATTAGAAAATAGAAGATGTAATTAAACAGACATTAGAGAATTTCTTCCAGCAAAAAGAAAAACAAGACAAACATATGATAAAAAATCCTAGTCCCAGTCCAGAGAAGTCAAGGTCTAGTCCAGAAAGGTCTCAAAGCTCAGGAAGAGACGATAATGAAGACAATCTGAATTATCAAGATGCTCAAGATCCATATGAAGACTATGATTCGGGAATGAGTTTTGATTCAATAGCACTTCATAATTTAGACACATAAAAATGGTTAAACTTCGGAAATAATAATTCAAGGAAAAGACAAAAGAGCAATAATGGAGGAGACAACAAGTAGGGACCAGATATGACAAATGTGACATAAAGACAGATGAATGAGAAAAACGTGGACGACATAAAAAGGAATCTATGCACAAGCCATGTGAAGATGGGGCCCAATGAAGTACCCTACAAGGCTAGAAGACAAAGACTTCTAAAAGCTTTTGAAGTCCATATTTCAGATCCGCTCTAAAAATCAGCTATAAAAGCAAGACCAAGTCGAAGGAAAGATCATCGAAAAAAAGAAAAAAAAAAGCAGAAAAAGAACTCTCTGAAAAGCCTCAACCAACTTTCCAAAAATCCCAAAAAAACTTTCCAAACCACTTTGTAAAATATTTTCCTTTATGAATATCCTAGTAGTTATTCCTCTAAGCTTGTAAAATAAATAAAGTTTGTATGCTTAGGTATTGATCGTTTTTTAATCCAGAAGTCCAGCAAAACCTTTTCGGGGTTCCCGAAAGGGAAATCCCATCTCTTGTAAACATGTAAGTTACTTATGTTTATCTAAGTTATGTTCTAAGATATTACCCCTATGTCTTTATTTGATTTCCTTATATGCTTATGATGTTTATAGTTTTTTGTCATTCTGTAAATAATTAAAAAATTACTCTTAGTACATGGTTATCTTTCCAATTTCTTAATAATTTTGATGGATTAACCTGTAAATTCCTAGGAAAAAACTGGTTAAGATAAACCAAGTGGTATGTGTACTTAACCATGGGCGGCGTGAGGTTAAAGAAAAAAGAGTTAAGAATAGATTTAAATCTATCAAGAATTGGAGAGAAGAGACGAATAGAGTTAAAAAAAAGTATAAAAGGGGTAATCTTAGTACATAATTATGATTACACTGTAACGTTATAAGATTACAGATAAGAGAGAGAGAGTACCGAGTAGGATTTTTACAACATAAAGTTTTAAAATAATTCTACTACACCGTTAATGTCTGGTAATCGTAATAACTATACATATCCAGAAAGCTTTGCAGAAAGTCTTACTTTAAGCCTAGGAGAATTTATTTGGGACGTAGACACAGGATTTTGTTCGATCGCAGACCACACTATACACTTTATTTATATAACAGAAAATTATAGATTTTGTGTAGATTTATTTAATAAGCAGTTATATCTTATAATCAGAACACTAGATCTACATTTATCTAGCCTTTCACACTATTATTATTTAAGACAATAAGTTTATATATATAGATATTACTATTTAAGACAGTAAGTTTTAAAATTTATAATCTATCTATATTATAAATATATATATATATATATGTATATATATATATATATATATATATATATATATATATATATATATATATATATATATATATATATATATATATATATATATATATATATATATATATATATATATATATATATATATATATATATATATATATATATATATATATATATATATATAATTTTTATACTTATGAGTTTCGAGCTAGATATTTAGAGGCTATGTGGCATAATATAGGGCGAACGACACAAATAACCACTAAAAGCAGTGGCTTTTATTTTAAAGCCACTGTTTTCAATTTATTTAGATATTAACCACTCCTTTAATAAACTTCTACCTGAATGGACAAAAATACTCTTCTAGTATTACTTATACCTACGCTATAACCACCACCATCAGTTACACAAACAAAAAACAGCGAACATCAGCAGCCACAGAAAGGGCGATCAACTGAGGCGAGCAACCATTTCTCTTCTGATTTAAAAAATTCAGCACTCTAATCCAAAAAAACGACATAGATAAACAGTAAGTTCTATTTTGTTGTGTTTCTATAGGTTTTTATTTCACTATGGTTATACTTTTTTAGATCTGTGTTGATTTGATTATACAGTAGATAAGAATTTGCCCTTAACTTGAATTTCTGGATTGATAAAGTTTAGGACATCGCCTCCTATGATAATTCTGTATTTCGGACATAGTATCTTCATTGGAAATTGAATTCAAAAATTAAGAACACAATGTCCTTAACTTTGATTCTACTGCCCGCATTTTGCAATATCATTTAAAAATATTAAGGACACAATGTACTTAATATTGTTGATGTTCTTCTATATACAAAGTTCTGTAGCTTTAGTTTCAAATTGTATGTTTTCATTTCTGGTTCAAAAGTTAAGGACTGGCAGTCCTTAACTTTTACCAGAAATTCAAAATTAAGGATTGTATGTTCTTAAATTTTAAACGTGAAATTAAAAGCTAAGGACTTCCCTTCCTTCAACAATAAAACTTGGAATTAAAAAGTTAAGGACTTTCAGTCCTTAAGTCTTAATTTCTGGATCAAAAGTTCAGTACTGAAAGTCCTTAAGTTTTAATTCTATGTTTAAATGTCAAGGACTGTTAGTCCTTAACTTTTAATTCTATGTTTAAATGTTAAGGTCTGGTAGTCCTTAACTTTTAATTCCATGATTAAATGTTAAGGACGTGCAGTCCTTACCTTTGTCTTGCACTTACAGTACACCTGTTCTTAGATGTTCTCTGTTTCCCATTTTCTTGACTTGCAGGATGGAAACAATATGTATAATAATTGCTTTTAATGGTAAATGGACTGATGACTATAAATATCTTGATCATCAAACAAAGCTTTTCATACACCTGACTCAATTCGGTTTGAAGATTTCATTACACAAATTTTTGAGCTTATTGATCTGGATAGCGAAAAGTTTGAATTAGTAATATGGTTTGATATCAACCTTGGAACAAGCAAATGAATGCTTGTATCCAAAGATTTAGATCATCGCACATGTATAGAGTTGCTAAGAACTCATTCACTCTTCAAGGGCTTTCGTTTCATAGTTGATATTTCGGAAAGAGATTTTGCATCAACAAGCAATGAACATGTCAATACAGAAACGGAAAATGACAATCAAAAGCAATCCCAATAGATAGTTGAAATAGATATGGTTGAAGCTCAACCATTAAATGAAGAGGTGCTTCAAACATTTGAATCTATTCACGTAGAAGGACAAAGCATTATTGAGATTGACAAAGAGCAAGCTTTGGGTATTCAAGTGTTACAGAGTGCACCATTAATTGAAGAAGTTGCTGACCAAACTTGTCCACAAACAACTAGAAGAAGTTCAAATTTGAAACAAAAAGAATCCCCAACTATGATATTAAGAGAAAATGCTTCATTGGATGAAATAAAAGTCGGATCAGTATTTGACAAGATGAAGAGTATAATTAACTGTTTTTCCAATATAGCAATCAAAGGACATTTTGAATTCAAGGTTGTTAGATCAATCTCAACAAGATATTCGTTGACATGCAATGATAATAGGTGTTGTTGGTGTGTGCGTGCTTTCAAAATAAAAGATTCAACATTGTTCAAGATAGTAAAGATTGAGAAAAAGCATGACTGCTCTGTTAACACTAGGAAAGCAGATCAAAGGCATGCTACTTCAAAGTTGATTAGTGGTTACATTATCGACAATCTTCGAGACCCAATATTTGAAGTTACACCAGTTTTTTTCATGGCATATATGCAAAATTGCATGAACTAGACATTGGATATCAGAAGGTGTGGCGTGCTATTCAACATGCTTCCGCTTTAATAAGAGGAAATCCCGAAGAAAATTATGAATTATTGTGTTCATACTTGTATATGATGACAAGTACAAACCCGGGAACCTATACTAACATAAAGATAGACGACAACAACATGTAAACAATTTAGAACATGTTGTATTTTAATCTTGTTAACTTTTGAGTTGTCACCAGAAGTTGAGGACTGCCTATCCTTAAGTTTTGAACTTGTAATTAAAAGTTAAAGACCTTCAGTCCTTAAGTTTGAACTTTGAAATAAAAGTTAAGGACATCATGTACTTAATGTTATTACATGTAAATATAAGTTAATGACTGACTGTCCTAAAATTCAGGTATTTTAACATTGTTTTATATTAAATTTACAGGTTTGTTTATATGTTTTATGCATATGGATCATCAATAGCTGGTTGGAATCATTGTAGACCAGTGATTGCTGTTGATGAAACTTTTTGAAGTCAAAATATCGTGGTGTTTTAATGATTTCAGTTTCAAAAGATGCAAATAACCAAATTTTCAAATTAGCCTTTGGAATAGCTGAATCGGAAAACAACAACTCCTATGAGTGTAACTTTAGTCAGCTTCGCAATGCAATTGGGAGCCGTGACAATTTGATTTTTTATCAGACAGGCATCAAGCTATTGCAAATGGCATTGCAAAGGTATATCCTAAAAGCCATCATGGAATTTGCATCTATCATTTGGAGCAAAACCTAAAGCGAAGGAAGGTGAAAAGTAAGGTGATAAAACTTTTCCAAAGTGCTGCAAGAGTATACATGCGTAAAGATTTTGAGCTATACATGTCAGATGTTTCAAATGTAGATAAGAAGACATATGTCTACTTGATGGAAGAACCACCGGAAAGATGGGC
Organism: Nicotiana benthamiana; assembly: GCA_034376525.1. Lineage (NCBI taxonomy): Eukaryota > Viridiplantae > Streptophyta > Magnoliopsida > Solanales > Solanaceae > Nicotiana > Nicotiana benthamiana. The sequence goes on from CM067337.1 coordinate 18,671,125, forward strand.
ACGTTCTTGTAGTCCACGACAAAGATATGACATGCTCACAAAAAACATATTCGAGTCGATGAATTATGTCCTATTAGATGCAAGAGAGCTGCCCATACTAAGAATGATGGACATTCAATTGAAGCTACAACGTTGGTTTTATGAAAGAAGAAGAAAGCAGAAGGAACATTTTTTGATGTTTCTTGTTGGGTTGAGCAGGAATTGACGAAAAGAATAGGTTTAACATTTACTTTGAATGTAAGTATTATGTTCCATATTTATATTATGATTTAAATATAATTTAGGGAGAAGGGTCTAAAATGCCCTTCAACTATCAGCGTAGGTCTAAAATTGCCCTCCGTCCATCTATTGAGCAAAATATGCCCTTCAGTTAATGTTTTCGGCTCAACAATAGCCTTTGTTAATTTTTGTGGCTCAAAAATGCCCTTCGCGTTAATGGAGGGACACGTGTCATCCTCTTGTTGGCTCATTCTAAATATTTCTTAATTTATTAAAAAAAACTTATTATTCATATATGAAAAATAATTTTCTAAAGCAATTAAAAAGGGATTTTCCCATTATTTAGCAAAAAATAAAAATTAAAATATTTTTTTCTAAAATACTTACAAAAATTTATTACATTTTTTTTGTTAAAACTCGAAAAAAATCCTTTTTTTCTTTAGTTTTTAGTAAAAAACTATTTTAAGCTTTTTTTAAAAAATTGGATTTTTTTAGAAAACTGAATTTTTAGAAAACTGTATTTTTTTTGTAAAATCTGTTTTTTTAGAAAGCTGGATTTTTTAAAAATCCGTTTTTTAGAAAAGCGAGTTTAAAAAAACAAATTCTAAAAACAGATTTTTGGAAAATCCAGTATAAAAAAATACAGTTTTCTAAAAAAATAGATTTTACAAAAAAAATCCAGTTTTGAAATACCTGTTTTTACAAAAAAAAATCTAGTTTTAAAAAAAAAAGTATAAAACAATTTTTTTTTAATTTTTTTAAAAAACCAGTTTTTTTACTAAAAATTAAAGAGAAAAAAGGACTTTTCCAGTTTTTACAAAAAAAAATAGTAAATTTTTGTATGTATCTTAGAAAAAAATATTTTAAATTTATTTTATCTTTTTTGTAAATATTGGGAAAAATTCCTTTTCAATTGCTTTAGAAAATTATTTTTCATGTATGAATAATGAGCTTTTTTAATAAATTAAGAAATATTTAGAATGAGCCAACAAGAGGATGACACATGTCCGTCCGTTAACGCAAAGGGCATTTTTGAGCCGCAAAAATTAACAAAGGCTATTGTTGAGCCAAAAACATTAACGGAAGGGCATATTTTGCTCAATAGATGGACGAAGGGCATTTCTAGACCTACGCTGATAGTTGAAGGGCAATTTAGACCCTTCTCTATAATTTAATATAATGTACTGACTTATAATTTTTCAACATTGAAGGTCTTCCCTATTGATTCATGGCGTTCTAGAGTTGAAGAAGAAGGAATAACTTTCCTGGTGGACTTAAACAAAAGAACATGTGATTGTTTTCAATTTCAATTTGATGAAATGCCATGCATACATGCAATTGCAGCTATCAAGAAGAGAAACATCAAGAAGTCTGACTTTTGTCCGCATTGGTACTTAAGGAAATCTTGGCTGAAAACATATGAAAGACAAATACATCCTGTAGGACATACTGATTCTTGGAATGTACCAGAGGGTGCTAAGTCACAAATTGTTAAGCCACCAGATTTCAAAGTGCCACCAGGTAGAAGACAAAAGAAAAGGCATATTCTTGCTACCGAGCCATCATAAATAACATATAAATATGGTCGTTGCAGAAGAATTGGTCATAATAGAACAGCTTGTATATATATTCTCTGGCACTCCATCCATTTTCAAGAAAGCATAGAGAAGAGTAGATATATCCATTTATGTTTATCGTCTCTTTTAAGTTTCTGCAATAGATTGTATTCATTATTATTCTAATTTGATCGAACGTCTGGATTTTTAATATTTCTATCATGTTAACATCTTTTAATTTCCTTAGAGTTCAACAATTAAAAGTTACAAATAGGAGTCACTAAATTAAACTTGCAATTTCAAAACATTAGGACTAACATTCCTTAACTTTGAATTTCAAGTTAAAGAGTTAAGGACTTTGAGTCCTTAAGTTATAGTACCATGTTCAAAACATTAGGACGGATGGTCCTTAAGTTTGAATTTGAAGTTAAAAAGTTAAGGACATTGGGTCCTTAAGTTATAGTACCATGTTCAAAACATTAGGACTGACGGATCCTTAACTTTGGATTTCAAGACCTTAAGTTATAGTAGCTTGTTCAAATATTAGGACTGACGGTCCTTAACTTTGAATTTCAAGTTAAAAAGTTAAGGACATTAAGTCCTTAAGTTATAGAAGCATGTTCAAATCATTAGGAATGACGGGTCCTTAACTTTGAATTTCAAGTCCTTAAGTTATAATCTCATGTTCTAAACATTAGGACTTAATGTCCTTAACTTTGAATATCAACTTCAAAAGTTTAGAACATGAGATCTTTTACTTATACTTCCATGAATAAACCTATGCACAATTTGTCTTTAACTCTACACGATTCCTTTAGTTAGAATGAGTTACATTTTCAAAATGTTAATGACAAACAATCCATAAATTTGAATTACATTCTCAAAAATGATAAGGACAACAAGTCCTTAGCTTTGTCTTTCATGTTCAAAAGTTAAGGACAACAAGTCCTTAACTTTGAATTTGAAGTTCTCTTAGACCTGATCATAAAATAATACTAATAAACTCAATGGACAAATAAAGACTCCAGAAAAACAATGATATAACTAAAAATATACCTTGATATATACTTCTGCAATTGTAATTTTTCATAGCACTTACAAAAAATTATGCTATGCCAACAAAATATAAGTACCTTTTCACAAATTTACAAACTATTTTAAGAAGTATCCTAAACTGGAAGAATTGAGAGGGGGCACGTAGCATTTACAGCAGTTTTATACAAAACAATACCACAATTTCATTACAATTCCTTTTCATACAAAGTTTCATTTTCACTTTCATAATCATCACCCACATTTTCTGGTGGAGTGCCGTAACCATATTTTGTCTTCCATTCACCATATGTCCAAAGATTTGCAGCAAGCTCTTTTCGAAAGTCTTTTATGTCTTCGGGTTGGAATTGCTGCACGTCCTTTCCAATCATCAGCAACTCCACAAATTTTACCAGAAATGCACGACAATCAATCCTAAAATAAGAGAAAGATATGCAATGAATTAAACAACAAAATATCAAGTTCGTATAAATACTACAACGAATAACAATACGTACGATCCAGTTTGGTGTGGTGATCTTTGCTATGTATATCAAACTTGTTGAAGACATTCCCAAAAGACTTATGATGCTTGTCAAACTGTGCAAATCTTAGCATGTGGGGGATCATGTGCTCATACGTTTCCATATGGTTCATTCCAGCTTCATACGGCTCACTGTATATGGAATTATATACATCAATCTTTTTCTGATTCAAGTCCAAAATTCCCAATAGAAAATGTGTCACAGCTTTGTCATCTTCTGAAGGAAGGCGACATGGGAAAAAGATTTTATCAATCTCAGTCCAAGAAATCCCACATCTGCGGCTGTCCCCCCCACACATATGGTGTTAGAAACAATTAGTCATTAGTAGCACACCAAAAATCATCACTAGCATCTTCACTTAAATCCTTATACACACGGTCCATGTAATTATCAAAAAGAATGTCAGTAGTTGTACATTTAAAAGGATGATCGCGAGGGTGGTAGCATTCCTTCTTTCTCGGATAATATAGCGGAATGTCAATATGTTTCATAAAAAGGCAAACAATAAACAAATCCATCAGTAATAAAATAATTAAAAAAATAATAAATTAAGAATAGAAAATAAATGCCTTGTGAATTGTCTAACCTTATCATCCAGAACAAATTTGCTATCTGAGAGCTCAAGGAAGAACATTTTATTACTAATTTTCTGATGATACAATTTATATGGATTTTTCCTAACACTATTATCATCAGCATATAAATCAGTCTCTCCCCTGAAAATTTTGATTATATAAAGTTAGAATTTAATCCTGAACTTAGCTTTTCATGTTGAAAAAATAACGACAGGCAGTCCTTAAATTTGAATTATAAGTTCAAAAGCTAAGGACTGTCCTTAAGTTTGAATTCAAAATTCAAAAGCTAAGGACATGCAATCCTTAAGTTTAAGCATGAAGTTCAAAAGCTAAGGACATTTGGCCCTTAACTTATAGATTCAAGTTTAAAACTTAAGGATTGTCTGTCCTTAACTTGGAATTCCAAGTTCAAAACTTAAGGACATGCAGTCCTTAAGTATTAACTTGAATATATATGTTAGGGACAGTTAGTTCTAAAATTATTGTAATAACCGCAGAAGTTAAGGATGTCGTGAAACACATTAACAGACTTACTCTTTTTTGCGACCTCGCCTCTTCTCCTTTCCCAACCACACAGAGAGTTTCTTCATCAATTTTTCATCTTCACAGGTATAATGAAAAATACACTTACGAGTGTATGTTGCTTTCACCCAACCTGCACTCTTCGGTGTATTTTGATTGTCCGCCTTGGAACTTACTATTTTTCTCTCCTTATCAATGGAAGATTTCAACTGCCAGCTAAGCTCTTTGTTCATTTTCCCGCTACCAAGTTCTTCTTCAACATTTATTTCGACCTCCATAGTCACAGAATCATCAACGTCCATTTGGGTACTTGGAGGAGTAGGAGTTAAAGGAGAAAATGACGGACCATCGTAACCAATACTGTCTCTCGTTCTTTTCATTGGACATTGGTTAAAATCGTCATCATTGGTGTCCTCTTTGTTCTCCTCTGCTGGCGAAACTATATATATATATATATATATATATATATATATATATATATATATATATATATATATATATATATATATATATATATACATATATACATACATACATACATACATACATACATACATACTTATTAGTTTGCACCAACTCATCAAGAGACAAAATTCCAATTGTCAATATAAATATTAGAAGACAATCACTACCTGTCTTCTCCACAACAACTTCTTTTGTTTTCTCACGAGACAACTCCGCTAATATACTGCGTGCAACTTTTTCTTTCTCTTCCAGTTGAACATTTTCTTTATCTTTCAGTTCTTCACCAAATTCTGTACTTGCTACTTCACAAGATTCTGGAAAAATATTGACAAGAGCTTAACATGTTGATAATCGTTTATTAAAACAAAGATATATAAAAAAAATTTAAAAGCCCTATCTAACCATTTGCAATCTCCAAGATCATTCCAGCAATATCATCATCTTCATATGTTGCATCTACAGATTTGGAACCAATCTCACTTCTGCCTATCTCTTGAGATTGTATTCCAGTTTCCTCTTAACATTGCACTACACCTTCTTTGCTCACTCCAGCTTCTTCATTTACTGCTTGAAAAGATTTTGTAACATTTGCAAATTAATACTCATCCTAATAATTCATTAAAACTAAAACACAATATATAATGAAAATTTTATCTAACCTTGATTAGGACAACTTTGAACACAAAATTTTTCTTTATATGACAGCGGTGTCGAGAGATCGTATGTTCCTTCAAGGAATTTACATACAATCTCACTGACACTTGTCCCCAAAGGACTTGTTAAATCGTCCTATGATCGCAATCCACACACTCTACACAATTTATCTGAAACTCCTTTCTCTTGTTAACTGTCCTGGTTTTCACATTCTCTTAAATCTTCACCTTCTGCATGGGGATCCATAGTTTATATGTATTACTCCATTAAATATACATTTCAAAGAAAAAATATACAAAATCTATATCTAACCTTTCCAACTAACAGTAACTTTTTCAGATTCGTCATCAAGATGCGCATCTCTGAAATCTCTTTCATATTGAACATTTGTATGCGCATTGATATCATCATGTTCAAAACCACCTGCATCTTTATTGGTTGTAGGCTCAGTGCCACGACAATCGTCATCAACTCCTTCTTTCCTAATTGGAACACTAGATTGTCTTTGATCAGCATTCCCAAACATGTTGATCAAAGTATCCAGCTTTGATTCCATAGTTTTCTTTAAATCCGGAGAAATAAAATACCATAGAAAAAAAAAAGGACAGGTTTAAAACTTAACGACAGACAGTTCTTATGTTTGAATTTCAAGTTCAAAACTTAAGGACAGGCAGTCCTTAAGTTTGAATTCTAAGTTCAAAACTTAAGGACAGGTAGTCCTTAAGTTTGAATTCCAAGTTCAAAACTTAAGGACAGGCAGTCCTTAAGTTTGAATTCCAAGTTTTATACTTAAGGACACTAAGTCCTTAACTTTTAAATCCAAGATCAAAACTTAAGGATAGGAAATTACCTTGATTTCATTCTCAATTTTTTTTCCGACACAGCAATTTTCTGATTCACTCTGGTAACTTTCGCTTGCAAATGTTTTTTAAAACTCTCTCATAATCTCTGAAGCAAAAAATATACTATAAATAAAAAATTTGGTGTTCGTAAGCATCAAATAAAAAACTAAAATTAAAGGCAGAGACACATACTCTAACGATTTCTTTAAGTACGCCTTCATCAAATTGTGACGAAGTAGACCTTGAGCTTTGTTCATTGTGAAACTGGTTCCTCAACACGAAGAGGCTCTATATTTTCTTCTTCCACATTAATAAAGGGTGACACCTCAATCAACTTAAACATCTATAATATAATAAAAAGTAAACATAAGTATACAAAACTAAAACAAATAAAAAATAGATAGTAATTACATAAACTTACTTTTTCATTATGGAAATACTTTTTGCGAAGAACCTCAAATTGTGGAGACTTCATATCAGAATAACATAACATTCTAGGATAACCCAATTCTGTGAATTTCACAAATATTTGTTCTTGGAATAGAGGAAGTACTTCCATAATCCACACACAAAAAGCAAAAGGAAAGCCAACTAAAGGGTAGCTATCCAGATCTTTTTCATTCTCTTTCTCCGTCAACCTCATTCTCGTTAGGCTTCAAACAACTTTTCAATGATTTTAGTGGAGTCTCATAAGCAACAAAACCCTAGTTGAAGGAAGTGCAGAGTGCCTCATCGTCGATAATTTTCATTATTTCCTACGACACATTCCTATTTTTCCTCTTCCCCATCAAAACAGACTCAACAAAATACAGAGTTGCCAATTTCAAAGCATCATCATCACTGCCAACGAATGATGATGCTGTACCATATGGGCGAGTATTCATAAATTTATACAAATCAGACAGCTCAATCTTGTCCTTTCTAGGGAAATAGACTCTTAAAAGCCTATTTTCTTTCTCATGTAAACCTTTCATCTCAGGCGACGAATAACACTTCAAACCAGTAATAATATGGAATTGATCACGAGTAAACTTAATATTACGGTCAAATACGTTGAAGATCATTGAATCATGTTCATTACCAGATACCAGATAAAATCTCTTTTCCAATATACCAGATAATTACACCACTGTGTAAAATCAAACAGACGGTCGCCTTCCATTATGACACTAGAAAATAAGAAAAAAATAAAGATTAGGAAATACAGTCCTTAACTTTAAGTTTTAAGTGCAAATATTAAGAAAATACAATCATTAACTTATACTTTCAACTTCCAAAGTTAAGGACACTTAGTCCTTAACTTCAAGTTTCATGTGCAATAGTTGAGGACAATCAGTCCTTAACTTGAGTTCCAACTTCAAATTTAATGACAATAATTCCTTACACTTCACGAACACAGTTAACTAAAAATTCATAAACACAGAAAATAAGGAAAAACAAACAAAGATTAGGAAATACAGTCCTTAACTTTAAATTTTAAGTGCAAATATTAAGAAAATACAGTCCTTAACTTATACTTTCAACTTCCAAAGTTAAGGACACTTAGTCCTAAACTTCAAGTTTCATGTGCAAAAGCTAAGGACAATCGGTCCTTAACTTTGAGTTCCAACTTCAAATTTAATGACGGTTCTTCCTTATACATCATGAACACAGTTAACTAAAAATTCATAACAGTAAGCTTATGAATATCTACAACTATTTTTATGAAATATCACTGCATAATCAAATAGATTGAACCAACCACAAACAAATTTCAACTTTCACAGGCTAAAAATTTATCAAAATCACAATCAGACTACATATACGACACTGAATCAACAAAATATGCTCATTTTTGAAATATCAAACATACTTCACACGGCATTGAACCAACTTACACATAAAGAAAAATGAAAATGCATAAAAGAAAAAAAAAATTACCAGTCACAATTGACAGAAGAAGGCGGAGAAGATGACGGAGAAGATGAAGGAGCAGAACTTTAACTGAATATCGCAGATAGCAAGCGAGGGAGATGAAGAAGCAGAGAAGAGAAAACCCTGAAACCGCTCTCGTCTGAATGCAAATAAGGGTTTGGGACAATTTTGGGATTATAATCGATATAGAGAAAGAGTAATTATGTCTTTTCCGCCTTAGTAGTGGCTATATTTGATAAACATTTTAATTAGTGGATAAAAAGTAAATACAATATTAAACAGTGGCTATTACACGCCATTTTTACCATAATATAAGATATTAAACAAAAGGAATTCTAAGCTAAAATACTACAAAATACTACGATACAAGGCTCTAAATTTTACTACGCTAAAAGGGTCTATGTTTTACTACGCTAAAAGCTCTACATTTTACTACACTAAAAAATAATCTAAACTAAACAACATAAAAATACATAAGTATATATGAGGATATTAACAAACAAATTTTTTAGATTAATTTACATATATTTTTATACAGCACTAAAATTAAATTCGGATAAAATTTAACATGCTAGTTTCGGAAAAATTAACACAAACCTAAATTGAACACATACAAATCAAGTAATATGCAATTTTATACAAGTTTCAACTTAAAATAAATCGAAATACCTGGATTTAGAATTTTCGAAAACTAAATAGGTCGAAATTTTGACTTCGGAAGAGTGAATCCATAATAACACAAACCTCTACTGGACTGTGAGACCACCAATCTTCAACTCTCATGTGCCGGGGGGGGGGGGGGGCAAATTTTTTTTTAAAAAAACGGGGCAGAATCGTTTTTCAAATGGGGGGACCAAGAGTTAAAAAATGGAGGCTGTGGATGAAATGAAGAAGAAGAAGACGAAGGGGTAATTAAATAAGGGGTATGGCGTCACAGGTAATGGCGTCATGTCTGACCTCTCAGAAAACGTAAATGTAGCGCCACAATTAGTGGTGCCATACAGACATGTCAGATAAAGTTGATTGTATAGCGTCATTACTTATGGCGTTATATATAGTTCCGTCATTATTTTTTTATACTTATTAACGTATTTTGAGTTAAAAATAACTATATTTTAATTCCGGACTCTATAAGATCAACTAGCTCGAAAGGTGAAAGAATAAAAGGTTGGTAAGATTGAAACTGCAATCAATTAACGAGACTTTCAATAGTAATTATTCAGTCGTACATTTTGAAAAATCATAGTACTAACTTTTTTTCCTTTCACAGAAGAAAAAACAAAAACAGTAGAAGCAAAGCCGGCCGTAGAATCTGAAAAGCAGAGAGTAGGTAGCTCATTTGAACCGACACAATATCTGAGAAATACAATAAACGTGGACAGTTGGCAGGTTGGTGTACTAAATTATCTCATCTGCGTACCTACTTGTGATGTTATGTATGGAGTTATATATTCTGGAAGCTGTGAACTGATGTGGCAGATGACAGGAGCTTTGTTGTTTTCGCCCATAACAGTTAACATCCTTATTTTCTTTCTGTATTACCCTTTCATATGTTCCCTATTTCACGCATTGCCGGTGTATTTTCTTTGTATGCATAATTCAATGGTAGAAGGATATAATTTCACCTACACAATAAATTCGATTCCAACATTGCAGTTCGAATCTAACATCTTATGGGTCGTTTGGTTACCATGATTTGTGTAAAAATTTGACCACACGAACTCGACGGTAATAATCTCGTCCTAATCGTTTCACGAAAGTAGTTAACATATTCGACTCCGACTCGTGGTTGTAATTTTCTGACACCAGCAACGAGGCCATAGCCTCTAGACGACGGAGGAACACCTCCTAGTGGCGGAGCTACAATACCTAATGCAGGTTCGACTGAACCCAGTAATTTTTATTCATACTTTATATTTTTCTTAAAAACTCTATTGAATATGCATAAATATATAATTTAGAACCTAGTAACTTAAAAAGATTGCAATGCGAACCCATAGGATTCAAATTCTGGCTCCGCCTCTGACGCCTCCCCTACCTTACCATGACAAGTCATGATAAGTTCAAAGAGCTTTAAACTATAAATTCATAATCTATATCTATAATATATTAAATGCACGAAGACCTTTCGTGAAATATCGTTCGCATTTTTTTTCCTTTAAAAGTAATTTTACAAGGGACAAAATTGTATTTTAGTTATTTTTTCTAATATTTAGGAATTTAATATCAAGTATAATTTTAGTAATTAAATCATTCCTTATCCCCTAATTTGGAAGTTCTAAATCAACTAAAATATTAAATTTATGCTAAATATCTTTTTCCTAATAAGAACAAAAATATTTAGAAAAATACGTACATATAGTAGGTAAGTTTCTTTTTCCTAACTTTGTATATTTGCATTCTTACCAATTTTTCCTCTTTATTTTCTTTCAAAAGAAACTATTGATATTCCTAAATTTTTAATCAATAAGTTTGCATTTTAAAACATAGTCATTAATATATCTATTTGATTGGTTAAAATGATGAAATTTCAGTCAAAACTCCTACAAATTTATCTAAAGAAGAATGAATATACTGGTAAAATAAATAATCATTGTATCATAATTTTTTTTAAAAATACACAGTTTGAACTTCATTACCATTTGTTTACAATTTTTTGTTAGACTAAAATTAATAGAGCCCTAACGAAGTAAATTTTTATTTTTTTTAATAAAAAAGTACATAGTTAAAATAAATAGTCATTATATCTTTAAAAAAATTACAATTACAACTCTATTGTTTTGGCTATACATTTTTTATAAGTCGAGAAAATACTGGAGCTCTAGCCATTATTTTTTTAATTGAAAAAGAAAAATACACAATTGGAACAAATAGTCATTTACATATAAGATAATTAACAAAAAATACACCATTAGTACTCTATTATTTTATATAAAAAAAATTGATTTGGCTAAAATGGTGAAGTTCTAGCTAATTTTATTTTATTTACAAATTTAACTCCAAAAAAAACTACACCAACCAAACATTATATCCAAATAAAAATTAAAAATATAAAATTGGAATAAGATATGCATTGTATATTAAGATGAAGCAACAAGAAATATACAATTTTAACAAAATAAATTATTGTATATGATTATGTGACAGTAACGAGAAACATCTTATTATATAGAAAATGATTTTTTTTCCTCACTCTCACTTGCTTAAAGGGGAGTGTGTCTATGCTCTTTTCCATGTAAATGTCCAGGGGATATCAGTTAATAAATACCAAAGTCTAAATGAGTATCTAATACTACGAATAGGTTCTGGTTTAACTAATAACCCGTGCGAAGATTAATTTTTTTATTTAAATATAAACTCTATAATTTCGCTCATAGCTTAACATGGTCCTTTTAAATCTATTGACGATAAGTAATTTCATTACAATCTTAAGCTCTTATTTCCATAAAAAGAAATATTTAGATGCATAGTTATGTGCTTGGATAAAGAAAGAAGCTTCGTTTAAAATGAAGAAAGAATATATTAATCAAAGTATGTTAGTTGAATCTAATATGTTTGCAATAACAATTTATTCAGTTCTAATCTATTGAAAATAGTTTCTATTGTATTTATTATAGATTTAGGAAATAGAATAATTTCATTTTGGTCGTGAGAAAAAAAACTCTCTTTCATCAGTTTTTTTGAATGAGATGATTAAGAACTAATAAGAAGGAATTTCTTATTTTAATGATTAACTACATAGGATCAACAATAATCAGTTTGTAAAACTTATATTTTTTTAACATTTATTTTATAACTCAAATAAAAAGTTTAATATAATATTTACTTATTTTTTAAAGTTCTATATAAATTGAGATAGAGTACACGCGCAATGCGTGTACCACTAAGACTACTACAAGATAAAAGAGCTAAAAGAGGGCTCCGGCCCGGACCTACTTCTCCATTACTCTGACAACCCAAAAAGGGATAGAAAAAATCCGGGTACAGAACCTTGAACCTACGGGCAAGGAGAGATCCATTGGTGATCAACCGTGTGTGGGATAATATGATTGTAATTTTCTGAACCTCTTTAAGGAGAATCAGAATAAATTTCTATTATCAATGAAACTCCTCTAATGGTATTTCAATCCAATATTTCCATATTTTATTTCTGTCTTTCGATCCAGTTAATAACTTTTGAGTCAAATAATTTGGCGCCGTCTGTGGGGATTTCCTAGTGAAAATACTTAGTTCTTCCTGGATCGAAGCCAAAGAAATATATCGAGACCAGAAGAATCGAACGCGTCAACGAGAGCTAAAATCTCCTGTCCTATCGATCTCGAACGGTCCAAGTAAGGAGAGAAGTGATGCAAAGCATCCCTCCTTCCCCAAGGCAGAAGTATGAAGCACCTCTCTCATCCTCAACACAGTGTCAAGCCAAAAGCCCGCAAAGGGATGTTTCAAATCGGGAACCGAAAATCACCCGGAGACCAACCGAATGCCCTCGTTAGGTAGACAACAACAGCAACATGCGCACGACGCAAAACCGGAGGTCAAAATGAAGTTTTGATGCTTAGAGCCCGTGGTGTCAAACCATCAAAAGTTTGATATGTTCGACCTCGCTCGAATTGGGACTCGGGCTAAGTGCCTTCACCATAAAACGTTTGATATGTTCGACCTTGCTTGAACTAGAACTCAGGCTAAATGCCTTCTCCATCAAAAGTTTGATATGTTCGACCTCGCTTGAACTGGGACTCAGGCTAAGCGCCTTCGCCATCAAAAGTTTAACATGTTCAACCTCGCTCGAACTAAGTTAAGGCTAAGCGCCTTTGCCATCAAAAGTTTAACATGTTCGACCTCGCTCAAACTAAGTTAAGGCTAAGTGTCTTCACCATCAAAAGTTTGATATGTTCGACCTCGCTCGAACTGGGACTCAGCCTAAGTGCCTTCGCCATAAAAAGTTTGATATGTTCGACCTAGCTCGAATTGGGACTCAGGCTAAGTGCCTTCGCCATCAAAAGTTTGATATGTTCGACCTCGCTCGAACTGGGAATCAGTCTAAGTGCCTTCGCCATCAAAAATTTGACATGTTCGACCTCGCTCGAACTAAGTTAAGGCTATGCGCCTTCGCCATCAAAAGTTTAACATGTTCGACCTCGCTCGAACTAAGTTAAGGCTAAGTTCCTTCTCCATAAAAAGTTTGATATATTCGACCTCGCTCGAAATTAGACTCTGTCTAAGCACCTTTGCCATCAAAAGTTTGACATGTTCGACCTAGCTCAAACTAAGTTAAGACTAAGTGCTTTCGCCATCAAAAGTTGGATATGTTCGACCTCGCTACTGGATTTCGGGCTAAGTGCCTTCACCATAAAAAGTTTGATATGTTCGACCTCGCTCGAACTAGAACTCAGGCTAAGTGCCTTCGCCATCAAAAGTTTGATATGTTTGATTTCACTCGAAATGGGACTCAGGCTAAGTGCCTTCGCCATCAAAAGTTTGATATGTTTGATTTCACTCGAAATGGGACTCAAGCTAAGTGCCTTCGCCATCAAAAGTTTGATATATTTGACCTCGCTCGAACTAAGTTAAGGTTTAGTGCCTTCACCATCAGAAGTTTGATATTTTCTACCTCACTCGAACTGGGACTCGGGCTAAGCTCCTTCGCTATCAAAAGTTTGACATGTTCGACCTCGCTAGAACTAAGTTAAGGCTAAGTGCCTTCGCCATCAAAATTTTGATGTGTTCTCCCTCGCTTGAACTGGAACTCAAGCTAAGTGCCTTCACCATCAAAAGTTTGATGTGTTCGATCTCGCTCGAACTGGAACTCAGGCTAAGTGCCTTCGCCATCAAAAGTTTGGCATGTTCGACCTCGCTCGAACTAATATAAGTCTAAACGCCTTCGCCACAAAAAGTTTGGCATATTCGACCTCGGTCGAACTAAGTTGAGGCTAAGAGCCTTCGCCATCAACGATCGATAAGTTCAACCCCGCCTGAACCCAAAATGGGTTATTACTTTGATAGAGTCGAAAACACCCCCAAGTCTGGGAGCCTTCGACGTAAGAAGAAGTCAAGTCGAGGCTCGTCTGACGAGCCCTCACTCTGCGACAATATCATAAGTTTGCCTTTAGAAAACTGAGACACAATACAAGTAGCGAAAAAGGGAATTTATTATTTACGAAGTCAGGAATGCGGGCCATCGTCGCTTACACCCGGCCCAGGCCGGTCAACAAATAAAGAAAAAAGAAAAGAAGGGAGAACAACACGTAACAAATGAATGCCAAATAGGCGAACGAAATGACAAAGAAAACAAAGAACAAATTTTCATTTACTTGGCATCATCACGGCCGTCTTCATCACCATCCCCATAGGGATCATCATCATCAATAGTATCCCCATCAGCCTTGGGAGTTGCCGCATCATAACCACAATTCACATAAGCTACAAAAGCCTTCTCATGCGCCTCTCCATAGGCAGCCTCGGCCACAATGCCCGCTTCCCACAGGTTCTTAAAAATATCCCTTTGGGATTTTGCATAGATCCAAAGCTCGTGAGTTTGACGGGGAACGTCGGTGCTAGATGGGCCAACTTGAGCCCTAAACTGCTCGTTCTCTGCCTCCAAGGCTTCGACTTGCTCTGCCAAATCCCTGGCCTCTTGATCGATCGCGCTGATCCGCTCCTCTAGTCTCGCCTCCCTAAGGGTTCTGTGGCCCTCTCTGATTCCTGCTGGGACTCTTGCACACGAATGGCTTCCTCTAAAGCTGTCGACCTCGCCAAAGCATCTAACCAGGCCCTCTCCATGCGCTCTAACTTGGCAACCTTGCTCTCCAGTGCGGCCAACTTCCCCCTCCATTAAGCGCTCATCTCCACAACCCTGACCCGAGTCTGCTCCATTTCCAATTGCATCACTCTAAGCTTGCCCTGTAGGTATTCGCATTCTGCTGCGACCCCTTTACCTACCTCAAGCTCTTCATCTTTGAGGCGAAGTTGTGCTTCGAGCTCACTCTTGCTGCTGAGCGCCTGCAATAGCTCCCGATGTCTTTTCTCCAACTTCTCGCCCATAGATCGATTGAGGGGATCCGTCCTCAGCCGCTCTACAACTTACGACACCTATTGCGATAACGACGATACTTTTCTAGCATCCGCAAAAAGATCCTCGAATGGATATTAGCTCGGCAGATGCTCTCCACCTCCAACAAATATGTCTAAAAAAAGAAAGAAAGTGGTTAGACCAAGGCTCGCCCTGCTACGAAAGGAGAATTAAGCAAAGTCGAAGATAACATACCAGCAAGCCCATCACAACCACCTCATCCCTCACTTCAGCGTCCTAGACATTTCGCAGAGACTCATTTTCAGCTTCCGAGCACAACACACTGAACTACGACACCAAGTTATCCCCTTGTGCCAATAGATTCACATCGGAGGAGATCTCGATCATACGGGCCACCCCTTCTTCATATACCACTGATTGAGTAATGCCCTCCCCAAACATCCGAACATCATCGGGGTCCAAGTCGGATTCGGACTCGTATTCATCAATCACTACACTCTTGCCTCTCTCAGCCGATGAGGGGGCAATGCGAATCACCGTGGATGAAGAAGGCGCCCTTGAGGTCACCACGGCGACGCTAAGGGATGGGTTATCAACTATAGCAGAAAGTCCCGCATTACCCGCAACAAGCACATCGGACTGAACCGCTATAACAGCTATACTTTACCAGCTCTGAACACCAGCATCAACATTAACTACCCACTCCACCCTTATGGAAGACGGTGCAACAATATTTTCCTCCAGACACGTTGGGGGAGAATCCAAATTGATCACAGTCAGAGGCGCCATCTCAAACTCCACCTTTTGTTACTTCGATGGCTTGGTTGATGGCGAATCATTTTATGGGCGGATAGCACCAGATGGACCTCGCCTTGAGACGCGGATCGGGTCGGGGTGGTCAAAGTAAAGGACTCAACCAACACTACCCTCGACGAAGGACGAGTAACGGCCACTTCACTAAGATATGCAGATGCGGCCGATCGACGAAAGGATAGCTGAGGGGCTCTGGTTCTACGAACTCTCCCTGATGACGACAAATGACAATTTGAGAAGCAAGATCAAGGCAAAAAAAATAAGGGGAGGGCAGAAAATGATGGTGTTATCTTACCTGTAAGGGGCCTATGACCATATCTCTCGTAGAAGGTCGACCACGTGCGAACTCCCGTTGTATGGGGAAGGATGGCCTCGAACCACTCCCGAATACCCTCCAAAGGTGGCGCAGGTAGCTTTTCGGCTGCAAAATGACGAAGTAGATTAGTATACGCTTAACGAAAGGTGTTGGGGCAAAGACAAACCGAGTACTCTACTAGTTTGGGGGCAGAAACTTACGAGCAAAATTCCACACCTACAAGGAACCTAGTTGGATCCGCCACAAGGTGCTCAGTCCGCACATAGAAGAAGTTTTCAAAAAAGCGACGATTGTTTCTATCGTCCATCCTTACCACCAAGCCTTTCGACCCTCGAGAGCGCGCATGGATTATCGTGCCGCAAATCTTATGGGGAGCGAACAGGCTGAGCAAGTGCCTCAGAGTGACCTCATGACCGGCTAACTCTGTATATTTGATAAACGGGAGGAACACTTGTAATGGTAAGGGGAAAGCCGGGCAGGGCACACTTCATAATAACGGTCGAAATCGACCACCAGCAGGGGAAGCGGGAAAACAAATAAAAAAAAATAAAAAGAAACAAAAAAAAGAAGAAAAAAATTAAAAAAAAGTTAAATAAAGAGAGAGAGAGAGAGAAAAGCAAAAACTTGTTGCGGCCAAAAATACTTACACAAGTGCACATGACCGTCAAGTAATAAAGTAGTGAGTAGAGTATCGTTTCCACGAAGACTTGTGATTAACTGTTGGCTGATTTTAACTCAATTAACTTATCTAACCAAGAGAAATTTTCACAAAATATAGACGTAACTAATTTACTACCTAAAACTATCAAGCAATAATTAACTAGAAAGATCAACCAAATAAATTGCAATTTCAATAACAATCAGTAGGAGAGATATTCCAGGGTCAGGGGCTAGGTGAAAATCGTGTTGCGTTCTCGGCTTAAAATAACTAATTGCTTTCTCTGGATTGTTGATTGACAGCGTTGATATTACTCATAAGAATATGTCGAGTCATTTCTCGTCTATTCAAGTTAACTCAATTATATGTCTATGAAATTGCGATTGACAAGAATGCATTTATAATTCTTGTATTTAAGCCAAGCAAGGCAATTAGGTATATGTCTATCCTAATTGCGAATCCATTCCCTGATGCTCGGGTTCAAGAACTTGCTCTATTTAATTCTATATGAAATCTAAAGTTCCCACTTTCGAGTTCAACTCTAGGTTCGTAGATAGTATTTCACTGTTAGCTACTCAGCAAAATAATTAAAAATAAAATAAAATAAACAACCTAATATGATAAAATCAACTTCGTCAAATTAAACTTCGAACAACATTTATGTTTCACCCATGACCCTAGAACATATAGGTTTTAGCCACTAAAACTAGTGTTCATCACAATAATGTTTAATTTCATCAGAAAGAGTAAAACAAAAGGAAGAAAAGAAGAACTTGATGGTGAAATCTCTTCCTTGCCTATTGCCTCTCTTTTTCTTGTACAAAACTATGAAAACCTTGATAAATAATCCTTAGGCGAGGTTGACTTTATATAGGTTAAGTGAAATTTCCTCCATACTTCCAATTCTACCCCTGATAAATCTTTTCCGGAACTGGGACTAGCTCGACCGCGCTACTGAATGCACTAGTGGTCGTGCTAGTTGACTGACATTCTGCCTCCCGTATTTGGAATAGCACGATCGCAGTGCTGGGCGTGCTAGTGGACGCGCTAGCCCGGGTCTTTATTTCCTCGATTATTTTTTCTCGTCTTCGTGCGTACTTAGCTCCGAGGGGTATTTCTTGCTCCAAAGTAGTTCCAATCACAACTTTAAGGCATCACATAGGCTAATCATCCTACAATGTGTACAATTCAAAATTAGAGCCCATTTTTCATCATTTAAGTAGATTATCACATTGGAACATAATCAAGCGGGAGCATAAACATTCGCCAAATTACCTAGATCTAGCCTAATATCAACACCCCACAGTTAATTCTTTCTCGGCCTCGATCAATCAAACTATACCCTCTAGAGGTTCCTTCACTTAACAATTTCCCTTAACGCATTACACCCAGAACAATTTACATACGTTATGCCTAGTAGCCTAGTAGTGAACAATACTATCCTCAAAAGTCGACTCTCAAGTGCCATGCAATATTCATACTTCCTCAAAGTACTCTACACAGAAGTCAAGACTTGATTTTCCTTCACGAATAGTATGCCCTTACAATCACATCAAAGGAAGTAAAATCAATCCATACATTTGAATCTCATGCTCAGATATATCAAAGAAAATCGAGCACCTTCACAAAAGAAGTCACATGCATGTAATTAGTACCATAAGCTTGCCCTTAATATAAATCTCTAACAATATAGGCTCAAACGATCTAAAATCAATTAGGACTTTTTCATGGTTGTAATGTCAGCTACGGGACGGGTATGGTATATTTAGGAATAGTGACTAGCCCTCCTAAACACTTTGACACATCACATATTAAACTTTAAGCATAAATTCTTCAATCCACTTCATTTTCACAAATAATATCACCCAGAAATGCTCCCTTCTTCTTTAAGCACTACATTAATTTACACCCACTAGCAAGAACAAACAACAATGTATTCATCTCTATTTTTCCTTTTTCTTTTTTTTTTTTAAATTTCCTGCTAGTGGTGTATTATTTTACAAGACAAGTGCACCTTTCTTCCTTTCATTGGTTCCACTCAAAAGCCACCCCACACTTAGTTTCTTCTTACTTATTTTCGCGCTCAACTTACAGTTAAAGTGCTTTAAGAGAAAAAGGGATCAAAACAATGTAAATTAAGAATAAAAAGGATATATGCTTGTAATGTGGGTTCCAAATAAGAGGCTATAGTCTCAAAGGGTTGACTAGGGATTAATTTTTTTGTGGTAAGCATTTCAGCTCAAAAAGATCAAAGAAAGCCTAAAATTATTTTACAAACTGAGCATTACCAAAAATTTCTCTTCAAATCACGTACCGGGCAAGTTCTAGACAATAGTACAATACATGGACTACACAAAAACCTCACCACACATGGCATATGACTCATTTCAGATTAGCTCATCGAGACGCTCCATTATGTGCATTCAAGACAGTGACAAAAATACATATTAAGGCACTTTAATGAGATTCAACAAATAAGACTAAGCGTTACACTCTAGTGTCTATTGTATTCAGGTGTGTCAGTGGTATGGGTTCTCTTTTGATTCTCTAGCTCGTATCCCATTAAACCTAATCTACAAATAAAAAAAGAAAACAAAATAAAAAAACTACTTATGCATGGTTCAAGTTAAACCCTTGGAAAAGGACCGTGGCCCAAAGAAAAACCTAGGGGGACTTACTACACTACCTAAAAAAAATCTTTTTGATATTTTCATTAGACTAACTTCCCTCAAGAAAATTGTCTAAAGGATCCATCATCAGGAAGAGTCTACCTATTTCTAATTTTTTATTTCGACTTAGTCCATCATGAACCCCGCCGAAAGAGATCTGTCGTCGGGACAAGCCACTTATCTATTTTAAACTAATGACTATTACTCAGTCACCAAAACTATCGAAGCCAAATAAAACAAAACAAAACAACATTTAAATGATAAAACTAAATACATACAATGAAGTATCCCCCACCCCACACTTAAAAATGAAGACATGTCCCCATGGCTTAAAAATTGAAAGAAAAGTGAGGTAAACGAACTTCCTTGAAGGCTCACTCCAGGTCAGAGACAATGTCTGGGTTTACGTTGCACGCACGACCTAGAACTCGCAGCCAACCCATGAATTTCTTCTCTGACTTCGCTTGTCGGTAAGCTACCGCGTCTGCGGGCACCCAAATCAGTCATGGAGGTTCGCAAATTGGCCATCTCCTACTCCAAAGCAGTGAAACAGGACACCCGGGCAGCTCCAGAAAATGTCATAGTCCCAGATGGTCCTACAGCTGCTACACTTTGCTCATGAGCCTGTGGTGCGGCCCCCACGTTCTCCTCAGTGTCCTCCAAATCATTAGAGCTACTACTCACCGCCTCCTCTGCTACTACCGGCTCTTTACCCGTGTTCACCTTATCAGCATGGAACTTGCGGTTCTTTCTTATCAACCTATCCGCAACTAGATTTCGGGCACCTGAGCATCCCTGCATAGCTGAGTAACTAAAGAAGGGAAAAAGAACCCATACCTTTTGAATTAGCTTCGGCCGAATATCTCTTCATGCGTCACTTTAGCCACATTGAAGTTGTGACCATTGACGAAGCACCAAATCAAAGCAGCTCGGGGCCCATTTACTTCTGTAGTATTGTGAGACGGAATCAAACGATTATTGATGAGATACAGCCAACAGTTTCCTTCAAGGTTAGTGCCGAGGAGTGAAAATTCTCCCCATATCTCATCCAAACCACCTCTTTCCCTGGTACACAAATTGTCTTAAAGAATCGCACCCATTTTTCATTTGTTGGGTTACAGCCATACTCATAGAAGTCATCATAACCAACCGGAGGAGCGGGCAACTGGTATGCCGTCTGTATCACCTCAACAGAAGCATTCACCGCCTTTCGGCGCACCGTGACTACTCCATTATCATGCTCCGACACATTAGCATAAAACTCTCTCACAACCCTTACACTACCCTCACCTAGCTCATTAATGAATGTTTGCAACCCCCACCTCACCATCTCATCGTACATGTAAGGGCAGTATCGCTGGAGTGATCTGATGTCAATACCCCTCTCCAAAATTGGCTTTTTAGAAGCCTTTTCTGCAAAGCGGTCCAGCCTTGGCCGAAACAAATTTGGTACCATCAAAGGAGCGTGCAGGTGTAGCCCCTCGTGTCCTGGTCGAACCAGCCTGGTTGCTCAAAAAGCCCCTATGGCACGTCGTTTCCTAGGTAGAGCCATGATACCTGAAAAACGGGAACACATTAGCACAACCCAACAAAAAAATGTGATACATTGTAGTTACTCAGACTTCACACGCATAAATGGTCATAATCTACATACTCGCATTCATTGGGGCCTTTCGACAAATACCTTGTGGGAATTAGGCCTTCACAACACCTTTTTAGCTTTTTGTTACATAAATCCACCACATAATCTCAACTATATCAGAAATCAAGTGTAACCCCACCCCACACTTACCATCCACCAACACCACAACATATTTTACCAAATTCTCTACACAAAACCAAAGAACAATTACTACAACAAAGGCATATGAACAAAACAAAAATCTAAAAAATAAAAAGAGAAAAAGAGAAAAAGAGAAGAAAGTGAAACTAGGGCTCATACCTGTAGTGGTAGATGGTGGTGAGTAGAGAAGGAGGGTGGAGAAAAACATGGGTGAGCCTGCGGGGGGGATTCGTGAGAATATGGGAAAGGATATGGGAGTGTTTTAGAAGAGGGGTGTTTTGATTTTTGGAGTTACACGATAGTGAATGGGTTTTATTTGTTCGAATGGGTGAATTAGAAGGGTGGGGGTTTATTACATGGGGTGGAGGGGTAATTTAGACTAAAGGATTAAAAACAAACTTAAAACAACAAACCAACATTTTTTAGATGGGACTAGCGCAGTCGTAGCGCGACTCAGACAGAACATTAACCAATTAGCGCAACCACTAGCGTGATCGCGCTAGTAGCGCAGTCGTAGCGCGGCCCAGGCAGAAAGTTGGCTTAGTAGCGCATCCAGTAGCACCGGCGGTTGTCACCTGCATTGGTTAGCACTTCCTAAAATACATAATTAACAACTACTACTATCATTGGATTGCATCCCAACTAGCACCTTATTTAATGTCGTAGCATGACATTTACAACTATTCAATGGGTTGCCTCCTATCCAGCACCTGATTAACATCGCGGCACGACTCAACACATTTTCGAGCATCTGTCAGGTCCACCGAGGTCTTGTGACATGAAATGTCACCACCCCAATATTATTTTATCCTCTGGACATTTACTAAGAAGGTACCATTTGAACTCATATCCCACAACTCCACAACCCCATGAGGCTTCACACTTACCACAACAAAAGGGCCTGACCAACAAGACTTAAGCTTTCCGGAATAAAGCTTCAACCTCGAATTGAACAAAAAAACTTCTTGCCCTGGCTCAAAATCTCGATGTTGGATGTGCTTGTCATGCCACCTCTTAGTCTTTTCTTTATATAATTTGGGTTTTCATATGCGTGCAATCGAAACTCATCAAGCTCGTTGAGTTGCAGCAATCTTTTCTCACCAGCTAAGTCCATATCCATATTAAGCTTTTTAATTGCCCAATAGGCCTTGTGTTCAAGTTCGAAAGGCAAGTGACATTCCTTCCCAGAAACTAATTTATATGGAGAAGAACCTATGGGAGTTTTGTATGCAGTTCGATATGCCCATAATGTGTCGTCTAGCTTCCCGGCCCAGTCTTTTCTATTTCCACTCACTGTTTTCTCAAGAATCTGCTTTACCTCTATGTTTGAAACTTCCACTTGACTACTCGTATGGGGGTGATAGGTAATGTAAATCGTGTGCTTAATTCCGTTTGCAAGAACATTATTCAGCAATTTGTTGCAGAAGTGTGTTCCTCCATCACTTATCAATACTATTGGAGCTCCAAAGCATGTGAAGATGTGCTTCTTGACAAAGTATACCACAACCTTTGCATCATTAGTGGGAAGAGAAATGGACTCCACCCATTTGGAAACATATTCGAGCGCCACCAAGATGCACCTATGACCATTAGAGTATGGAAATGGTCCCATGAAATCAATCCCCCACATATCAAGAAGCTCCACTACCAGAATGTTTTGCAGCGGCATCTCGTGCTTCTTTGTGATTATTCCGGTCCTTTGGTATTTGTCACACATTTTAACAAAGGTGTGTGCATCTTTAAACAAACTTGAACAATAGAAACCTGATTGTAGAACTGTCTGGGCGGTTCTATCTCCACCATGATGACCTCCGTATGGCAAAGCGTGACAGTCATGCAGTATGGCATTTATCGCCTCCTCAATAACACATCTCCGCACCAACTGATCTGCACAGAGCATGTATAAGAATGAATGATCCCACATGTAGAGCCTCCTATCATGTAGGAAACTTCTTCTAATATAGGGAGTCAATTTTGGTGGTGTCATCCCACTTGTAATAAACACATAATTTGCATACCACGGGGCTTTGCTTGAGGTAATTACCAATAACTTCTCGTCGGGAAATGTTTCATTGATTGATCCCCTTCAACTACTTGGCTCTGATTTCCTAATCTGGACAAGTGATCAACCACTTAATTCGTTGTCCCTTAAGGATCTCAGATCTCTAAGTCAAACACTTATAAAAGGAGGACCCGACAATTCAGCCTCGGCTTGACGTATTTCTTCTCAAACAAGTATCTATAAGTGTAGAGAAGAAAGACGTCAAGCCTCGGCTATTAGATACTTGTTTGTAGACGATGACTTTGGTCCCCACTAGATATGATCTGAACTTGTCAAACGCCAACACCACTGCAAGCAGCTCTTTTTCAGTAACTGTGTAGTTCATCTGGGCTGGATTCAGAGTTTTTCTTGCAAAGTAGATGGAGTGAAAACTTTTATTTCTCCTTTTCCCCGAAACAACTCCAATAGCTAAGTCACTCGCATCGCACATCAACTCAAATGGCTGCTTCCAATCCGAAGTAATGATAATTGATGCAGTCACTAACCTTCCTTTCATCTTTTCGAATTCTTTCAGACAGACATCCTCAAATTTGAAGGAGATATCTTTCTCAAGCAACCTGCACAAGGGAGAGGAAAATTTTGAGAAATCTTTAATGAAATAACGACAAAAACCTACATGGCCCAAGAAACTGTGAATGCCTTGTAGGCGTCGGTGGGGGCAATTTTTCAATCGCTTTCAACTTTTCCTTGTACACCTGCAAACCATTTTTGGACACCTTGTTCCCTAAAACTATACCTTCATGTACCATGAAATGGCACTTTTCCCAGTTTAGTACCAAGTTCGTTTCTCCATACCTAGCAAGCACTTTATCCAATTTCATCAAGAAATTATCAAAAGAACATCCAAAAAACAGAAAATCATCCATGAACACTTCCACAAATCATTCAACTATGTAAGTAAAATAGCCATAATACACCTTTGAAAAGTCGCATGTGCATTACAAAGACCAAAGGGCATTCTCTTGAACGCATATGTGCCATAAGGACACATAAATATGGTTTTCTCTTGGTTCTCTGGGCTATATCAATCTGGTTATACCCCAAGTAACCATCTAATAAATAGTAGTACTCCTGTCCAACTAATCTATCAAGCTTTTGGTCAATAAAGTGGATGGGGAAGTGGTCCTTTCAGGTGGCATTGTTAAGTTTTTTATAATCTATGCAAATCCTCCACCCAGTGACATATCTTGTGGGAATTAAGTCATTATTTTCATCAACTACTATAGTCATCCCGCCTTTCTTAGGTACACATTGAACGAGGCTTATCCATTTGCTATCCGAGATTGGAAATACAATACATGCATCAAGCCACTTAATCACTTATTTTCTTACCACCTCTTTCATGATTGGATTTAGTCGGCATTGTTGCTCAACAATAGCTTTGTGTCCGTCCTCCGTAAGGATTTTATGAATGCAAAAAGCTAGACTAATGCCCTTAATATCAGACATCGTCCACCCAAGTGCTCGCTTTTGGTCACGTAGCACTCTCAACAGCTTCTCTTCCTCCAATTTAGACAAGTCAGAAGAAATAATAATTGATAAAGTTTCAGAGTCACCCAAATAAGCATATTGAAGGTGAGGTGGGAGAGGTTTAAGCTCCAAATTTGGGGCCTCCTCAATTGATGGCTTTGGAGGAGGCCCATCTGACCTATTGAAAGGCTCAAATGGGTGTATCCCCTGCATGTATGCACATGATGTATCTAGGATATGCATTATCTCTTCAACCTCATCAGTAACCCCTAGGCTATCGAACAACACAATTGCGTTCTCTAAAGAATCGTCTAGATATACACTCGTATCAAGAATTTGCTCATCAGCCTCAACAACAGATATCATTGAGAGCTCCTCATAGTGGCGGGGAAGTTGAACTGTTTTGTAGACATTGAAAACTGCTTCCTCGTCATCTACCCTCAAAATCATTTTTCCCTCTCTCACTTTGATAATCATATCACCAGGATCCAAGAGAGGTCGCCCCAATATGATTGGAACCATTTCATCAGCCTGATAATCTAGGATAGTGAAGTTAGCAGGAAAGATAAATTTCCCAATTTGTAGCAACACATCTTCAATCACTCCTTCAGGGTATGCTATCGACCTATCAGCCAGCTGTAACATCACAATATTTGGCCTTGGATCTCCCAAGCCCAATTGCTTGAACAAAGATAAGGGCATCAGATTTATGCTCGCCCTCAAATCGCAAAGAACACGACCCACATCAATATTGCCAATTCGCACAGAAATGGTAAAACTGCCACGGTCCTTAAGCTTTTAAGGGAGCTTGTTTTGGACCCTTGAAGTTCACTCCTCAGTAAGGGCAATTGTTTCAAATTCATTCAATATTCTCTTGTGAGCCACTATATCTTTTATGTACATAGCATACTTTGGAATCTCACGAAGTAGATCAACGAGTGGGATATTTAATTGAATCTGGCTCAACATAGAGAGAAATTTGTTGAACATACGATCATTATTCTTTTTTTGCAATCTTCGGGGGGAAAGGTGGTGGTGGTCTTGGAGCTCCACTAGATTTGGACTGGCATCAGTATTCTTTGATTCATGTGTCACCTTAGGGATCAAATCCCCCTCAGGTATGGGCTTGTCTTTTCTCTTCTTTGACACTTCCTCTAGCTCCCTCCCATTTCCGAGTGTAACTGCATTCACTTGAGGGTTCTTCTCTGTATCACTGGGGAGAGCGCCTACAGGTCTAGTGTTTTGATTTGTTGCCAACTGCCCCATTAGCCTCTCAAGATTCTGAAATTGGTCCTGAGCTGTTGATTGTCAAGCAACAACTTCTTTAGCAAATTATTTGTACTCTCTTCCATTTGTTGGGGTGGCCTCTGAGGTTGATTGAAATTCCCTTGAGGTGTATAATAATTCTGATTCGGCTGATTTCCACCCCATGGGAAGTGGGGATGATTCCTCCAATTTGGATTGTAAGAGTTCCTGTATTGTGCATGTTGATTTGTTGGACATCTGCTCTGATGCCCCACATAGTATATGGATTCAGGATTCGTGGGGCATATATCACTCATATGACTGTCTCCATAAAGTTCGCAGCAAATAGACATTTGTTACACATATTGCATCGGTTGAGGTTGCTGCATTGTCATTCTATTCATCTGATTTGCCAATTTTGCTATGTCGACTCTCATGGCTGAAAAGTCATCGAGCTCAATTAACCCGGCTGCTTTCTACTTAATTGCCTTTCGTGAATCACCATCACCTTGCCAATTATGATCATTAGCAGTGAAGCTATTTAGCAAGAATTGGATTTCACTGTAAGGTCTAGCCATACAACTACCCTCACAAGCTGAATCAAGATTCATATTTGATGCATCATCTAACCCATCTACGAAAGTGTGACCCAATACCTCGTCCGTCTGACAATGATGTGGACAGTCTCTGAGTAGCATCTTGCATCTTTCCCATGCTTGGCGAAGTGTTTCGCCATTCCGATGTTTGAACCCAAGAATTTGACTCCTCAATCACTTTGTCTTATTAGTGGGGAAGAACTTGATTAAGAATTTCCATACCAGATCATCCTAAGTGCGGATTGAATTCGTTGTCTCCTTCTGCAACTATTCCTTTGCTTCCCCGAGCAGTGAAAAGGGGAAAAGTGTCAGCCTGACATAGTCCTTGGAATTTTTTGGATAATTGTAAGTGTCCGTAATTTCAAGAAAGTTCTGAATATGCCCTTACGGATCTTCATGAGATAGACCCACATATTGCCCTGTGGACTGGATCAGCTGCACCATGTATTATTTGAGTTCAAAGTGCCCTGTGATATTAGGCTTCATAATAGCCTGAGTCACATTAGCAAGACTGGGCCTTGCGGCTTCAATCATCGCGCGCTCCTCATTACCTTCCATCTCTATTGGCTGTGGTTGAACTACGATGTCCAACTCTCTTTCAATTCTAGTTCGAACATCCACTTGCTACTCACTCTATGAAGTGTTCTTTCAATTTCAGGATCAAGAGGAAGGAGATTGTTTGCACTTCTACTCCTCCGCATTCAAGAGAAAAGCATGTGTTAACACAAACAAAGTGAACTAAAAATTAAAACTTGAATAAATAAATAATAAAATCTCAATTCAGTCAAGTAGCTAATTTCTAAGTCCCGAACAACGGCGCCAAAAAATTTTTGCGACCAAAAATATCATGCAAGTGCACGTGATCGTCAAGTAATAAAGTAGTGAGTAGAGTATCGTTCCCACGAAGACTTGTGATTAACTGTTGAAAGATTCAAACTCAATTAACTTATCTATCCAAGATATTTTTTCACAATATATAGACGTAACTAATTTATTACCTAAAACTATCAAGAAATAATTTAACTAGAAAGATCAACCAAATAAATAGCAATTTTGAATAACAATCAGTAGGAGAGAATATTCCAGCGTCACGGGCTAGCTGACAAATCATGTTGCGTTCTTTGCTTACAATAACTAATTGATTTCTTTGGATTGTTGATTGACGGGGTTGATATTAATCATAAGAATCAATCAAGTCCTTACTCGCCTATTCAAGTTAACTCAATGCCTATATGTTTATGGAATTAAGATTAACAAGAATGCATTTATAGTTCCTGTATTTCAACCAAGCAAGGCAATGAGTTATATGTCTATCCTAATTGTGAATCCGTTCCCCAATGCTCGGGTTCAAGAAATTGCTCTATTTAATTCTATATGCAATCCAAAATTCTCACTTTCGAGTTCAACTCTAGGTTCGTAGATAGTATTTCACTGTTAGCTACCCAGCAGAATAATTAAAAAAAGAATTAAATAAATAACCAAATATGATAAATTCAACATCGTCAAATTAAACTTTGAACAACAACATCCATGTTTCACCCTGACCCCAGAACAATAGGTTTTAGCCACTCATACTAGTGTTCAACACAATAATGTTCAATTTCATCACAATGAGTAAAAATAAAAGTAAGAAAAGAAGAACTTGGTGGTGAAATCTCCTTCTTGCCTCTTACCTCCCTTTTTCTTGTACTAAATGATGAAAACCTTGATAAATAATCCTTGGGCGAACTTGACTTTATATAGGTTAAGTGAAATTTTCTTTAGACTTCCAATTTTACCCCTGACAAATCTTTTTCGGAACTTGGACTAGCGCGACCACGATAGTGAACGCGCTAGTTGACTAACATTCTGCCTCCCGCATCTGGACTAGTGCGATCGCGCTGCTGGACGCGCTAGTCCAGGTCTTTATTTCCTTGATTCTTTTTCTCGTCTTCTTGTGTACTCAGCTCCGAGGGCTATTTCTTGCTCCAAAGTAGTTCCAATCACAACTTTAAGGCATCACATAGGTTCCTCGTCCAGCAATGTGTACAATTCACAATTAGAGCCCATTTTTCATCATTTAAGCATATTATGACATTGGAACATAATCAAGTGGGAGCATAAACAATCGCCAAATTACCTAGATCTAGCCTATTATCAAGCGTGTACCCCACAATGAAATGGTAAGCATAGAACATACAAAATCAGGGACGGTCAAATTGGACCCGGTTGTCTCTCCCCGTTGGCACCTTCTCGACATAGTTGGAGATGCCCCACTGCTCCATTAGAGCCGCTATCCCTACCTCCCCTATGAGAGGAGAAATATTTACCGGCTCTTCCCCGCCGTCGGCGCTGAAATCCGCCACCTCTCTCCCGAGACGGGATAAGATTTCCTCCACAAAAAGAACATCTTCGCTTTCCACCGGTTCTGTCTCCGTCTGCCAGAGTAGGATTCTCAGCTGCCGGAGGGGTAGCCGGGGGATTTTTACGAGAAGGAGTTCCAGCCATCTTAAACCCACAAAAAAGAAAGGAAGAACTTTGCGGAAAAGATGTAAAAATCAAATACTATCATGAGCAAGGGAGTAAAGAAAGGCTCAAATTAACAGAAAGGGAGATCTCCCGGAAATTCTTTTGAAGGCGAGCGATGAAATGAGGGAAGCAAATGGCAGACTTCTTCAATTTATAAGACATAAATTCTTCGAGAATGAAACCCAATAGTCGCCATTAGGACCTGACCGGGCGCGAAACGGTCCAATTCATCGAAAATGTGCGCCATTATGACTGTCTCCACGAAGCGACGTCTTGTTTATCAACTGGCGCTTCAACTTCGGAACCGTCGTGAAGGTACAAGAATATTAGATAGACGCCCCCAGCAATTTCGAAATTCATAACGCGGCTAAGGAACAAAAGGCGACTCTAATTCCTCCCAACTACATAACACATATGATCCGTCTGTCAAGGTCGGCAAGGCACGACCCCGACGAACAGAGGGACTAACTGTATTGGTCAAAATTTCACCACATGACCTCGATGGCAATTACTCTATCCTAATCGTCTTACGAAAGTAGTCAACACATTCGACTCTGACTCATGGTTGTAATTTTCCGACACCAGCAACGAGGCCAAAGCCTCTCGACGACGGAGGAAGGCCTCCCCTACCTTACCATGACAAGTCATGATAAGCTCAGAGAGCTTTAATATAAATACAAAATAAAAGAGCTAAAATAAGCTCCGACCCGGACCTCTTTCTCCATTACTCTGACAACCCAAAAAGGGATAGAAAAACTCCGGGGACAGAACCTTGAACCTATGGGCAAAGATAGATCCATTGGTGATCAACCACGTGTGGGGCAATATGATTGTAATTTCCTGAACCTCTTTAAGGAGGGGCAAGATAAATCTCTATAACAATGAAACTCCTCTAATGGTATTTCTGTCCAATATTTCCATGTTTTAATTCTGGATTTCGATCTAGTATTAATTATGATTGCCTATTATTTACCCCTTCATCTCTTTTGATTGATTTGTTCAAAAGTGTTTAATAACTTTTGAGACAAATAATTTGTATATAAAATTTAGACTTCAATTTATTCAATATTTGATTATAAGTATTAACGAAAGGCCAATCTAGTGGACTACGCTTTCGCTATGCGCGGGGTCGAGAAAGGGTCGGACTACAAGAATCTATTGTACACAACTTTACCTTACGTTTCTGCAAGAAACTCTGGTTTCGCGGCTTGAACCCGCTACGACAAGGCTCCCTTCAATTAACTAACATCAATATATGTTTTATACTAAAATTTCGGTAATTTATGTCACGTTCGAGGAGATAATAATTATAGGGTTATAATCTGAATAACTCTGCTAGTTAACTGAACAACCCTTTAATCAATAGGTTGTTGGTTAGAAACTCTTGATCTGTAAATATTTCACCCTTAGTTAGACTGTTTGATTATTTTGGCAAGGGTCAATTTTAATTGCCTAATTAGTTAAAATAATATAATATGCAGCAGTCATTTTGGAAAATAACTATTTTATCTCTTTATTGATCGAACAAAATAGTGTATTGCTGCAAATTCTTATATTTCATTGTTGTATCAAAAGTTTCCAATAGTTTAATGTAACGCCAAATATTACTGAAAGTTGTGCAATAAAACACGAGATGCATGATAACGAGATTACTCATATGATCCTTGATCTCTTCTTTGCGGTGGTGTTTTAATCATGGATTTCTTTTATGTATAACCATCATCACGGAAAAACCTTTTCTTTAGGAGCGGAGCTAGTATTTGACATACGAGTTTGATATAATTCAATAATTATAATTTAAATTATATTGAAAAAATTCATTTAATATATATAAATATATGTATTTAAAATTCAATAAAGAGCCTTTTCTAGAATCTAGAACGTACACACTCAAAATTTTGGCGCTGCATCTACCTTTCTTCCCATCTTTTATATAGCAAGTATATAGCAATAAGAAGGGATTACAATGTTTCCTTACAAAATCTAATACTACATAAGATTAGAATAAAAGGATATGTATTACTATAAAAATCTTGACCATTCAAGCAGGGGTGGATTTAGGGACGAACACCATTAGCCGAAAAATTAAAATATCTCTATATATTATGTTTTGAACACCTTTAACATAATTCAAAAGTGTAATTTAGTGGTTAAGGGGGTTCAAAATATACATAAGGTCATGGGTTTATTTCTTACTAGCTAAATTTTTTTTTTTTTGAAATCCCTTCGTGGAGATCCTGTCTCCGCCATCGCATTCAAGTGAAAGATTTCCTTTGACATAGTCTCTATGTTGTTACTCTCAATAGGCAATCCTCGTTGAGCTTATCATTTGAAAATTACTATATGTAACTTTTAACAAAAAATATTTTAGGTAACTTTTTTTTTGGTCTGGAAATGTTTTAGAAAGTATATTTTAGTTAACTTGAATAAAAGGAAAGTAATATACTATAATGATCAGACTTCACTCATCATGTATATGTTCATCTTACTGCAGTGTGCGCATAAATGTGTGCGTTTGTATAATTTTAAAGCAGAATTCAGAATGAAAACATTAAGAACACCTTTACTGCAAGAGCTGAATATATTTATTCACATTTTGGTATTTACACCAAAATTAATGACCGAATTATATAGGTCTTTAAATATACATTTAAGATTTAGTTATTTATCGAGTCACCAGGGAGGAGAAGTATGGAAGCACTATAAATATTCCTAATTTGGGAGGGGTTTAAAATAAATAAGAAAAGAAATTTAGTTATTTATAAGCTAATACTTCCACTATCTAATTATATGATATACTTTTATTTTTAATTTTTTCTAAAAAGAATAATACCTTTTTTATTTAAATATACTTTAATTTTTAACTTCATATTTTACTCTTAATAAAATAATTTATAAGTATACAATATATCTTTAAACCTCAAATTTGAACAATCTTACTTTCTTTTTTAAATTGGACCCAATCTAAGCATGACATTGAGTGAGTGGGCATTAATTGAGAGGTACATGCAACATAAAAGGAAACTGTATACAGATAAGATACACTCACATCACATGCACGCACCTAAAATACGTACTTTAATTATATAACCACAGTTTATACACAACAGAGAAGAGCTCCATATTTTGCATCTCTCCCTCTCCCTCCCTACCACCCACAGTGCCCCCCACCTCACCCCACCTCAAAATTGTCGGTGTCAGATTTCGCTCTTCCCCACCAGCTAGGGTTTCTTCAGATCCACACATCTTACCCCGGATCCTCTATTTCACACTCGCTCCATTATTAATTCCCGCTATTTTGATTGAGATTTAGGGTTTTGTTCGGGAGATGTTTGTGGAAATGTCTGAGCCATCCTTTTGTCTTCTCTTATGATTGTTGTTGAGGAAGAGTTTATGAAGGATCTGTTCAATTTGAAGAAGATTATTAGGTGGGAGTGGGACTGTTCTTTTGCCATTCGTAGCCGAGGACGTTGGGGCAAATGCGGCTGATTTTCTGAATTCCTTTACTTTTGTTTTTGGATAGCTTAATTCAAATTATCTCTGTTTTTGTGGGCCTTTTCTGAATTCCTTTACTTTTGTTTTTGGATAGCTTAATTCAAATTATCTCTGTTTTTGTGGGCCTTTTCGGAATTACTAAAAAATGCAGCCTGATCACCGAAAGAAAGTGAGAATATTTTGTTCCTTTTTGGAAATTTAATCTGATGAAATTACAAGCTTTATCCAATTGCTCATTCGTCGTATAAATTGTGATTTTCTAAAATGTAATGAATTCCCGCTTGTGTTTTCCTATTTTCGTTCTTTTGGGGGTTGAGGGTTGTTAGGTTCTTTGTGAATTTATTCGTGATTCCTTTTTTTCTTCCGTTTTTTCTGATTGTTAATTAACATACTTTGTGTAGACGTTTTTTTTCTTCTAAAAGTTGTTCTTTCGATGAATATGATCATCATTCATTAAGCATGTTTTGTTTTTTTTTTTTAGTTAATATTATACCCTTTTTTGTGCCACTTCAAAATATTGGAAGATAGATGGATTATTTTGCGGATTTGTTATTCTATTTCCTATGTGTGGAATTCAATTAATATGCATTATAGACTGGAATTAAATAGCAGGGAGCAAATGTTTTACTTGGTTTATATTTGGTAATATTTGATTTGTATTTTATGGTAATTGTACTCTGGCAATCCTCGCACCTTCCTTTATAAAAAGTGGAATTTGGCAACATTCAGGTTTGTCCTATTTTATTGCATCATATTTTGAATGGGTGATTTTTGTTTGTTATCTGTAATTGTGTTGATAGACGACTGTCGCGGAAAAAATATTAGAAATTTGTGTGAGGTATTCTCTTGGATGCTGATTTTTGCTATAGGTGAACAATGTTGAATGCTTGTCTATTTATCTGAATTAGTAATCAGAGTTAGTGTTCCGTGGTGCAGAGTTCAGCAGAGATGGACTTCTTCTCTGAATATGGTGATGCAAATAGGTACAAAATTCAGGAAGTCATTGGGAAAGGAAGCTATGGTGTCGTTTGTTCAGCCATTGACACACACACTGGTGAAAAAGTGGCAATTAAAAAAATCCATGACATCTTTGAACACATATCTGATGCGGCACGGATCCTCCGCGAGATAAAGCTTCTGAGACTTCTGCGCCATCCCGATATAGTTGAAATCAAACATATTATGCTGCCACCATCAAGGAGGGATTTCAAAGATATTTATGTTGTTTTTGAGCTCATGGAGTCAGATCTACACCAAGTTATCAAGGCTAATGATGACTTGACACGGGAACATTATCAGTTTTTTCTTTATCAGTTGCTTCGTGCCCTAAAATATATACACACAGGTAAATCAGTTAGGTTTCTTGCTGCATCTTGTGATCCCATCGTTGTTTAAGTGTTTATAATATTGCATATTATCCTCATTAAGCAGGCTAATCATTTCTTTTGGGTTGTCATAATCTCGATGATTCTTGTTTTGCTGCAGCTAATGTCTACCATAGAGATTTAAAGCCGAAAAATATCTTGGCAAATGCAAATTGTAAGCTTAAGATCTGTGATTTTGGATTGGCCAGAGTTGCATTCAATGATACACCTACCACAATATTTTGGACGGTAGGTGATATGAGAGTTGCACATGTTACATGTTTCTTCAACCATTCCTCCCCCTCCTATCTGTTGAATGTTTTCTGTATTACCAACTTGTCACATTCATCTTTACTGGGGCATTTCTCTTGCTGTAACTTCACTGGTGAAAACTACAGGATTATGTAGCTACTAGATGGTATAGAGCTCCAGAATTATGCGGTTCATTTTACTCCAAGGTATAGTTCGAATCTCCCTAAAATTTCTTTTATCGGTCCAATATAATGATCATGCCTTTCTCATTTTGGATTGAAAAGAGGTAATGGAAGTATGTGAATTCTTTTTTAAAGAGGAAAATAGAATATCAAACGATTTAAAGGGATGGAAACAGGGAAAAGAAGCTTCTGCTAGTTCATTTACTTTTTTCTCTAATCCAACTCTTTCTTCTTTCTAATTCTCTAGTAACATGCACTTCAAATTATGTTAGTCACAGGAGCTGACAATAAGTTTGATGTCACAGAAAACACGTGATCAATACATTGGTTAACAGATCAGAATTTTGTATGTTAGGTGCTGTCACAAGCTAAAGCATTTCTCTTTGTTTTTCCTTTTTGGAGAAAGGTAATAGTATATTCACAACAGAAAGGTAGTGGTGGCAGTCATATTTACAGTTAAAAAGTGAACAAAAGTATCCTCGGTTCCAGCATTTTCTCATCTTTTTACTCATTGATGTGTGTGGTTAATTTTTTAGCAATAGGCGTCTACCTCCTAGATTTCTAATACATTCAAAGTAGGATGGCATTGGGCTTAACGTTGGCACAAGACAAGTGACATCTATATGTGCACGTCTTGTGTGAAGTATCTTATTGTACATCTTTCTTATTCTTGGATAAAAATAATTCTCTACATGCTGAACCTGCTAAGTCTGTTGCATTTTGCCTTTTCTATGCAAATGCTGATTCTTTCGTGCATCATGGGTATTTGTGGTGTGCGAGAAATCGATCACCCCTCTTAGTAGAGTGTCAATTTTCCTGGAATTTGTCCGTAATCGTTGTGCAGCCTGTAATTTTTGCTATTCAAATTTTGATATGGTTTTCTTCTTGCAGTATACCCCTGCAATTGATATATGGAGCATAGGCTGTATCTTCGCTGAAGTTCTCACTGGGAAGCCACTTTTTCCTGGAAAAAATGTTGTTCACCAACTGGACTTAATGACTGATCTGCTTGGAACACCCTCAATGGATACGATTTCTCGTGTATGAACTATCTGTGAATTCATATTACATCACTTTCGACAAAATTATCCTCAAAACTACTTTTGTGTATTAGTATTTTTTTGTGGTTGTGGCAGGTGCGTAATGACAAGGCTAGGAGATACCTAACTAGCATGAGAAAGAAGCAGCCCGTTTCTTTTGCACAGAAATTTCCAAATGCTGATCCATTGGCCCTTAAACTTCTTGAAAGGTTACTCGCTTTCGACCCCAAAGACCGACCCACTGCTGAAGAGGTTTGTGGTATCGTTATGAGCATACTGTTCGAACTTCTCTTTTGGATGTTTTAGTAAATTTTGTTTCCTTGCATGCTAATTACTCAAATCTTATCCACCCCCACCCCGCCCAAAACATATCAGGCACTAGCTGATCCTTATTTTAAGGGCCTGGCTAAATCTGAAAGGGAACCATCGTGCAAGCCAATTTCAAAGATGGAGTTTGAATTTGAGAGGCGAAGGGTGACGAAGGAGGACCTAAGGGAATTAATATTCCGAGAGATACTAGAATACCATCCTCAGCTGAGGAAGGATTACATGAATGGTGTAGAAAGGACTAATTTTCTGTATCCGAGGTTGTAGTTTTTCCTTGACTTCTGGTCAGTGATTGACCCTTCTAAACAAATGTTTTTTGTACTGACTAGATATTGCTTTTCCTTGCAGTGCTGTTGATCAATTCAGGAAACATTTTGCTCACCTGGAAGAAAATGGTGGTAATGGTGGTCCGGTGGTTCCGATGGATAGGAAGCATGTCTCTCTTCCAAGGTGATTATGAGTTCTGATTCTCGAACTTCCCCACTAGAATATTGTCTAGGAATAAGATCAAATCTTCCCTTTTATATGCCATTTGGCATAAAGCGTTTTGAATGGATTGTTGGTGCTTTCAAGAAAACCATTTGATCTTTCAGCTTGGATGCCCCGTACGCGCAGTTACGTTGTGATTCTGTGTTTATGTCCATCTTTCTGTATATTTTGTTTAATCAGGCCGTAGCTAGTTCAGATATGGTGATAGCTAGCTTGCTCTAAATTCATGCTTCATGTGTGTCTTAATGTTTGCTTTCAGATGTAATATATGCACAGCATTTGTTGGCCTTCTGCTTCTGCTCCCTCTTTTAAAAGATGAACGAATAGATTGTGCATTTGTTGGCCTTCTGCTCGCTCTTTTAAGAGATGAACGAATAGAAAGCTTATAAACTTGTTTATTTGGTATCATTTTAAGTTAGAAATGATAATATTGTGATGTTTGTGCAGGTCCACAGTTGTACATTCAAATACAATCCCTTCGAAGGAACAACCGATTGCTGCTGCCAATATGAGGGACCGGCAAAATGGCGAGGAGTCGTGCAGTAGAAACTGCAGAGATTCTGAAGGCCTTGCAAATAGTCTAACAAGAACCATGCAGGCTCAGTCAAGAATTGCCCTAGGTAATTTCTGTCAATCATGAATCCTTTGCTAGTTTTGCTTTCTGTAATGATGTGCTTTTCTAATGATGCTTGTCTGGTTCCCAATGCCTCTATTCAAATCCAACAGCCAAACCAGGAAATCCAGTTTTGGCATATGATTCTGGAAATAAAGAAAAATATGATCCTAGATCTCAAGTCAGGAATACAGTACCCCCCTCTCAGATTATGCCTTCAGCTTACAGTTACGACAAAAGCGGGATGGTGAAGCAAGAAAGGGCTGTTGTGGAAACAGAGAGTCTGAGTTCTCATGCAAAACCAATGGCACCATGTGGCATGGCTGCCAAGTTAGCCCCAGATATTGCTATAAATATTGATAGCAACCCATTCTATAAGATGCGAGCTGGAGTCACGAAACCAGATCGCATTGATGACAGAATTACCATCGACACAAACTTATTGCAGGCGAAATCTCAATATGGTGGAATTGGAGTTGCTGCAGCAGCAGCTACTACTGCTGCAGCTCATAGAAAAGTAGGGACTGTTCAGTATGGTATGTCCAGGATGTACTAGAAAATGGCTTAAGTGGTGAATGGTGTATGATGATTTTTTGAGACGAACACTTTGCTAAGTGGGGAAGTTCTTTTCAGAAATGGGGAGGAAAAGCTCTGCGACCAAAGGGTATGGTGGTTGTACAGGCAGGGAAATCTGCGGGGATCTCGTCCTCTTTCTAATTGTCAGCTTTTTCTTACTTATCACAAGACTGATTGATATTTTCATCATGAGATTCATGTTAGTGAAATCAAACTTTGATTACCTGATGGTAATTTGTGTGTGGTCATGATTTTTTGCCCATACCCTCCCCCCCCCCCCCCCCCCCCCCCCCCCCCCCCCCCACAACTGGCTCTCTGTTTCTCTACACACACACACACTATTGTGAGTGGTAGGAGATATTATTGGCAATGGAAGGTACTTTGTCTTTCTTCTGCTTGAAGTATCAATTTAAAGATGGTCTTCTAGCTTTACCTACATGGCAAAAGAGAGGTGAGTAATGTCTCTCGTGAACTATTCGATCAAGTTTTCTTTTTACCTTTATTTGTCGCTTAACTTCGCTTCCTTACGAGCCATTTGGTTGCTCCGTATTTAATTTTGAAATTTGCAAACTCGTTGAAAAATATATAATCAAAAGGGAGTATAGTTTCTTCATTCAGAGCTTAAAGGAGTTCTGTTACTTGTGATTAGGGCTGGTAAAATGGTTAAAAGAAAACGGCTAACCACCCATATTATTCACTAAAAAATGGGTTGGATAATGATTTTTTTAAAAATAGGTTAAAATATGGCTAAGAATCATAGTACCCATTTAGAAAATGGATAATTGATGGTCTAATTTTTATATTTGTAAAGCCTAAAATTAAAGGTTTTTCAAGTTAGGGAGACTAAAAGTTCTCCCAAAAGTGATCATATGCAAAAGTTCATGGATAAGATGGTTATCTATATTATTCGTCGGTTAATCGTTTTCTATTTGTATTAAATATGGATCGAATCGAATAATTGATCTGTTTTTTATTTGAATTATATCCGACTTGACTTGTCCATTTGCCACTCCTACTCATGACGAGAGCCTCGTCCTTAAAATTTGAGAAACAGAGGGTAAATTACTTGCAAGCTTATTGGTTTACGGATAACTTGTTTGAAGATGTATTTTTTACAAAAAGCTGCGCAGACCGATAACTTATTTGGATGATTGTATATAAGGTGTACAGAGGAAATCGAAAAATTGCACCACACTGATAATTCGAGTTAAATCGAAAAAAAATTTTTGATTATGATTTAATTTGGTTTGGTGTTAGAAAAAAATCGACCATAATTGGTATGGTTTGGTTTTAACTAAAAAAAGCCAAACCGAAACCAAACCAACCTGAAATTACATATATACAAATTCTAAAATATTTTATACATAAAAATAATTATTGTAATGCAATTTATAAATATTTTTAAACCTTTTTCATAGTTTTCTCTTGTAATGTATTATTTCAAGCTTTGATTTAGAACTTTTGAATGCTCAAATATATTTTATTGTCCAGAAAAGTTAGTAACTCAAATAAATTCCAAAGCAAATCAAATCAACAAAAATGTTAACAAAAAAAATTTCAGTTCAATACTAGGAATGACGATAGTATTGGATATTTATTTTCTTAGTTTTTCATTACTTTCGATAGTGAAAATACGTAACTTACTTTTAATATTATTTAGTCATGTATTTAATACTTAGTACTTATTAGTCGTACTTATTTTAGCATGATTTAGTACTTTTAGATATATTTATTTTTATTATGACTTATTAATTTACAATATTTATTTTTATGCAATTTTGAATAGTATAATTATGACTCATCTCACGTTATTTTGTATTTATTTTATTGGGTAACATCTTATATAGTTTTATCCTAATAGAACCTAAGAAATATTAGAGCACAAATTATAAATTTTATGCTATGACGATTTTGTCGGAAAAAAATCCGAAAAATCCCCAAAAACCTGAGATTTAAAACCCGACTTTTGTTATTTTGGTTTGGTTTATAGCTTTAAAATTCGAAACAATTAATTTAGTTTAGTAATAGAAAAATCCGAACTAATCCGGTCCATGTACACCCCTAATTATATATTTTTTCTGAATTTTGTGTGCTACCAGTGTTCCACAAAAATCCATCCTTTTCCTCCTCCAGAATCACGCTTGAAATTAGACTTATTTTTTTTTGTTTTTTAATTTTGTGTTTGTTTTTATGGTACATCATGAAATATATATACATTAGTACGAGAAGCGACGCTCTGAACTGTTGGAAGATTGCTTATCTATAGAAACTGAGATTTTTCCGTGTTCTCCATTATTGTCTGTCTATATATATATATATATATATATATATATATATATATATATATATATATATATATAAAGGGGTAAAAGAGGCTGACTCGGCACCTCTTGTAGGCTAGGAAATGTATTTATCTTTTTATTTTTTTATTTTTTGCCATTTTAACTCATTTTTCCATGTTAAAAAATAAATATATTCATGCATTTACACCATAATTTAATTGTATTTAACTATAGTTATGAGAAATGGCTGTTAAACTACCACTCTTTAATGCACAATTGTGTCTTTCGAAGATTATATTGTCATTACTACTCTACCCTTTCATAATTAAAGAAAAAAATGAATGTTAAACATTAACATTTTTAATTAAAAAAAGTTACAAATCTATTTCACAAATTTATTGAGGCCTTGGATAATATAACACCCACTTTCACTTCATGAGTCTCTTATTCAGACCACAGATTGAGTCTGCTTCCCCTTTTGGTAATTAAAATTTTGAAAACGGACATGACGGTCTCTACTTTATAAATGATTCGCTCCTGTTGTTTTGATCGTATAGCAAACTAGGTCATTAATCCTTTTAAAAAGATGAAATGTTGTGATAAATTTATTTTGAAAATATGTTTCACAACTGAAAAATTTAAGTGTATATATAGATTGTGCTTTTCCCGGAGGAATCATGTACATTAATCTGTTTGGTATATCGTATGTTGATAATTTGGCATACTTAGTCCAACTTGAATATCTTTTACACTCTATGGTTTCTGCCATGACTTATTTGCATCTTTTTACTTAAAGTTGTTCATTTAATACTTCAGTGAAATACAATTATTGTTGCTGTCAGATTACTATTTTAGAAATAGAATGGTTGTCTGATGACTTATTGTCTGTTGCATCTTATTTGATACATTATGATTTGTTTTCATATTTTTAGGTGTATGACATTTAAGGAAATAGGGTATCCAGATGCACTAAGCTCCTATATGCAGAGTTCAGAAAGGGGCCGAACCAGAATGATCTATTGTACCAAGTCTTACCCAATATTTCTGCAAAAGACTATTGTCACGATTTGAACCCGTGACTTTAGGAGATGAACAACACCATTTGCGATCTCAATCTAATTAGCACTTTATTCCATGTAACTCTCTTTTTTTGACAAATTATTTTTTTTGAAAGAAGGTGTTGCCTTCCCTTTGTGGTTGTGTATAAAAGTTATTTCCATGATCAAGTATGTTTCAATTTTTCGATCTTGATTAGGGTGTTCTCTTTACCTATGTGTTTGGAATTATATTCACTATGTTATTCCTTTAATATCTTTAACTTTAATTTAACATTTTCGCTCATGTAGATGTTGAAAAAACTCATCGACTAGGATAAAAATTAGATTCCATTTGATATGAACAACCTAGCCAACACGATCCATAAGAGTAAGCATGCCGCGTAAGTTATGTATTTGCAATGAGAAAGATTGATACTAGAAACAGAAGTTACCTCTCTCAAGAGAGGCTAGCTAATTATGTGAATTTTAATTAAGATGACATTATAATAAATCAGAAAAATTCTACCTCTAGCATATAATTAAGGGTTTCGTTTTATTAAATAAAGGTTCATACTAATAAGAAATAAGTACCACAAATAGAAATATTCTGTGAATGAGTCGCCGGATTTGATACTAGAGGTTTCCTTCTATTATCACTTATTTTAAGCATGATGGAGAAACTTAATTTATTGTGTTGTAAAATGTGCATGCAAAAATGATCTGCAAGAAGACAGTAACATTTCTATCCCTTTTATCTACAACAACAATAACCCAGTATAATCCTATTAGTAGAATCTGGAAAGGATAATGTGTACGCAGACCTTATCCCTACCATGGATAGAGAGGTTATTTTCAAACAGACCCTCGACTTCCTTCCCATAAAAAACTTCCCACCTTGCTCTTGGGGTGACTCTAACTCACAACATTCTAACCTTGCCTGTTGAAATTTTTAGATTTGCATCTTCTTCCTTTTTTTAACTTTTAAAAAAATTGTTTCCTCTTTCTCTTCTTCTTTTTACCTATTCTTTTCTTTTCTTCCTCTTATAAGAAAAATTAAAAATTACAAAATATGTAACTAACTACTAATTGAAAGCTCTATCTACATTACGTAAATCTAAAATATTTCTCACATTAATTTTTTAATTATATTCTAGTTATCTCACATTATTAATGTTTCTGCTATTTTTTTAATATTGAGAAATTTGCAATATCATACTTTTTATTATTTTTTGTATATATTTAATTATTTAGTAAATTTATAAAATATATTTCATCACCGCACTTCGCGCAGGTACCCCCCTCCCCCTTCTCTTTTTTTCTTAAACAAAAAAACAAGTTGATATTTTATACTTCAATACCATACAAGAAAGGGGGGGGGGGGGGTAATTTTTGTGGTACCCATTTTTCGCTTAGCTTGATTATAGAAGGACCTGGTTCTTATATGTGTTCCAACTATTACTGTTGCGGAACAATAAATACAGAAAAAAACACAGAGATTATACGTGAAAAATAACTGACTCAAAAGGTGAAAAAACCACGACCTACCTTCCAGTAGAATTTTCCTAAACTCTCCACTAAAATCACTGAGCCAAAAATTGCATTTTGTAAACACTTTTGTAAATCTAGGGTTAACTCTAATCCCGTTGTAGCACACAACCTCAACTGTTGCGATACTTTCATATTAACTCTTTAAGCACTTAATACAATTACTTCTATACAAGCTGAAAGGTACAAGGTAAAATTACCTACTGCAAATGAACTAGAATAAAAGGTAGAAATTTGGAATTGGTTCTTCTATCTGGTTCAAGTAGCTCCAGGATTGCACGCTTGAATCACACATAAATTGCTTGCAAAATTGCCTTGCTATTTTGCTCTCAATTTATGTTTAAATTTTGCTTATGCACATTACTTGTAAAAGAGAGCAACACTGATATTTAAGGAGTTAGCAATTAGAGATTTACTAGGATACAAATGCTACTTTTCCATGGTCGAAGAGTTTTAGTTGATCTCATGCTCTAACTCTATCATTTTCCTAAACCGTGTTCTCTTTGTATAAGGAGTCTTTCTCCTTATCCAATATGCAATTTTTTCGATCATGATCATGATATATTATTTCTGATAAGTTAGGTTTATCTCCTTCACATGCATCTCACATGTTTGAATTGATCATAACTGTGCTTCACAAGATGGACCTGGTCCATGTCTGAGTTCTTTTGCTTGTTTTCAAAACTTTACCTTTACTTATGCCAACAAATTCTTCCTTTTTGATGATAACAAAATATTTGTTTTTCATTCACTTAGGCCCTGTCGGAACTCAACTTATTCATCAATACAAAATTATAAAAATTTGCTTATCATCAAGGGCTATGTTCATTAGGCTATAAACATCACTTATTCAGAATATGTAAATCACAATATCTCTTCCCCTCTTTGGCATCATCGAAAAGTTGCATAAACAAAGTGTGAGTACCATAATTATAACAATTACTCGGGGCAACGCGAGTGCAATCATGGATCAATTATTAGTAATCAGGCAAACATATTTAAACTATCAAGGAAATATTAACAGTCAACAAGAGCAAAAACAGTATATATCATTTATAGAAGATATGTTGCTACCACAATCCACAAATAGAAAGCAAAAATATTCAAAGTATGAGATAAAAGAAATAGAAATCCCTAATCTGGGTCACTGGTGGTACAAGACAGGTTCAGGAGATGAGTTTTAACTCCAGAGGTTGGATCAGTAATTATGTTCTCAATGGAATGAGAACTTTGATACTTGTAAGGTTTCACAATGAACTAGTTTCTGTTTGATGTTTCCCCATTGTTCTGTTGCTAAGGAACATGCTGATGGATAGGTTCCATTTGGGGATTAGTTTCAGTTCTTCTTTGTTCACTTCCCTCTGTCAGGTTTCCCTAGATGGAAGAACCTGTTCCATCACATGTTCCTTCTTTTGGTGCAGTTTCATCTTGAGCTATGACTTCACTCACAACTCTTTTACTATCCTAATAGCTTCATCTTCATGTTCTCGTTTCTCAGAAAGAATGTTAGTTTCATCAAAAATTACATGTACACTTTC
Organism: Nicotiana benthamiana; assembly: GCA_034376525.1. NCBI lineage: Eukaryota > Viridiplantae > Streptophyta > Magnoliopsida > Solanales > Solanaceae > Nicotiana > Nicotiana benthamiana. Next base: position 18,715,336 of record CM067337.1, read on the forward strand.
TTCTACACACAAAGTTCTTTTGTTGTACACCTTATAAGCTTTTCTATGTGAAGAATATCCCAAGAATACTCCCTCATTACGTTTGAAATCAAACTTATCAAGGGAGTTCCTTCCATTATTGTGCACAAAGAACTTACATCCAAATGCCGTAATATGGGATATATTTGGTTTTTTCCGTTTGAGTAACTCATATGGAGTCTTCTATACAAGAGCTCTTGTCATGCACCTATTAATGACATAACATGCATTATTTACAGCCTCTGCCTAAAAGCTATGGGCGGTTTACTAGAAAGAAGCATAGTCCTAGTCATATCTTCAAGAGTCATATTCTTTCTTTCAACTACTCCATTTTGTTGAGGAGTCCTATGGATAGAGAAATTATGATCTATACCATGCTCATCACAAAATTTATCAAGCTTAGCATTTTCAAATTTATTTCCACGATCAAACCTAATTGATGCAAGTTGATTACCTAGTTGTTTTCGAGTTTTTAACATGTCAAATGCTTCATCCTTAGATGCTAAAAAATACCCAAGTAAACCTAGAGTAATCATCAACAAGTACCATCACATATTTCTTACCACCTCTGCTCAATGTTCTCATTGGACCACATAGATCCATATGAACTAGTTCTATCGTCCGGGTCGTGCTTACCACTTTTTTGCTTTTAAAAGAGGATCTTACCTGCTTCCCCCTTGCACAAGCCTCACAAACTTTATCTTCCTTGAACTTGATGTTAGGTAGCACTATCACCAGGTCCTTGGAGACTAATTTATTGAGTTATTTAGACTTGCATGACCAAGTCTCTTGTGACACATGAGGGGATCATTGTCCAACACACTCAAGCAAGTGAATTCATTTTCTGAAAGAGTGGACAAAGCTACAAGGTAAATATTGTTAACTCTTTTTTCCTGCAAAACAATCTTGTCAATGGTAAGATTAACCACTAAACATTTACAAGAGGTAAATTCTACCAGGTTACCTCTATAACACAGCTGTGATACACTGATTAGGCTATATTTTAAGCCATCTATCAAATAGACATTCTCAATGAAATGTGAGTCGACTTACCTACCTTAACAACCCCAATGATCTCACATTTCTTCCCATTTCCAAAGGAGACATTACCTCCTTTTAAGTACTCAAGTGAAAGGATCTGGTTCTTACTTCTAGTCATATACTTTGAGCAACCAATATCCATGTACCATGTTTGGCTACTTTCCTTTACTTGGACTTGCAAAACAAAATTAGGGGTTAGTCTTAGGAGCCCAAACTAGTTTGGGTCCCTTTCTATAGGCAAATGGGTGAATCAAATTCTTTTTAGCCCATCCAGGCAACCTATTTTTCTCTTGAACAAAGGTTTTGTTCTTTTGACTGGCCTTGTTTTTTGCATTACATTCACTTTTATAGTGACCAGTCTTTCCACAGTGTGTGCAGATTTTGTTCTTAGTAAGTGTGACATACATTATTTTGGGATCCCACTTAGGTGTTGGGGTCCCATAGACAAGTCCTCTTTTATTGCTACTGTGGTGCTCTTGTAGCCAAGATAGTGCATTGGAGGACTTATTCCATCTGTAACTTCTGTCTAGTTCATGCTTCACCTTGCCTAGATCTTCTTTTAGGACTCATATTTGCTCATCTCTTTTGTACAAATCATCCTTTTTTCCCCTAGAGTTTCTTCCAAGGCGAGGTGTGTGAGATCAACTTTCTTTTTACCTGTTCCTAATTTCTGTTTTAAATTTTCAGATCTAAGTTATAAGACAGTGGTGTCAAGTTCAAGAACCTGGTTTTACAACTCAGTATTTTGACAATCATTTTCACTAGCCCTAAGTTCCAGTTTTTCGCACTTGGCTTTAAGGATCTCATATTCCCTAAACAGCTATTCCGTTTCATTGTTTACGACCTCATACTCTTCAGGCAAAAATTTAATCTTGTCTTTGAGATGAATCACATTACCTCTTGTTCTTTGTATCATTCTCCAGTGGCCATAAGTTCTTTTTCATCTCTAGTTTCATCTTCTGAATCCTCATATGAGCTTTCTCCCCAAGAAGCAACCATAGCCTTTGTTGAACATTTGTTCTTCTTGGGTTGAACATGTTCCTTCTTCCCGTTTCTTCGTTCAGACCTTTTCTTCTTCCATTCAATTTCCCACCGAGGATAATTTTTGATCATGTGGTCAGTCTTACCACATTTATAGCAGCCCTCGTTGGTCTGTTTTTTAGGAGCCATTGGTTTTTTGAATGTTGCACCTCTTGAAGAACCATTTCCTCTCATTAGGCACTTTTTGAAATCCCTTGTGATCATAGTCATTTCATCATCCTCTAAGTTTTCACCTACAACTATTCTGAGAGCCAGGCTTCTTTCTTTCTTGGCTGCATCCATCTTCATGGTTTGCCTTCACAGTTCATAGGCGGTGAGATTTTCAATCAGTTCATCCAACTTGAGATTAGCAATGTTCTTTGATTCTTGAATAACAGTGATTTTCTTTCCCAAGTTACAAGCAAAACCCTTGTCAAGATTCTCTCAACCTTGTCTTCTCCAAGGATAATTCTTCCAAGAGGCTTAAGTTCATATCGTAGTGTTGTGAATCTTGCGTACACCTCTTGGATGGTTTCTCTTTCCTTCTTGGTGAGATTCTCATATTGAGAATACATCGGTGTTCCTCTTGATCTCTTCACTTGAGGAGTTCTTTCATGGGACACTTGTAGAGTATCCCGCATCTCCTTATCACTAGTAAAGCTTTTAATTACTCGTCTGGACCTAGTCCACACGCAAGCCATTTCTTGGCCTTGGAATTCTTTTCCCATTTCTTCAAATCTTCAGCAGTACAATCAACTCTCGTCTTTGGCACGTCCACATCCTTCATCATTCTTCTTTGTGACAGCCAGGGGACCATGAGTAATAATGTCCCAAAGTTTATAGTCTTCTCCTATAATGTGATCTCTCATCCTATTCTTTCACCAGGAATAGTATTGGCCATTAAAGAGTGGAGGCCTAGCAGTGGATTGTCCTTCCCAGTTTCTAGGTTGTGCACTCATCTTGATCTGTTCCTAAGGTGTTAGCCTCTTCAAGGATAACCTACTCTAATATCAATTGATATTTTACACTTCAATACCACACGAGAGGGGGAGGGAGGGGGTGATTTGTGTGGTACCCATTTTTGCTTAACTTGATTATAGAAGTACCTGGTTCTTCTATGTGTTCGAACTACTACTGTTGCAGAATAATAAATATAGAAAATAAATAACATAGAGATTTTACGTAGAAAACACCTAGTCAAAAGGTAAAAAAGCCACGACCTACCTTCTAGTAGGATTTTTTCAAACTCTCCACTAAAATCACCGAGCCAAAAACTGCATTTACAAAAACTCTTTTGTAAACCCAGGATTAACTCTAATCCCGTTGTAGCACACAGCCTCAACTGTTGCGACAATTCCAAGTTAACTAACTTGAAAACTCTAAGTACCTAATATGATTGCTTCTATAAAAGCTGAAAGGTACAATGTAAAATCACCTACTACAATTGAAGTAGAATAAAAGATAGACCGTTGGAACTGGTTCTTCTATCTGGTTGAAGTAGCTTAAGGATTGGACGCTTGAATCACACATAAATTGCTTGCAAAATTGCCGTCCTACTTTGCTCTCAATTCATCTTTAACTTCTGCTTATGTGCATTACCTATTAAGGAGAACAACACTGATATTTAAGGAGTTAGCAATTAGATATTTACTAGGATGCAGATGCTACTTTCCATGGTGAAAGAGTTCTAGTTGATCTCATACTCTAACTCTATTCTTTTTCCTAAACCGTATTCTCTTTGTGTAAGGAGTCTTTCTCCTTATCCAATATGCAACTTTTCGATCATGATAAGGAGATATTACTTCTGATAAGTTAGGTCTATCTCCTTCACGTGCATCTCACATGTTTGGGTTGATCACAATTGTGCTTCATAAAATGGACATTCATGTCTGCGTTTCTTTGTCAGTCTTCAAAACTTCACCTTTACTTGGGCCAACACAAGTACACTATAATATAAACTGAATAAAGAGAATATTATTTGCTCTCTATTAATGGCATTATTGTGTACTTCTTGTATCACCCTGTATTTCAAAGACACTAAAGAGAATTCCAGCCTAGTTATGTATCAAGCCAATATTTTGGTTTTCATTCTTAGTAGGCGTTTGGCCATGAATTCCAAAATAAATTTTCAAATTTGGAATTTCACTAAAATTTGAGTACAAGATGAAGTTGTGTTTGGTTATAATTTTTGCAATATATTTGAGTGTTCTTTTTTATTTTTTTTTGCAAAACCATGAAATATTATTTATACCCGATAACTTATAAAAAATATCAAAACGTCCCAATTTAATTATACTACTTGAAATAAACAATCAAACATGCTATTTTTTAGCAACATGGTAGTCGTCACAAGAAAAAGGTTCATTATCCGCTACAGTAGCTTCATCTGATAGTCGAGAGGAAACACGTGGGTAATTGTAGGTTAATAATTGATGGGGTTATTTTATAAATTTTAAAAGTATATGGTAAATTTGAAAAATTAAAAACTAATGAACATGCATTTTCAATTGAAAAACTGATAAGAACCGATTTTTCAAATTTGAAAATACATTTTCAAGTGAAATACGAAAAATTGGTAAGATATGGATAACCAAACATTGTTTTTATTTTTTCCTTTTTGAAAAGAAAAAAATTTTTGTATGTCCAAACGGATCTTAGTCGATGCGTTTGTCGACAATGTAAGAAAAATACTTAGTCGGCATTTGAACATTAAAATAGTAATTTTTGGAGAAAAAAAAGAAATTATTTGGAGTTAAGTTGGAAAATGCTATTCCGAATTTGAAATTATGTTTGGACTTTTAGAAAGATAGGTTAGTAACAGAGAATTAAAGGCTTTAAGGCGTGAAAGATCACTATCTTTCAAGAGTTGTTGCCTATATATACTTTAATGATTACAAACAATTCTCTATCAGGATATAATAAAGCCTGAAATACACATGCAGATTGAATACTCTGCTTCTGGGATGTCTTCCGTATTTATAGATAAGAAAAGGAGTCTTCTTCTGAAGGGTTGCCCCTTTTCACGAATAGCTACCGTTTTTCTGTTAATTTAAAATTTAAATAACAAAAAGCTGTTTCAAAATAATATACAAAAAATCATATCTTTATTTAAAGATACGATTTGGTCCCAAGTCAGAGTCATATTCTTCTAAATATGTCAACTGTTCATTTTATTGAACTTAATGGGCCAAGCTTTATAAAGCCAGCTAAATGACTTGTAGCCATCGACGTTGGTCTCACATACTTACAAACTACCCTAACAATATCCATTTTACTTGAAAAATTGTTGTTGTTTTATAAGTCATGAGGAAAGAGAATTTTTCTGAAAATTTTTAAAAAATGGTCAAAATTATTTTTTAATTTTTGAAAAACATATCTTAAAACGTTTTTCAAAAAATTTATAAAATTTGATAGACAAATACATTTTTAATTTTTTTTTTAAAAATAGAATATTTTTTATGGACAAACAGGATCTTAGACTTTTTCAATTTTTTTTCGTCGGTTTATAACATGAATTGAAATACAAAATTGTAGCTTAATTATTGCAATTTAATTCTGTATTACTTAGCTGCTGGATTTCAGTTAAACTAACTTTTAAAAAAGTGCTCTATATTTTATTGACTAATATATCATTTTTAATGAGGTTAAGATACATACATATGAAATGAAGAAAAAAATAATTGGAAGGCTAAAATTGATGCGTAATAGATAGAATGATAATGAAAATTTCAGAAATGCGCACAACAACAACAAACAATAAATTCAGTAAATTCCCACAAGTGAAGACAGACAATGAAACTAAATAAAGTCCACCCTAAATGAAACAGACATCAGACACGAATATAGAGAAGATTCTTCTAATTAAGTTTCGTTCTTTCACCATTCATGTGTCAACCTCAATAGAACGAATACTTATATACTAGTTCATTATGGGTTAGAGAGAGATGCTTTACCTTCTCTCTAAAATATCCCTCATCAAACTTCCCAAAACTACCTAGTTTTTTTTTCTCCTCATCTTTCCCTAATGGATACAAAAGAAAAAAATGACTTAACCCAAAAAGAATCGATCCTCAATGCCTTAACATGAGAGACCACCCAAGCCTTAACAAAAGAGCAAGAAAACTTCATGGTAACGCTAGGCTCATCCCTCACCTTCCAAGGGCGAGCCATTGCAAATAACTGAGAAAGAAGGAGTCGATTTGCATTCGTTTTTTCCAATTGATCCATTTCCGATAAAAGCCCAGGTCTCTTAGAGCATCAAGAAAGAAGTTCCTATTTACCTAATCGAATGCTTTGTGCGAATCTATTTTAGCAGAAAACTACGGAGCGGTAAAATTTCCTCAAAATTTTTAGAAGATAGCAAAACCTTGTAAACTATCCCTCTTCTTTTAATGAACGCCATCTGGTTCAATAAAACCCAAGTCATCTTGAAAAAGGATGGATAAACTTTATTGAAAAAGGTTAGGAAAGCAGGTGCTCTTATTGGACGTCACTTCTGGCTCTCGGGAGTCTCTTTGTAGGATACTTGGCAAAGTGTATCGTGCTCCACTCAACTGATCGAAAATGTCTGCAATTAGAGGCATAAGGTACTTGTTCTTGATGGTCACTTTGTTTCAGCGCTCTATAATCAATGCAAAACCTTAAACTGCCATCATGCTTCTTCTGAGACAGAACCGGCGCTCCGAACGTTTAGAGTTCTTGGTAAACTCCACCAAACTAATGAGCTCAGGTATTAATGAACTCTACAGAAGAGTTATCTATTAGAACGATACCCTTACCGATCTATTAACAACAAGTAGATCTATGCCAGGAGACCGGAAAGGGCAAAAGCAGCGACTTTGCTGTATCGACTCATTCTTTCAACCTTAGGGGACTCAAAGAAGTGTACCTGGAGCTTCACTCCTCCGGAAGTCGAATGAGCAGGAGCAGCAACTGCACGAAGTTCCTTCTTAGGGCATATCCATTTTCTTTCTCGTTAGCGCTTGACTAATAAGATAGAATGAGCCTTTCTTTCTAGTTTAGTAGGTCAATATCTGTACCATTGCTTCTATTTGATGTAGTAAAAATATATAAAAGATCATTGGGCCAAGCGGGCTCTCCATAGTAATTATGACCCATACCTTTAGCCAATTTAGCTCTTAATACTGGATCATTCAAGTCAGATTTTTTTCTTATCGGGATAGGTGAATTCTTATAACGTATATGTACGATCGTTTTTACACGCATAAATACACATAGTTCAAATTAATCGCAATTAATTCTTGAACCCCTTGTGTTTAGTCTAAATCCGCCGCTTGAAGGCACCCCTTATCACCACACGACATCTGGTTAGGACACAAAGCTTATTTTATTCCTAATATAGCAGATTCTATAACAGCATTCTGCCTTTTCGAAGACAGAGCACTCGTGGCACACACTTGGCCCCCTTGCCTTGAGTGAAATGGTGGGAATCCTTGTTTGATTTTTTTGAATATCCTCCTTCCTCGGATTAGTACTGGGATGCATATATCAAAAGCCAAGGTCGTGGGTGGCCAAGAGGTTCCACTTGGAGACTTGGGATCTCAGCAGGAAATGCGAAGATTGCAACAAGCCGGCCGACCAAAGAGAATCAACTAGTTTAGTTTTGACATTCGTTGGGCTTCTCTCTTCGGGAGCCTGTGCCCCGATGTTTTTGTGCCCCCCCAACCAATGGACATGGAAATCAGTAGAGATCAATCCCTCGGTGAACTAGCAACAGGAGCAAATGACACAAAAAACCCTACAAAGAGGATGTCCTTCTTGGATACCTTGATTTCAAACAATAACGCTAACATTGACCTAGAGGGTAGCCAAGTAATAGTACAACAAAACATGGACTCCTATGAATCGGAAGATGAAGCTGATAACTACCCTAACCCAGAGTTTTTCATTCCCATCACATCGTCGGATAAGGAGAGTATGTACAAAAACTGGACCAACACACTCATTATTAAAAATTTTGGTAGAAGAGTTGGTTATCAATGCCTCAAAAAACAAAACTACATGCGATATGGAGACCAACTGAAACCCTATCTTTGGTGGACCTAGGGTACGACTATTACCTAATAAAATTTACTAAGGAAGAGAATTATAATAAGGCTCTTCATGAAGGACCATGGTTCATAGGGAATCAATTCCTCACAGTAAGGAAGTGGGAGCCCAAATTATTAGCCATCAAAGCTGCGCTAACATACTCAGCTATATAGGCAAGACTCCCGGAATTACCCACTGAGTTCTATGACTACGACATACTCCAAAAAATTGGAGGGAATTTAGGACAACTAATACGTACTGATGCCTGCACCAAATCCGCGCTAAGAGGCAAGTATGCTCGACTATGCGTATTAGTACCCATAGAAAAACCACTTAAAACCTATATTGTGATCGGCAAACATATACAATGAATTACCTACGAGGGTTTCAATCTCCTATGCACAAATTATGGAAGATTTGGTCGCAACCTAAGTAGCTTCTCGTACTAAAATCCTAAGATGGCTGAATAAGAAGGTACAAATTCCCCAAATATCCTACCCAAGCCAAACACGGTGGAAGCTATCACACTAAAGATTGACCAATGGACAATTGTATCCCACCAAAGAAAAAATAAAAAATGTAAATACAATCCCCAAAATTCAAACCCTAGTAAAGACCTAGAGAACTCTAAAGAAATGACCACCAAAAAGCCTAGCCAAAGTCCACAACTGTGGCAAAGAGCAAACGTAACTTCTGCCTAGAAGCAACCGCTGAACAAAAAAGAAAGCCAAAACCTACTAGATAATACTCAGCCTCTAGTTGGTAATACTGGATTTCCCCCGTGTTCCTCCGTAAACTACAACCAACAAAGGGACAACACCCTACCCAATTACCTAGGACATCAACATCATCAAGACAAAACACTCCAAGCCTTTACACATGGGACCATGTTGTAACCAACCCAGAAATAAAGCCCTCCCCCATTAGTTGACCCTTAACTCATATATACCCTTGGGAATTAACTCCTCCCAAACAAAAACCCAAGAAAGCCCTTCAATAATAGAACCAACAGATGAAAGTCACAAGGAATAATCCATGGAAATAGATCCTATTATACCTACAAATAACCAATGCTCCTCATTCATTCAAAACTTTAGTAGCCCAAAATTAAGACCACCAATCCACCGCTGCAAGCCAACAGTCCTTTACAAAACAACCATAGTACAAATCAGCATCATCCCTTGTCAACCCCAAGTCAAAACCCCATTAATGAATAAGACATCTTGATCCCTAGGATAGACAAAACCTTTTCAACACCTAATGACCCTATTAACAAGGCAACAGATACAAATAGGTATACATATACTAGTAACGAATCCCTTACCCTAAAAGATACAACTCAAAGAAAAAACAAACTACAAGCTGCCAAGGCTACCATCCAACAATCACAACAAGAGATTTCCAAGGGCACAAAGGAACGTTTGGACAAGGCCTCAGCTCATAAACCAGGCCCAAACCCCTCTGATCTTCACCTCAAGGCCCATCCAATAGTAACATGCTCCCCAATCTTGGTTGAAATGGGCTCTCATAGGCCATGCTTTTAACATAAGCCTACAACTAGAGGGGAGAGATCTAATAGTCCAAATAGGGGATCCAACCTACTTAGACCAGATTGTAGCGGAAGGAATGCAGCTGGGCCTAAACAATGCAATGATTCGACCATGAATGAACTCCCACCAGCTTCACCCTATGCCACTGAATCTAGGACCACACCCATCCCCATAGAGCTCCCATGCATGGTCCCAACACGTCACGTACAACATATCCAACCCCAACTTACCACTCTACCTGTCCTATACAAGCCCTCCAACCCTAACTCCAACTTTTTAAACTTACCTAGCTCAGCCAACCCTACATTAATCTGGAGATAATCCAAACCCCAGCAGCAACACTTGCTTAACCCCACTGCACTGAATAGTCCCTCATCCACCCCTTCGGAACTCGAGCCAAGCACACATGGCTTCTTCAACCCTATGAAACTCGTGTCAAGCTCAGCTGGAAGAGGAGGACGAAGAGGATGAAATTCAAATAGAAAGAATAGTGGAGCACAGGGTGTTGCGATACCCAAAACAATGGCATTCCAAGCACGAAAAGAAAAAAGGTACATATTAAGCTGCTCAGTGGATTTGAGGAAGTGCTCCATCTCCATCAGGAAAATGAATCCCCAAGTTTTTACCAGCATGCAGTGGTGTTAGTCCCGATAATGTTCACTCACTACTGGACATAATAGGAAAGCACAAAGAACAGGCACAACCCCACACGTAGCCATGAAAGGGGAGCTTCAAACAGAAACATAAGTATGAATTTGATCTTTTGGAACTATCGAGGCGCAAATAGCATATAATTTAGATGAGCTTTTAGAGCTATGTTGGACTATCATAGACCTAGAATAATGGCCTTTCTAGAAACAAAAATGGAAGACCATCATGTTTGGTACAAGATTTTGGATACTCAAGTCTTATCAAAATGCCTGTTAATGGAAACTTCGAGGGCATTGTGCTTATGTGGAACAACGGAGACACAATGGTCAACCAACTTGGAGGAACAGATCAAGATATACACTCAATGTTAAAGGTACAGAATTCAATAAAAAGTTGGTTAAGTTCTATTATTTATGCTAGTAGCCTCATGGAAGAAAAAATTAATTATATGGCAAAATCTCAAAACAGTAGCTAATAACTATAAAGGACCGTGGCTAGTCGAGAGAGATTTCAATGAAGTCACTCGTGCCTTAGAAAAATTTGGAGGTTTCCCCATAAATTATAATCATGTAACGACCTGCCTGGTCGTTTTACTATTTAAAACCCCGTTCTCTTAAATAAAACTTCCCATGCTTTCCTTAGCAAAATTATGACTTGTGGGGGTGATCGGTTCGGAAGTTTGAAGAGTTTTGAGTCTAAATAAAATCAAATATTCCCTTAAGGTTTTCTTAAAAAGCCAAGTTTGACTTCAATCAACTTTCTTAGGAAGCGGACTTGGATTTGTGATTTGACAATCTTAGGAGGTATGGGAAAAAATGGGACCTAGGGGTATGCTTGGAATCGAATTTCGAGGTCCCTAGCCCGAGTACGGAATTTTAATGTAAAATTATTTAATTAAAATTATAAATTACAAAATCTAAGTAATTGTTAAAAATATAGGTATCGGGTTCAGATTCTGGTTCTGAAATGTGGTACAAGTCCGAAATATCATACAAGACGTACCCGTAAAATTTGGTGTCAATTAGAATAGTCTAAGGGCGTTTTGACCTGTTGATAGGAAGTTAAGAACTTGAAGCTCATTAAGTTTGGTCAAATAGTATTGGGGTTAGATTCCTTGATTTAATGTTGTTTTGGAAAATTTGAAGTTGCGACTAGGTCCGCCTCGTGAATTCAGACTTATCGGTATGTTCGACCAAGGCTCGGGAGCCCCGAGCATCAAATGATCGAGGTACGAGCAAAATTAGAATTTTAAAGGGGACAACATCTGCTGCTTCTGTCAAAACCGCTTCTGCGGCTCTTGGGCTGCAGAAACGGTCCTTTTATCGAAGAAGTGGCCAGGCCTGCCCAGGGAAAACCGCAAAAGCAGCCATGGAACCGCAGAAGCGGATTCCGCTTATGCGGCCCCCAGACCGCGTAAGCGGTCGACCTCTCCTTGCCCAATACCGCACATGCGACCAATTGTTCGCAGATGCGGGATCGCTACCGCAGATGCGAAAATCACAAGGGCAGTGAGCTCATTTAATACGGGCTCAAGTGCATTTATCTCCCATTTCCTCTATACTTGGGCGATTCTTGAGCTTCCAAAGAGAGGGTTTCAACATAACATCACAAGGTAAGTAATCCCCACTAACTCTTAGCTTAAATACATAAATATTACATAGATTTAACACTAAAATCAAATAAAATCAAGGGTTAGAGATAGGCCTAGGGTTTGGATAAAATTATGATTTAACCACCTAATTAGCCATATAACAAACTAAAATTTACATATTAGTAATCCTTAGGTTATGGAGAATATTTTCCTTCGAAAAATCTTGGAATCCGGGCACATGGGTCCGGGGTCGGAATTTAGAAAACTTGCGGAAGGGTTGGGAAATCATTTAATTAGTTGGGATTCCACTTTGTGAGCACATATTGACTAGCTCTTACTTTATTTAACTAGTTGGTGCTCGTTCGACTTCGAATTAAGGTTGGAACCCACTCTTGTTATGAAGGAACACTACAGAGCAAGGTAAGTCTCTTTTCTAACGTTGTGATAGGGAGTACTACTAGGATTAATAAAATGTATAATTCTTGCTAAATGCGGGGCTACGTACGCACAAGGTGACGAGAGCCCTTGCGTAGCTATCACTATATTGATTGTCCGGGTAGTTTAGGTCCCAGATCATGCTATATCTATGAATATTCACACTTCATCATGCTTATGTGATTGCCTAGTATATATTAAAGGCTAGAAGGAAAATAAAAGTGAACTTGTACACTTGTTGAACGCTTGTATGACATAATTTAACATGTATTGCCTTTGTATGAATTTTGGATGCTTTCTTGTTATTTGTGGATCGGGCCGATCGCCTCGGTATGAATAGATGCATCTATTGGCGCGCCGTCGACCTTCAGCAAGTGCACATTTCATTATGTTGGTTCGGACCGTCGCCTCGATATAATGTGCGCATGATTCTTATGTGGAAACGTGTACTCACTATACTTGTTATTAGTCATTGAGCATGAAATTGTAAAAATCTTGATATTTTAAAAGACATGACTTACCTCGCTTGCCTTGAACTTGTTAATACTAGTAACTTCCATGCTTATAATTAATCTCACATATTATTGACCTTACTAAGTATCAAGTCGACTTCTCGTCTCTACTCTTTCAATTTAGGAGAGATACTTACTGGGTACATGATGTTTATGTACTTATGCTACACTCTGTACTTAAATGTACAGGATTTGAGGCAGGTGGATCCGGTCATTATTCGGGCGCGCACCAGTGAGCTACCTAGGTCTTCTACGGTGAGCTGTCCCCCTTCATTGACGATGTGTAGCCGATGAAGTCATCACCTATACTTTTGTTTTCCTGTCTATTCTGATTCAGACAGTAGGATAGTGTATTATTCATTTTTGTATATTCTCTACTAGTTGCCCGTAGCTGTGACACCAAGTTCTGGCACACAGTTTAGTAGACTAGTTTTGGGTTGTAATATTATATCTCCACTTGATTTTGTTTCGGGTTTCGAAAACCCCCTTTTGGACACTTAATCCTCTCTTAAAAATATTTATGTTGATAAACTTAGAAATGTTTTACGCAATTGGCTTGCCCGAAAAGGTAGTTGGGTGTCATCACGACTTGTCGTGGAAATGGGTCGTGACGACATGGTATTAGAGCACTAGGTTCACGTAGGTCTCACAGTGTTATGGGAAAAACCTAATAGAGTCTTGTAAATCGGTACGGAGACATCTGTATTTATCTTCGAGAGGCTATAGGGTGTTAGGAATGACTACTCTTCATTCACTTCCTATTGTACAGTTGTTAATGTACTAAGTTTCCATTATATTCTCTCATAGATGGTGAGGACTCGTGCCGCTGACATTCCTGAATCGGGAGGAGCTGCTCCCCAATTGCTAGAGGCCGAGGTAGAGGTCGGGAGAGGGCTCCTGCTCATGGTAGGGGACGAGGACGCCCCCGAGCTATTCCAGTTGCACCACCAGCAGATCCTGCGAGGGATCTAATCGTTGAGGAGTAGGGCGAGGCGCTTGCAGCTAAGCATATTCCGGTGGATTTTATGACAACACCGGGAGTTCAGGAGGTCATGGGCCATATGCTTTGGTTCATGGACACTATGACCCAGGCTGGTTTATTTCTAGTATATCCAGCCACCTCACAGGCAGGAGGGGGAGCACATACCCCTACTGCTCAAGCTCCAGGTGGCACAGCCGCCATTTACCAGACTCCGGGTGCACTACCTGTAGATGGAGTTCAGCCAGTTATGGCATTGGCACCCCAAGTCATGCCAGCTGGGGATGGTAATCTGCAGAAGTTACTTGAAAAATGGACTAGATTTCACCCTCCAGTATACGGGGGTGACTATCAAAAGGACGCTCACGATTTCATTGAGAGGTGCATGGACAAACTGCATAACATGAGGCTACTGGAGTCACATGGGGATGACTTCACCACTTTCCAGTTGGAGGGCAGGGCCTGTAGATGGCGGAAGTCTTATGTTCTTAGTAGGCCAGCAGGTTCTCCTCCCCTCATTTGGATCAGTTCACTTAGTTGTTCTTGGACAATTATATTCCTCCCTCCAAGAGAGAAGAGATGCGGTATCAGTTTGAGCATCTCGAGCAAGATCAGATGTCAGTGACCGATTATGAGGCAAGGTTCTCTGTGTTATCTCACCATGCACTTATGATACTTCCTACAGATATAAAGAGAGTGCGGAGGTTTTTCTCAGGGTTGCAGCCAGGTATCCAAAACAGCATGGCCCGAGAGGTGGAGATGGGTACGGGATATCAGCTAGGGGTAGAGATTGCTCGCTGTATTGAGTAGTATCACTAAAGGTGTAGATAGAAGGTTCAGCAGAACAAGACAACGAGGTACTTTGGGGAGTTCAAGGGTGCCCCAGCTAGGAGCAGAGGTTAGCATGGTAGGGGTCAGCCGAGCAGGCCCCCAGCTCCAGTCCCACCACCTCCAGCCTGGGGAGCTCCAGAACATCCGTATTTCAGTTATATGCCAGAGGGTTCTTATCGCCCACCAGCTACTCAAGGCTCGTCCAGCGGGTATTTAGGTTCTTCTAGCTCTTACTACAGTGCCATGTCGGAGAGTTCATATCATCCACCGGCACTTCCTGCTCCTCCTAGCAGTTCTATAAGCTTTCAGGGTCAGTCTTCGGGGAAGCAGGCCTCCGTACCATGTTGCTATGAGTGCGGAGATCCTATTCACTTGAGGAGGACTTATCCTAGGCTTAGGGGCAAGTAAGTGCAGCAGGGACAACAACTAGTGACTCCAGCACCAGCGGCCCAACCATCTAGAGGTGGATGGCATACTGGTAGAGGTCGTTCCAGGGATGGAGGCCATGTGAGTAGAGGACAGCCCGCTATTGCTCAGTCCGGTGGAGGCCAGTCAGCTGGTGCTCCAGCCAGATTTTATGCCCTTCCAGCTAGGCCAGATGTATTGGCCTCAGATGCCGTCATCACAGGTATTATTGAAGTCAGCAGTAGGGATGCTTCAATATTATTTGATCCAGATTCCACTTACTCATATGTGTCATCTCTATTTGCTCGTTTTCTGGTCATCGCTCTTGAGCCTTTGGGTGTTCCTATTCATGTGTCCACTTTTGTGGGCGATTCTGTGGTTGTAAACCGGATCTACCAATCTTGTGTGGTTACTTTCTGTGGCTACGATACTATGGAAGATCTTCTGTTGCTTGATTTGCTCGATTTTAAGGTCATCCTGGTATGGATTGGTTATCTCCCTTTCACGCTGTTCTTGATTGTCATGCCAAAACTATTTCACTAGTGATGCCAGGATTTTCGAGGTTGGAGTGGAAAGGTTCCGCTGTTGATACGCCTAGCAGGGTTGTTTCCTTTTTGAAGGCTCAGCGCATGGTGGAGAAAGGGTGTTTGGCTTATCTGGCTTATGTTCGAGATATCGCAGCAGAGTCTCCAGCGGTTAATTCAGTGCCATTGGTCCGAGAGTTCGCTGATGTTTTTCCTTTTGACCTTCCAAGCATGCCTCCGGATCGTGATATTGATTTCTGCATTGATTTGGTTCCAGCCTATATCTATCCCACCGTACCGTATGGCTCTTAAAGAGATGAAGGATTTAAAGGAGCAGTTGGAGGAATTATTAGCAAAGGGGTTTGTCAGGCCCACTGTGTCACCTTGGGGTGCACCAGTACTATTTGTGAAGAAGAAAGATGGGACTACGTGGATGTGCACCGATTACCGCAAGTTGAACAAAGTCATCATCAAGAACAAGTACCATTGCCGCGCTAGGGTGTTCTCTAAGATCTACTTGAGATCAGGGTATCATCAGCTGAATATTCTGGATTCAGATGTTCCGAAGACTGCATTCTGGGCTAGATATGACCACTACGAGTTTTTTGGTGATTTCCTTTGGATTGATGAATGCTCCAGTGGCGTTTATTGACTTGATGAACATGGTGTTTCAGCCTTTTATTGATTCTTTTGTTATCGTCTTCATCAACGACATCTTGATATACTCCCATAGCTTGGGGGAGCACGAGCAACATTTAAGAGTGCTACTTCAGACCTTGCGAGAGAAGAGGCTATATGCCAAGTTCTCTAAGTGTGAGTTTTGGCTAGAGTCAGTGGTATTCTTGGGGCATATTGTGTTCGGAGAGGGTATTAAGGTGGATCCTAAGAAGGTGGAGGCAGTTCAGAGTTTGGTACGACCTACTTCAGTGGCCGAGATCAGGAGCTTCCTGGGGTTAGCAGTTTACTACCGGCGGTTTGTGCATGGGCTTTCTTCTATTTCTTCGCCCTTGACTAGATTGACCCAGAAGGGTGTCCCATTTCGTTGGTCCGATGAGTGCGAGGAGAGCTTTCTAAAGCTCAAGACAGCCTTGACTACTGCACCGATTCTGGTATTGCCTTCTGGTTTAGGGATGTATACTGTATATTGTGACATCTCTCGCGTTGGCTTGGGATATGTATTGATACAGGAGGGACGAGTTATTGCATATGCTTCGCGTCAGCTAATAATCCATGAGCAGAACTACCTAGTGCACGATCTAGAGTTAGCCGCAATTGTTCATGCTCTGAAGATATGGAGGCATTATTTTTATGGGGTGTCATGTGAGGTTTACACCTACAATCCCAGTTTGCAGCACCTGTTCAAGCAGAGGGACCTTAATTTGAGGCAGCGCAGGTGGCTTGAGTTACTAAAATATTATGATGTTACTATTCTTCATCACTTGGGTAAGGCGAACATAGTCGCAGATGCCTTGAGCAGAAAGGCGGAGAGCATGGGCAGTTTGGCATTTATTCCTGCTGCGGAGAGACCATTGGCTTTAGACATTCAGTCCTTAGCTAACAGACTGGTGAGGTTGGATATTTCGGAGCCCAGCCGAGTTCTAGCATGCGTGGTTGCTCAGTCTTCGTTGTGGGGCCAGATTAAGTCTCGACAGTTTGATGATCCGCATTTGACAGCCCTTAGAGAGACGGTACTTCAGGGAGGTGCCAAGGAGGTTTCTATCGGCGAGGATGGAGTGTTACGTCTTTAGGGCCGTGTATGTGTTCCTGATGTGGATGGCTTATGGAGGAGGATTCTAGTGGAGGCCCACAGTTTGAGGTACTCCATTCATCCGGGTGCTACGAAGATGTATCATGACTTGAGACAGTTACTGTTGGTGGAGGATGAAGAAAGACATTGTTGGGTATGTGGCTAGATGTTTTAATTTCCAGCAGGTCAAGTATGAGCACCAGAGGCCAGGTGGCCTACTTCAGCAGATGCCCATTCTGGAATGGAAGTGGGAGCGCATCACTATGGACTTCATGGTTGGATTGCCGCAGACCTTGCGGAAAGTTGATTCACTGTGGGTTTTTGTGGATAGATTGACCAAGTCGGCCCATTTCTTTCCAGTGGAGACTACTTATACAGCGGAGAGGTACGCTCAGATTTATATACGGGAGATAGTCAGGTTGCATTGTTTACCATTGTCCATCATATCACAGAGGGGTCCTCAGTTGACATCTCAATTTTGGAGAGCCGTTCATAGTGGTCTGGGCACCAGCATGGATCTCAGCACAACAATTTCCCCTCATATCGACAGGCAATTGGAGCGGACAGTTCAGATTCTAGGGGATATGCTTAGAGCATGATTGACTTTGGAGGGCAATGGGATCAGTATTTTCCCTTGGTAGAGGATGCATATAATAATACCTACCAGTCCAGCATACAGATGGCCCCATATGAGGCATTGTATGGACGTCGTTGGTGTTCTCCTATAGGTTTGTTTGAGCCTGGTGAGGCTAAGTTACTAGGTACAGATTTGGTACATGATGCCTTGGATAAGGTATAGTTGATTCAGGAGAGGCTCCACATAGCTCAGTCTAATCATAAGAGTTACGCGGATCAGAAGGCACGTGATGTATCATTCATGATTGGAGAGAAGGTTCTCTTGAAAGTCTCTCCAATGAAGGGTATTATGAGGTTCGGGAAGAAGGGCAAGTTGAGCCCAAGGATTATTGGCCCCTTCGAAGTATTGAGGCGAGTTGGAGAGGTTGCTTATGAGCTTGATTTACCTCGCAGTTTGTGAGGAGTCCATCCAATTTTCCATGTGTCGATGCTTCGAAAGAATCATGCCGACTACTCTCATGTATTGGACTTCAGTACCATTCAGCTAGATAAGAGCTTGGGCTACAAGGAGGAGCCAGTTGCCATTGTTGATAGACAGGACCATCAGTTGAGGTCCAAGAGAGTTTTTGTGGTAAAGGTCCATTGGAGGGGCCAACCGGTTGAGGAGACGACCTGGGAATCCGAGGAGTAGATGCGCAGCCGATATCCCTACCTATCATCAGACCAGGTACTTTTCTTTTATGTCCGTTCGAGGATGAACGTGTGTTTAAGAGGTGGAGAATGTAACGACCCCCTTGATCGTTTTACTATTTGGAACCTCGTTTCCTTAAATAAAACTTCCCACGCCTTCCTTAGCTAAATTATGACTTGCGAGGGCGATATTTTCGGAAGTTAGAAACGTTTTGAGTGAAAATAAAACTAAATATTCCCTTAAGGTTTTCTTAAAAAGCCCAGTTTGACTTTGGTCAACTTTCTTGGGAAGCGGATCCGAATTTGTGATTTTACAGTCTCGGGAGGTCTGTGGTAAAATGTGGGACCTGGGCGTATGCTCAGAATCGAATTCCGAGGTCCTTAGCCCGAGTGCGGAATTTTTATGTAAAAGCTTTAAATCAAAGTTTTAAGGAATTAAAAAATCTAAGTAATTGTTCAAAACCTAGGTATCAGGTTTGTATTCTGATTCCGAAACTTAGTACAAGTTCGTAAAATCATATAAGACCTACCTGTATAATTTGGTATCAATCCGAGTTGTCTAAGGGCGTTTTGACGCGTTGATAGGAAGTTAAGAACTTGAAGTTCATTAAGTTTGATCAAATGGTTTTGGGGTCCGATTCCTTGATTTTGTGTTGTTTTGGAAGTTTCGAAGTTGCGACTAGGTCCCCCTCATGATCTGCTGCTTCTGTCAAAACCGCTTCTACAGCTCTAGGACCGCAGAAGCGGTCCTTTTATCGCAGAAGCGGCCAGGCTGGCCCAGGGGAAACCGCAAAAGCGGCCAAGGAACCACATAAGTGGATTCGCTTATGCGGGACCGCAGAAGCGAAAAACACATGGGCAGTGAGCTCATTTAATACGGGCTCAAGTGCATTTATCTCCCATTTCTTCCATACTTGGGAAATTCTTAAGCTTCCAAAGAGAGGGTTTCAAAATAACATCACAAGGTAAGTAATCCCCACTCACTCTTAGCTTAAATCAAGGGTTAGAGCTAGACCAAGGTTTGGATACAATTATGATTTAACCAAATTAGCCATGTAATGAACTAAAATTTACATATTAGTAATCCTTAGGCTATGGAGAATATTTTTCTTCGACAAATCTTGGAATCCGGGCACGTGGTCCCGGGGTCAGAATTTAGAAAAGTTGCGGGAAGGGTTGGGAAATCATTTAATTAGTTGGGATTCCACTTTGTGAGCGTGTATTGACTAGCTTTTACTTAATTTAACTAGTTGGTGCTCGTCGGCTTCGAATTAAGGTTGGATCCCACTCTTGTTACTGAAGGAACGCTACGGAGCAAGGTGAGTCTCCTTTCCAACTTTATCAGGGGGAAATATCCCCCCTAGGATTAATAAAATGCATAATTGTTGCTAAATGCGGGGGCTACGTACGCACAAGGTAACGAGAGTCCGTGCGTAGCTATATATTGATTGTCCGGGTAGTTTAGGGCCCACATCATTCAATAACACACTTCATCATGCTAATGTAATTGCCTAGTATATATTAAAGGCTAGAAGTAAAATAAAAGTGAGCTTGTACACTTGTTGAACGCATGTATGACATAATTTAACACGTATTGCCTTCGTATGCATTTTGGATGCTTGCTTATTATTTGTGGATTGGGTCGATCACCTCGGTATGAATAGATGCATCTATAGGCGCGTCGTCGACCCTCGGCAAGTGAACATTTCATTATGTTGGTTCGGACCGTCACCTCGGTATAATGTGTGCATGATTCATATGTGGAAACTTGTACTCACTCTACTTGTTATTAGACATTGAGCATGAAATAATAAAAATCATGATATTATAAAAGACATGACTTACCTCGCTTGCCTTGAACTTCTTAATACTAGTAACGTCCATGCTTATAATTAGTCTCACATATTATTTGACCTTAGTAAGTATCAAGTCGACTTCTCGTCTCTACTCCTTCGAGGTTAGGCAGGATACTTACTGGGTACATGATGTTTATGTACTCATGTTATACTTCTGTACTTAAATGTAAGGATTTGAGGCAGGTGGATCTGGTCATTATTCGGGCGCGCACCAGTGAGCTACCTTGGACTTCTACGGTGAGCTGCCTCCTTTCATTGACGATTTACAGCCGAAGAAGTCATCCCTGTACTTTTTTTCCTTTCTATACTGATTCAGACAGTAGGATAGTGTATTATTCATTTTTGTATATTCTCTACTAGTTACCCGTAGTTGTGACACCAGGTTCTGGCACACACTTTAGTAGACTAGTTTTAGGTTGTAATATTATATCTCCACTTGATTTTGATTAGGGTTATGGAAACCCCCTTTGGGACACTTAATCCCCTCTTAAAAATGTTGATGAGGATAAACTTAGAAATGTTTTCCGCAATTGGCTTGCTCGGCAAGGTAGTTGGCCGCCATCACGACCTGTTGTGGAAAAGGGTCGTGACAAATCGAGTCTCGCGCTTCCTAGATTACTTGAACCAATGTGGCCTTCTGGACTAAGGGTTTAAGGGCCCAAATATTACCTGGACAAACAAAAGAAAGAATTGTAAGAACGTAATTATGGAACGACTTGATAGATGCATTGCAAACACGTGGTTAGAACTATTTCAAGAAGCTAGTGTCAAACATCTAACTAGAATCCACTCGGACCATTGCTCAATAAAATTAGACCTATTCGAAAGCTTCCCCACTAATAACAATATCCTTAGAATAGAATCTATGTGGTTATGGTTATCTCACGCCACCTTTAGAGCCTTGATCAACAACTTTTGGTCTGACCAACCAAATATTACTAAAGCCATAGACAACTTCTGTTCCATGGCTATTGATGGAACAAAAATACTTTTGGTAACATTTTTAAAATGGAAGAGAAAATTATTAGCTAGATTAAAAGGTATCCACAACTCCCTAATCTATCCCCACAACCAATTCCTCACAAACCTGAAAATGAACACCTACATGAGTATACTATTGTACTTATGCAAGAGGAGGACTTCTTGAAGCTCAAATCCAGGGTTCAGTGAATCCAGGATGGTGAAGCCAACATAAAATTCTTCCACATTAACACAATGCAAAGAAGAAGGAAAAATAGAATTATTTGTCTAAAAGATGAAGCAGGGAATTGGCTCCAAGATCAAAATCCCATCAAAGACCTAATTATTAACTACTACCAAAACCTGTATACTACGGGTCATAATCAATCACTGATCAATAATATATACCTATCCTACAATCAAAAATTAGTGACCACGATCATTCGTACATAAGCAGTATTCTCACTATAGAAGAAATAAAAATTGCGTTAGATTCCTTTAAACCCTAAAAAGCTTCGGCACCGGATGGACTTCTCCTTTCTTTTACCAGAAATACTGGAAGGAGACAAGTAATCATCTCATTAACTTTTGCCAAGAATTATTCCAATCTAAAAGAATACATAAGAGCAAGAATAACACCTTAATCTGTTTAATAACCAAATGATAAAAATGTTGAAACAATCAGGCACTTTAGACCTATAAGCCTACGCAACACGTCTTATAAGGTCGTCACTAAGATTATTGCTAACCGCATAAAATCCTTCCTACCGAATCTCATTCATCCTACACAAACTAGCTTTAATAAGGGTAGAAGGGTTGCTGACAATGCCCTAGTCATAAGTGAGGTTCAAGACCACTTCAGCAAAACTAAAGAAAAATAAATATGAAATGATGTTAAAATCGACCTGGAAAAAGCCTTTGACAAAATTGAATGGTCTTTTGTCAAATTTTCCACCAACTCTCTTAACTTCCCTCCCGACCTTGTTAACCTTATAATGTCTTGCATCTCTACCACCACCATAACTATTCTTATCAATGGATCAAGAACTGAATTCTTTGAACCATCTAGGTGTATTAGATAAGGGACCCCCTCTCCCCATATATTTTTATCATGTATATGGAAATTCTCTCTAGGTTAATTGACCACGAAATATATTGTTGTAGATGGACTCCGGTCAAAATAGCTCCCAAAAGCCCGGAGCTTTCACATCTATTCTTTGCAGACGATCTTATCCTCCTAGATGAAGCCAACCAAAGAAGCTATAACTCAATTATAGACACTATTAACAAATGTTGTAATTCTTCGGCGCAATCTATCAATTTTAGGAAATCAAATATTGTGTTCTCCAGAAATACCCCTACGGATCATAAAGATCATATTAGCAACTGCTTCTTAATGAGATATACTAATAACTTTGGTAAGTGCCTAGGCTTTCCTATTCCCAATGCCAATCCTACCAAAAAAAGATTTTCAATTCATCTTAGACGGTATGAATACTAGACTAAAAGGCTGTAAAACTAAGTTCCTTAATATTGATGATAGGTCAACCCTCATAAAAGCAACCCTAGCCGCAATCCCGAACCATGTCATGCAGATATATGATCTCCCAAAAACAACCCTCAACAAAATAGAATCTATCCAAAGAAATTTCCTATGGGATAGCACGGAGAAAAAAAAAAGAAATGCCACCTCGTTAAATGGAGCATAGTCACAATGCCTGAAAATCAAGAGGACTTAGGTATTCCTAACACCCATTGGAAAAATTCCTCTTTCAATGCAACACTAGCCCGGAGATATAGAAAAGAGAAAGAGGCCCTTTGGGTCAAAACTATATCTAGTAAATATAATCATAGGAAAAGCAAGAATATTGGCTGTCATACTTGGAAGGTCATTAGGAATGGTTCTGTAATTTGCAATGCCAACACCAAATGGCTGGTAGGAGATGGGACATCCATTAGCCTATGGCACGTAAATGGATAAATCAATTAGGAGCACTTAGAGACTACATCCAGGGTCCCATCCCAGCTAGTGAGTTAGACTTAAATTTCTCCTGCGTTTATAAAAAACGGAATATTCGACCTTAGAAACTTGTCTTTCGAATTACCCCCGATATACTCTCCAAGATAAATTGCACTTACATAAAACAAACTAGGCCCACTACTAACTCATACACTTGGGAATCAAAGGGTCACAACTATTTCTCTGTTATTGTTACCTACGAAGCACTCTCAGACTTTACTTGCAATGAAAAAGACTACGCTTGGATCTGAAAAATCAACTCCCTAAACAAGTTGAAATATTTCCTTTGGACAATCGTTTGGGACATGTTACCCACAAATTATATACTGACCAAAAGAGGAATTTGCCACGATGACACTTGTAACATTTGCAATAGGGAAACTGAGAATATAGAACATATCTTCTTCTGATGCAACTACTCTAGACCCATTTGGGAACAAATAAATATTAATCATCCTTTATCTCTGAACTCCTTAGGAAAAGATATCTTGTACAATTGGCTTAAAAGTAACTCATGTCAGGGATATCTTTCAACAATCAGCTACGCTGGTCAAATTTCCTCTCATTTCCTCCTGTGACATATCTGGAACTTTCAGAAATGGGATTCTCTTTCAAGGAACTAAATCCCCTATCACCATAAGCCAACCCATTAGCAAAGCCATGAAATACCTTTACATGGCAAAATATTTTCTTAAAACCACCCAAGAAAACTATCCTTGTAAGATGGGAGCCGCCCAATACCAATTTTTATAAACTAAATATTGATGGTTCATGTGTAGGAAACCCAGGAGTGGGAGGGATAGGAGGGGTGTTTATGGATGATAGGGGTAAATGGATCTTAGGTTTCAATATGAGATTCGACCATGCTACCAACATATATATGGAAATTCTGGCCCTACTACATGGAGTCAAGCTAGCATTAACAGAAAAGCTCTTCCCATTAATAATAGAGACGGACGGTTTGAAACTAATAAATCTCCTAAAATCTAATAACGGTCTCTATCAAAACTTGATTGATGATTGCAGGTGCCTATTGCAAAAGACGAATGATCCACAGCTGAAGCATGTTTTTAAAGAGGCTAATGGAATAATGGACCTGTTCGCTAGAAATGGATGTAACTTGGACACTTTTTGTATTTTGCAAATTTATGTTGTTTCGCTTTTTTTTTTTGTTTGTTTATGTACTAAAAAGAGATAGTCTAGGCACTATGTTACCTAGACTGAGCTCTAGTTGTAATAACTTTTAGCTTGTTATTATTTGAATAAATTGTTTAATACCAAAAATATATGTGTCAACCTCAGTTCAAAAGCTAAAAACCAAAAAGACCAAACTTAAGTCTCATCTTCAAATTTTAGGGGAGGTAAAAATATGGGGTGATTCTTTTTCATATGTCAAATTTTATTGAACAGGTACTTAAATTGATGGAAGATAGAACATACCCTATCAAATTAGTTCAGATGCACACAAGTTATTCTCATATACGGTTATCAAGATAAAGACCAAACTTAAAAATCCAGTTTCCAGCGAACAGTATGCTACTTGATTATTGTACATATCATATGACCTCAGGTAGTGGAAGTATGGATTAGGGATCGGGGTGGGTTGGCAAGTTGGGTCGAGGGGGAGGGGGAAGAAGGCACATAATTTCATGGATAATGCACAGCATGTGTTTCTCCACAGTCCACATAGCCATCATTATTCAATATCCATTACCACAACCTTTTTCTGCCTGCCTACATACTGTCCATAATGTGTTGTGTGCATTGTCTCAACACAACCCCACTGTGTTTCACTGTCTTTTTACCCACTTGCTCCTGTCACCCCCTTACTCTCTATAGTTGAGTATTCAGTGTTTAGTAATGATAATTCAATATTCCAAATCTGTAATTGTTTTAAGTACTATATTAGACCTATTACTATATGATACGGGCGGCAAATAGACGGGTCGGGACGAATATGAGTTGGTCAAAACAAATAATATAAAAATAAATAAATTATCCGACTTGACCGTATTAATATAAAATGAGTTAACCGATGAAGTATATAGATATCCGTATTATTTATGGTTTCTTGATTATGATCACTTTTAGAAGAATTTCTAGTCTCTTAAACTTGAATAACGTGTTTTTGCAACTGTAAAGGTTACGTTA
This sequence comes from Nicotiana benthamiana, assembly GCA_034376525.1. NCBI lineage: Eukaryota > Viridiplantae > Streptophyta > Magnoliopsida > Solanales > Solanaceae > Nicotiana > Nicotiana benthamiana. Next base: position 18,740,944 of record CM067337.1, read on the forward strand.
AACTCATTGGTTATTCATCGATTATCCATTTTTTAAGTGAATAATATGGATCTTATCCATATTTAGTCCATTTATAAACAGTTCATTATCCAATTCATTTTTAGTGAAAATATGGATGGATAGATATTCTTTTTATCCATTTTATCACCACTACTATATGATTATGCACTCGGATATTGCATAAACTATATATTTTTGAGAAACATTAAACCATATATACATTGTTCAAAAGGAAGAAACTTGATGAATCTTGCCCTTAGCTTTACCTTTTTCTTTAATTTGAAAGTAGTATGGATTTGATATTAGATTGTTCCTTTAATTTGTCCTAATGCAATTTCCATGTCTTAATATCTAACTATATTTTCCTAATAATAGAGACTAAGATGCGACAGATGGATTAGATTTGGTATCAATGAACTAAGTAGGATCAGTTCATGAACATAGGTTTGCTTATTGACTAGGTGGAATGAACGTAGTCACATGCCTTCCTACTTTAAGTTCTATTATTATAGAATTAATGTTGCATAAGAACGTGCTGCCTATTTGTATTTTCTTTTTTCTAATGTTCCATTGGCTTTGAGGTTTATACATGAGACAAAAAGGAAAATACATTATATGAAGATCAATTTTCGTGCAATTGCTTCAAAAGAATTTAATGTTCCAATTTTAACAGTTTTGATGATAACAAAAGAGCATACATCAGCATAAATATATATAACAAAACACAACGAGTAACAGAGTTGATGTTAGCACTGGAGATGCACCTAACCACTAACGAACTAGGATATAAGTTGTACACTGTGTTGGAAAAAAATGAATTTAAATTAAAGATTGATGTGGTATGATATGTGAACTGATTAAATAGTTAAAGCGTAATAATTGAGTAAAAGGTACGGAAGATGACAGATATGGGAAGAGAAATTTAAATAGGCACGAGAAGGAGTTTAGACACGAGTCTCGTACCAATTCAAGTCATTTAGTACCAACGGATCAAAAGGCATTGAAGATAAGGATATGAAGATAGAAAGGAGTCCAAATTCAGTATTAAATACCTGATACGTTAGAGAATTGATATTTAATAGAAATGATTATGTAACGGCCTATTTAATGTCATTTATTACACATAATTGTGTCATTAAAGCCGAGGTTTCACTCCTTTACCTAGGATCAATTATAAAAATAAGAAGTCTCATCATTTGTAGGGACACGAAATATCATTCACATAATATTGAAATACAAACTTGTTTATTGCTTTATTCTTGTTCTGAGAAAACCTATTATTCTTTTGGTATCTTGACTATCAGTAACCCGATTTTTCATCCTAAATTCTAGCTTTGACCAAAATATTATTTTTTTTGGTTAAACAAATTGTTTAATGATATATCTAAACATGTCGATGAAGGAGTTAAAACAAGAGATGAACTTCTACAAAAAATAATTGATGCACGAATTAACAAAGCTTTGGAAGCTTTAGTTAGTCGATTGCCTCTTGCACCAGCAACGCCTAATAATAACACGTTGGAAAACCACCTGGTCTAGTTAATTCTGGTAATGAAGCAACCCCCAGCGATTCACAAGAAGGAGAACCAGGTAATTCAGATAATTCTCATCTTCAAAATTTAGTACTAACCTTGCAGAAACAGCTCAAGGAACAAAACGAGTGTATCGAACAAATCCCCGGAGTTCCGCCTGTAATAAAAGGAGTAGACGTGGATAAATACTCACAACAACCTTGGAAGCCAAGTGCCGCTCCCCTACAATTCTGAAAAAAATTTAAAATGCCTGACATCCCAAAATATGATGGTATACCAGACCCACGTGACCACATAACTGCATTTAAATAGGAGTGAAAGGCAACGATTTGACCAAATAATAAATTAAGTCAGTATTGGTCAAAACGTTTGGGGAGACACTCACCAAGAGTGCATTAACCTGGTATTCTATTTTACCTAAAAATTCTATAAATTGTTTTGCTGAGCTTGTAGATTCTTTTATTAAAAAGCACACCCGGGAGCTCAGAAGGTCGAGAAAAGGATGGAGGATATCTTCAAAATCAAGCAAGGGAACTCTGAGTTGCTAAGAGATTTTGTTGATAGATTCCAACGTGAAAGAATGACTTTATCCCGTGTACCAGATAACTGGGCAGCGATAGCTTTTGCAAGTAATTTGAATGACAAAGTTCAGAAGCCAAGAGAAGACTTAAAGAAAGCCTTCGTGCATTTCCTGCAACCACTTGGAACGATGTTTATAACAGGTACAGTACAAAGCTTAGAATTGAAGAGGATACCGTATCTCAACATCATCGTAAGGAAAGGACCGGATCCAGGAGATCAGAAGCTGAAAAAAGATCAAGTAAGAACAGGTACGATCCATATATGGGACCAGCAGGAAAGGATTCACGATCTTGACAGAATAAAATGCTATGATCAAATGTCAAGAAATAGGGAAACCGGGTCTTCATCCAGGTTCAGAGGTGATGAAGCAACCAAGAGCCACGGGATGACGATAGGAATTTAATAGCACGATTTGTTGGTTATAATTTCAATGTAACTAATTCTGAGCTAGTAGTTGTTCTAAGAGGTATGGGAGATAAGGTACGGTGGCCAAAAGAGATGCGGTCAAATCCAAACAAACGTTACCCAGACCATTGATGTGAGTTTCACAATGACCATAGGCATAAAATATCAAAATACAGATTCCTACAAAGTGAAGTAGTCCATCTACTGAAGCAAGGATATCACACATAGCTGTTTAGTGAGAAGGAAAAACAAACTTACATGAAAAATAGGCAGGAGCCACCAAAACCACCATCACCTAAAAGAACAGTGAAAGTCATCAGTGGAGGGGAAGATATTTACGGAGTAACCTACACGACTTCAAATAAGGTTTCCAAAATGACGATCACACATGGGAAGCGAGTACGACAGACCTTAAAACACGAAAGCATAAGCTTTGATGATGCAGATACAAAGGGAGTGATTACTCCTCACAATGATGCACTGGTAATATCCTTACTTATACATGAAACTTATGTAAAAGAAGTTTTAATTGATCCAGAAAGTTCTGCATATATCATTTTATTAAGGGTATTGCAGGAAATGCAAGATGAAGATAAAATGATACCCAAGGCACATACTTTGTCAGGCTTCGACAATTCAAGCGTGGTAACAAAAGGTGAGGTAACTCTAACAACTTTTGCTGCACGTGTTATTAAAAATACTAAATTTCAGGTAGTTTATATGGATAAGGCCTACAACATAATCATGGGGAGACCATGGATCCATGATATAGATGTTGTTCCATCAACTTTGCTTCAAGTTATTAAGATTCCATCACCCCGGGGAATATGTCAAATTCGAGGGGAACAAATAGCCAGGAGTATCAACACCGTAACAAATACGAGCACCGTGAGTAAAGAGAAATAACAATTACAGGAAACATTTGGAGGTGTCAACAATAAAACTTCAACTGAACGAGAAAAAACGGATTTAGACTCAAGACCGGCTGTAATTCAAGAACCTGAAGAAAATAAGAACATTAAAACAACAATAGAGGAGGTCGAGGCTGTGGTGCTATTTGAGCAATGGCCTGAAAGTAAAGTTTACCTAGGAGCCAATCTAAATCCCGACATGTGAGGTATGTTAATTAAGTTTTTAAAAGCTAACGTGGACTGTTTTGCTTGGTCCCATGGTGATATGACATGATTACCACCTGATGTGATGACTCACAAACTCAACGAGGACCCGTCTTTCACACCTATAAAGCAAAAGAAAAGAAATCAAGGTGCATTAAAAAATCAGGTAATTCAAGATGCAGTCCAAAAATTATTAAAGATTGGGTCAATCCACAAGGTAAATTATCCTAATTGGTTAGCTAATACGGTGGTCGTGCGTAAAAAGAATGGTAAGTTGCGTGTTTGTGTGGATTATACTGATCTAAACAAAGCTTTCCCAAAAGACTCTTTCCCTTTACCACATGTAGATCAGTTAATTGACGCAACCGCAGGTCATGAACTTCTAAGCTTTTTAGATGCATATTCGGGATATAATAAAATTAAAATGGATCCTGGTGATGAGGAAAAAACTTCTTTCATCACAGATAGGGGGATTTACTGTTATAAAGTAATGTTCTTTGGTCTCAAAAATGCTGGGGCAACCTATCAAAGGTTGGTCACCAAAATGTTTCAAAAACATATAGGAAAAACTATGGAGGTATATATTGACGATGTGCTCGTCAAAACCTAGCATTCTCACGATCATATTTCTCACTTACCTATTACATTTGAAATTTTACAGAAATTTAACATGAAACTCAACCCAGAAAATTGTGCATTTGGAGTTGCTTCAGGTAAATTCTTGGGCTTTCTCATTTCTAACCGTGGCATTGAAGTAAATCCATCTAAGATTAAAGCAATAGAAGAAATACCTGATATCCTTACCAATAAGAAGGAGGTTCAAAGATTAACGGGAAGGATTACTGCCTTGGGAAGATTTATTTCTAAATCTTCTGAAAAATGTTTTAAGTTATTTTATTCTCTAAAAAATCAAGACCATTTTGAGTGGAACGAAGATTGTCAACAGGAACTTAGGAGCTTGAAAGCTTACTTATCAAATCCTCCACTATTGGCGAAACCAAAGGAAGGTGAATTTTTGCTCATCTATTTGATAGTATCAGAAGTCGCAGTAAGTGTTGTTTTGGTACGAGAAGGCCAAGGTAAACAATCCACTATTTATTATGTAAGAAAATCTTTATTAGATGCTGAGACACGATATCCACAACTAGTAAAGTTAGCATTATCCTTGATCATGGAATCTAGGAAATTAAGACCTTATTTTTAATATCATCCAATTGTCGTAGTTACATCTTTTCCATTACAAAACATTTTGCATAAACATGAATTATCAGGACGATTAGCAAAATGAGCTATAGAATTAAGTGAGAATGAAATCATTTATCAACCTAGGATTGCTATAAAATCCCAACTTCTCACTGATTTGGTAGCGGATATTAGTCAAGGGATGCATTTAGAAGCAGAAAAGGAATTACAAGTCTTTAATGGAATAAACCTAGGAACTTGGATTTTGTGTACGGATGGTTCATCTAATATAAAGGGAGCATGCTTAGGAATTGTTCTTAAACCACCTACGGATGAAACTATTAGACAAGCTATAAAATGTAACCATGTAACTAACAATGAACCAAAGTATGAAGCTGTGATTGCAGGTTTAGAGTTGCCACTGGAACTTGGTATCACAAAAATCATAATCAAAAGTGATTCAAAGCTCGTAGTAAATCAAATGCTGGGGACTTATGTAGCCAGGAGAATACGAATGCAAGAGTATCTCGAAAAGGTACGGGAACTGATAAGATAGTTCCAAACTTGGAAGGTAATGCAAATTCCAAGAGAGGAGAACGCTGAGGCAGATGCTTTATCTAATCTGGCATCTGTAGTGGACATTGCAAATAATGCAAATGCTTCAATCATAATTATATTCCATTGCATTTTTGAACCTGACAAAAATGAGGTAAATTTTAATCACTTAACTTGAGATTGGAGAAACGAAATAGTAGCTTTTTTGCAGCATGGAACCGTTCCTGATGATAAAATAAAGGCTCATGCACTTCGAAAGAAAGTGCTCATTATTGCCTTTATCAAGGAAACCATTAGCGAAAAATGTTTGGTAGACTATTAGCAAGTTGTCCAGGACCTTCTCAAATGGAGTATGTTATGAGAGAAATACATGAGAGACATTGTAGAAATCATGCAGGAGGTAGATCACTTATAAAAATATTGATTCGAGCAGGGTACTATTGGTCTAAGATGGAAGAGGAAGCAAATGATTTCGTGTCTAAATGTGACAGATGTCAAAGATACGGTAACAATATGCATAGACCAGCCGAATTATTACACCCTGTTGTATCTCCGTGGCCCTTCATGAAATAGGGAATGAACATCGTAGGTTCATTACCACAAGCAAAAGGCAAGGTAAAGTTTCTACTCGTACTTACTGATTATTTTACTAAATGGGTAGAAGTAGGGGCATTCAAACAGGTACGAGAGAAAGAGGTCAAAGATTTTATTTGGAGAAACATCATATGCCGCTATGGGGTACCAAAGGAAATCGTATGTGATAATGGTACACAATTCATAGGATCACAAATCACGGAGTTCTTCCAAAGTTGGCAAATTAAAAGGATAACTTCAACACCGTACCATCCTATAGGCAATGGGCAAGCGGAATCCACGAACAAAGTCATAATCAATAATTTGAAGAAAATATTGCAAGACTTAAAAGGTAATTTTCCTGAGGTATTACCTGCGGTATTGTGGGCGTATTGAACGACGACGAAAAAAACACGGGAGAAACTCCATTTTCAATGGTTTATGGAGCAGAGGCCTTAATACCAATGGAGATAGGGGAACCAAGCACAAGGTAATTTGAAACAACGGAAGACTCAAACAATGAAGAGTTACGGGTTAATCTTGATTTTCTCGAATGAAGAAAAGAATCGGCATTAGTAAGGATGGAAACTCAAAAACAAGTATTTGAACGATACTATAACAGGAAAGTACGTCTTAGGTTTTTCAAAATTGGGGACTTTTTACTCAAAAAGGTGTTCCAATCTACGAAAGCTTCTAACTCTGGAAAGCTAAGTCCAACGTGGGAAGGTCAATATTGAATCATTGACATTGCAGGAAAAGGAGCATACGAGTTAGAGACAATGGATGGCAAGGTCCTACCTTCACATTGGAATGTTGTCCATCTAAAGAGATATTAATTCTAAGGGAATGGTCGAAGTTAGGTATCCCCATGTTGGATTTTTCCATTGAATTGTTAAAATTTTACTAATGATTTTAGATGCTAGGCAAAAAACCTACTCGTGCCAAATGATGAGTCATGGCCTGCACGGAAAAGTGGAATACCCTTAAGTTCCGAGCCTATGGTTACATTAATTTGATGGAAATACACACGGGTTAGGAATTCTTTATCTATAATCGCACCTCCGAGTCCCGTATATTTTTCTATTTCAGGAAAAGGACCAAACGGAGAGAAACATACAAGTGCTCGAGGCTTCATTCTTCACCGCTCAAACACTTGGGGGACTACATTTTATACACAGATGCGTGAATAAAAACATATGTGAATATCACAAGATACGAATATCAAACAAAAGTTGGTCAAATTTTTGGAGACAAGTGTTGAGAGGAAATTATGAAGTCATCAGTACTCAGCATAAAACATTCATTATAATGTTACGAACGAAGTCACTTCTTAAACCCTTCCTAAATATATAAAGATAGGGTCATGACTATGTATTGAAACGGGTTATGAAGAAAAACCTTGTCTATTTAATATCATGTAAAAATCTATTACAAGAAAAACAGTTACGAGAAAGTCTTAGATGTATTTTAACATATGTAATAGTCAGAAAAACTAGCCAAAGTTCATGAATGAAAACTTATCAAAGTTGTTTCATACAAAACATTTGTATTACTATTTCTTTCATCGTATTATAACACCATTATGAAGTTGAGACGTCCTCTTCATTAAGTGTCTATAAAATAAAAGGGCCCTCTTTTATAAATTTCATGTTGATATTCCATGGGAAGAATCATAAAGCATTTTCAAAGGATAAAAATGCTAAACTATTCTATAAGTCCTAAGTAAGTTAATAGGTAAGAATAAGAATATAAAGAAGTACTCATAAACCTTCTTAGCATTAAAAACTAAGAAAAAAACTTAGTTACCAAAAATATTTGTTTACAAATGCCCCATTATGGTAACTAGGGACTTCGTCAAAAGATACATTAAAAGATTGCTAAGGGATAACATCAACAATACTAAAAAAAATAGTGAAAACTTAACATATTTAATTGGTCACTGAAGGAGTTGGAGCTTCAGAAGTTGTAACCTCACTTTTAGAGGCAACAATAGGCATGGTAACAACTTCTGAAGAAGCAGCAATAGGTGTGGTTTCGACTGAGCTTGAAGTTATAACATCGACAAGGGAAGTAATAGTCATGGGAACTTCAACTCTCATAGACTGTGTCCTAGAAGCTTCACCCTCAGAAACCGGAATCACAACCTCAACCACCTCAGTAACTGAGTTCAATAACTCCTCTGTTCCAGGAGCTTCGAGTGCTAGAGAAGGGTTATCAATACTTAAAGTGCAGGAGAATGAGTATTAGCAGGTTGTTGGCTTTTCTTGATAGTATCCATAAGTTTGGCCAATTCAGATTGCAAGTCAAAATTTTCTTGTGTAGCCTCCATCAAAGCATTACGGTGAGAATTTAGAAAAGCCCAACTCACTTCTATATTAAAATTTTCTTCAAGAGCATTGTATTCCTTCTCCAAAGCCTTGTATTCTTTTTCCCACATAGCAATATCATTTTTTGCTATTTGGTGCTCAGCTAGGCGGGAATCCAACGAAGGTTCAAGAGAGGCATGGGAACTTTCCAAGGCACGAATTTCTCTGAAGAAGTCCTCAGGTCATTTTGAGCATGAGTAAGGTTTTCAGCTAACTCCCTTGAATATTCTTCCTTCTTCTCCAAAAGTGACTTAAACTCTTTAACCTCATCATTGGCCTTAGATAAAGAGCATTCCAAAATCTCTTTATCCTTTCTAAGCTGGCCCTAAGAAGCATTGGCAATTCCCAACTCCGAAGATAAGCTACGATTTTGCTTTTCCAAATGAGCTATGCTCTCCTGTAACTCCTCTATAGTCCCTTGGGCACTCTCAAATTGATCCTTCTAGTTTGCTTCCTCAAGTAACGCATCTTCAGCTATTTTCCTAGCTTCAAAGATAGCCTTTATAGACTCACACTCATTTTTCTCTAACGAAGAGACTCGCCCCATCAACTCAGTCTCAATAAGATTGGCCTACGGTTATAAAACATAAAAGTCAGAACTTAGAAGGAAAAATAAGAAAAGCATTCAAGGTCAAGAAAATTACCTTTAAAGTTGAATGAACGATGTCATTTCTCTGCATCTTATTCTTCTAAATCTCTCCAATAAGAGGTTCGAGCCAACTATCTACTCCCCCAGATTTTCTCGAAAGGCTTTGATTGGCAGGGACTTTGAGTGTGACACTCCTCATAGCCACGCCTCTATTGCTGGAGCTTACTTCTATCGGAGAGGCAGATGAAGATGGAACAATAGATGGGGGAGTAGTATAAAAAGTAAACACCACAGGAGACGTAAGAATTGAAGCAGGAACGGAAGGAGAGGATGTAGAAAGTAACCCAAGAATGAAAGTAGAAATGGTCAAAACTGGTCAAGGAATAGAAGCAATCTATGTTGGCAATGAAACACTTACGACCGGCAAAGGAATGGAGGAAGTAGGAACGAATGAAGAAAGATGGGCTTCATCAAAAACAGGTCCGAGCTCTCCACTCCAAAAACCACTATCAAAGGGGCGCTAAGTTGGTTCATTCATACCTTTTGGCACTGTATCCTCATCTGAAGGCATCAAAACAGGCTCAGTGGTTGATGTTTGAGCAGGAATATCTTCAATTTCATCATCATTGATGACTCGTCTGTTAACCCTTGGCCTGGCAACTAACGAGGTACCTTCCTCTTCCTCAATCTCCGAGCCTTCTCCTATAGCTTTTCTTTTTTGAAGTAAGGCTCGAGCCTTGTCCAAGTCAAGTGCAGCATTTCCAGACATGCGAATGGCCATAGCTACACCAGGTGTCATTCCTTTGGAACCAAATCCTGATCAAAAGAAGGATATACAGTTAGCATTAAGGAAAAGGCACTTAATGTGCAAAAAATGTATAAAAAGATGATACCGTGTGTTTTAACTTTCCAGCCATGTATGGCAGAAATTGATTTCCAAGTTCTTTGCTCCTTATGAGCAATATTCAAAATTGAATCTACCCAACCACGAAAGTTGGGAACAGGTTCCACATCTCCCATAGTTTCTAACAAAAAACAAAAAGAGATGAAGTCAAAAAAAGAATCAAAATTCTCAAAAATAAGTATGGTCTAATAAAAAAAACTTACGTGCAAAATTCAACTTCTCAAGGAAGGGAATGTTTGTTTCACCAAGAACGTCCACCGTACGTACAACAATGTAATGGCCATACCATCCACGATCTTTATCATCCTCCAGGCTTACAAAAACCTTCTTGCTCCTCGCAGTTAAGGTAAAAAACCCATGGCATATTAAGTTAGGATGGTATAAATGGATGAGGTGAGAAAAGGTGAAGTTGACGTTGGCTTTGGTAGATAGAAATTTTAAACAAGCCACTGCCCTCCGCACTAGAGGACCAACTTGGGCCAAAATAATATTAAAAAAAGGCAAAAATCGAGAATGACTGGGTCAATCGGAGGATTAAAACTTAAAGTAAAGAGTAAGTATAAACAAAAGAATACACAATCCTAAAACAAGAGATTCTTTTATTTGGGCAGGAATAGACATTCGGAGACTATTTTTCCAGTTACAATCTCTTCTAATGGTAGGGATTGTATGTTCGGTCATTAAAGTAGGATAAGTATCGGCTTTTTCTAAACCAACAACTTGCTTTTCAAGAGATTGTCTATCACTCATGAAAGAAAAATCCCCGGGTACGATTTCATCCAATAAAGGTTCTCGGGAAGAATGAAAAATTTCTTTAGCTTTAAAGGAAGGTGTTTTGGAATAGAACTCCTAGAAGAGGAACCACAAGAGCCGCCTCGAGTTGATTCTAACCCTATTCGAAGTCTGCCACCTCTGCCTCTTTTATGTCTAATAGGGCATTGGGAAATTTGTCTAAAATTAGAACTCTTTTGGGGTTAGGGTTTGAAGATGCCATTGTTAAACAAAGTTGGATCGAAAGATAGAAAAAGTAAGGAAGAGAGTGTTTGCTAAAGATTTGTGAAGAAGAAGACAAAAGAAGAAAAATGTTAAGTATGTATACGATGACAACCGTCAAACTTAGAAGTGTAATGATGGAAAGCCTATAATAAAGGCAACTAAAACTTCGTAAATAGTGAAGTGAAGAAGCCTTGAAAAAGAGTGCGAAATGATAGAATCAATTAAAAAGTGACACATGGATAGAATATTAAATGGAAAAGATAACCGAGACGTCAATATTGTCATACGCATTAATTATGGAAAAAATTCTCTTTTTTATGAAGATCCACTTCCCAATAATTTAATTGATATATAAATAAAAAATGTGGAGACTATATATATTGAAAAAAAATAAATTTAAATTAAAGATGACATGACATGACATGTGGACTGGTCAAATAGTCAAAGCGTAACAATTGATTAAAAGGCACGGGAGATGACAGATACTGGAAGAGAAATTTAAATAGGAACGAGAAGGAGTTTAGACACGAGTCTCGTACCAATTCAAATCATTTAATACCAACAGATCAAACGGCATTAAAGATAAGGATCTGAAGATAGAAAGGAGTCCAGATTCAGTATTAAATACCTAATACGTTAGAGAATTGATATTTAATAGGAATGATTGTATAACGGCCTATTTAATGTCATTTATTACTCATAATTATATCATTAAAGCTGAGATTTCATTATTTTACCTAGGATCAACTATAAAATGAAGAAGTCTCATCATTCGTATGGACACGAAATATCATTCATATCATATTGAAATACAAGCTTGTTGTTGCTTTATTCTTATTCTCATAAAAACTATTATTCTTTTGATCTCTTGATTATCAGTAACCCGATTTTTCATTCTAAATTCTAGCTTTGACCAAAATATTATTTTTTTGTTTAAACATATACCATCTTCAATAATATTAGGAAGAGAAGAGTGTCTCTACTGTAAATAAGAAAACTTGGCGAGAGTGAATAGAATTTTCACAAGTTACATTGTGTTGTGAAGATATCTTCCGAAGCGATTTACGTATACTTAAATAATTAATTTTAAAGGTCAACAAATTAAAGTGAAAATGCATATCAGTTAATAACCATAACTAAATGTTATGTTAACAAGTGTATAAATAAAGTATATCTCATATTCATTGATTTGATTTGATGTAAACAAATAAGAATTTTACTGATATCTTGGCTATAACTCTTTCTCTAGGTTCTATACTTCTATTTATTGTGAATGTTCTGTCTTGATATACTAGCTCGTACTGCAGATGGCCTTATCACCTTAAGTGGCCTCTACAGCTGTATATTGCTTGTTATCCTCCTTTGGAGGTAATTTTTGTTCAGCTACTCATTCTTCTTGGTTGTGATATGTTGTCAATTGACATTAACTAAACTATTTGCGACATGGGGATGATGAATGTATTATTACTAGGTATGTTTAGGATAGTCCGATGTACAAAATATTTTGCGTTTATGTAGGTCCAAAAACAGACCGTTTTTAGGGGTGTGATGTACGTAGACAGCCTACTCTAATACAGAGCCGGCTCAACAATACATGTGGCCTAAAGCAAATATTTAAAAAGATGTCTCAAAAGACATTCGAGGTTGTGAAATACTTTTTCATATCTAATCCTTTGATAATTTCATTAGCTTAAGATTAAAGATTGTTTTAAAAGCACTTAAAGAATAGAATGAAGATTTTACAAAGTCATAGTTATAAACAAAATTGATTCAAGTTGAAGTGAGTTAGACAACTTAAGAAGTTGAGCCCATCTACCTTGCGTGAGGTATCAAAAAAGAGTAATAAAAAATAGGAAGTAAATACAACTTTAATAACCTACAATTTTTAGTATAAACTTTAAAAATTGACTACAAATGATTAAAACTAATTTATTTGTCACTAATAATAATTACAGAATTACTTATACTATATACAATTTGAGAATTTGGGACCTTAAATTTTTGGGGGCCTAATGCCACTGTTTTAGTGACTTTAGGGTTGAACCGTCATTGCTCTAATGCAAGTATTAGTGATTGCTTCAACGGCTCGAACCCGTGACCTATAAATTACATGGAGCCAATTTTGTTGTCACTAGGCAATGTAAGAAATTTTCTATAGTAAAAGCTTAAGGCTATAATTGTGTCCTTTTTGCTATGAAAATCTATCTTTCATCGTTCAAAAAAGAATTCAAATACACCATCAAAAGCTCTTCCTCTTATATTTTCCTGTCCAACCACACAAAAAGAGAAGTGACATGTCTAAAAAGGTTAGATTATATCTGCAAGTTAGCTAGTGAAATTGAAATGTGCATCTGTGCCTAATAATATAAGATAAAAGAACTGGATTTTACGTTGATACAAGAAATCTAGTAGTCACATGATTTCAGATTCACAGTACAAAACTAGTATATAAAAAAGAGAAAAATAATCAAAAGTGGGATACAGGGAATCAACCTAGCTAAGTTGTGTGAGTTGGAGTTGGATCACGTTGAAAACTTATGCAAGTGATCCAAGAAAATTTGTACTTCCCAACGTACACTATACTACAAAAATTGAGACAATAGACAAATAAATATAAGGAATTAGAAATGTAAACATGTAATGCTCTGGGGTAACAACAAATTTGGTAGCTCTGATCACAAGAAGTCCCAAGTCCCCTACAAACTACCAAAACCCACCCGCGCTACCGTATTCTTTTTTAATATTGTTGTGACTAAATTTTCTTGAACCGAATATCTATCGAAACAATTTTATCTCTACAAAATAGAGGTGAGGACCCAAACTCCTTTTATAAAATTATATCATTATTGTTATTAGTGGTGGTGATGGTAGTGACACTGGTAGATGTTGGACTTTTAAGTTGTTGGACTTTAAAGTAAAAAAAGTGTGAATTGGAAATGGAGGAAAAAATAAAAAATTTGAATAAGTAAACTTTTGTCTTGCACTTTGTCCCTTATTGATGAAAGACAATTACATTTGTGTGCTTATATATAGAATCACTTCTTAAAACCCTTAAAAGAAGTTGAAGAGAATGAACTCTCGTGTCGTCGTCGTCGATCGGCTCAGCTTCGGCTTCGGATTATTTAATAATTAATTACCAGATCACTGCTGAAGAATTAGAAACATAGTCTGGCCGCGGTCCTGGCGTACCAGAACCCTGTTGAAGATTCAGAGAGCCTCTCTGACCGCGGTCCTGACGTAACCGCGGCAAGCCGCGTCAACTTCTGAAAAGGCACATTTTCCAGACACATCTTCTGATAATTGCCTATAGATTCTGAGGCAAGGCTCCATTTTCTATACAAGAAAAACACTCCAGAACTTCCTTCTTTCTGATATTATTGCATTCTAATTCGCAGTCTCTCTCTCTCCAATTCGTAAGTGCGATTTTGTTCCGTTCTTTGAGTTTGTTGGTATCATCCAGTTTGTATTGCCACTGTTGCAGAAAGGTTTATTCCGTTTTATCCTGGGAGGATTTAATCCATTACCTTGACAACGTGTGAAGGGGTTAAAATTCCTCAAGGACGCATAAGAAAATTGTGGACTCGAAATATTCTGATTCTTTACTGTTTTTCTAGATTTCTTTATTCTTCTGACAGTTTTTGATTTTCAATTTAACACAATAACGCTCACAGTAGATACGAAAAATTCAATAATTTTAACTCAAATAATATATTTATATTAATAAATTCACTTAACGTATATAATCCCAAATGAATTGAGCGAAAAAAAAATTGATTCAAAATTTATAAATTACCCCTCCTAGTCCCCTCCCCCACAAATCAGCCTATTTCATTAAATTATTCTCTAAATATTTGACTCTCCAAACCGCCGACTCATGTCTCCTTCCCGGAAACACCAATTCATAGCTACTCTCCAAATTTGCAAGCCACGTCATTAATTAAAAAATAGAAAAAAGAATTGTTGTGGGCTCAAGGTAGGGTCCATACAAAAAAAGAGGACACGTGGAAACATGATTATTGGATACAACCTTAGTAGAGAGATTAATGTAAGGGAAGAAAGAGGAGGGTTGCACATGGGGTGGTGTTTGGTTCGAGAAATTCATGTGATCACATGTGCTTTTCCTCTGTTTTTTCACTGTGGACCCCCCTCACACCTGCGTCTCTATCCTGTTTTCCCTCTAGCCTCCCGCACCCGATCCAGTTGCCTCTTTCCGTTCCTACTCTCCCGCTGCACGGCCGTGACCTTCACTTGCTAGGATAAACGTCTTAGATTTATGTAACATCTGATTTCATTCTCTTTCTTTTTCGTATAAAATCAGTTCAACTTATGCGAATCATTTAAACAAAAAAATGAATCTGAACTATTAGAGGTTGATAGTTTCAAAAGAATCGAATAGAAACATATCGTTGCTAATTGTTTTAAGATATGATTTAGTACTTTATGTACCTGATATTGGTATTACTCTACTTTAATTAAAAGTATAATTTTAGTCAAAAAAAGACATTTTATACTTTATTTTAAAGTTAAAATTATACAGACTTGAATATTCTGATACAAAAATATTAAGTACTATTCAATTTGATGTGTATTGTTGTACTCACTCACTCCACTTGTTTGACACTCTTTTACTTTTGCGTTTAGGAAAGACTAATATTTGTTAAGTTTTATGTTTGGCTCAAAAGTTATTTATGTACTTTATAAGCTTAAAAACAATAAAAAGACTAGGGATAAATCGTAATCAAGTGTAATGAGACCTAGACATGATTGTAGCTATATGATCATCGTAAATTTGATAATGCAAAGAAATTACAGGAGCTTGAGAGTTTGAGAGAGAGAGAGGGTATGTGCTAGAGATAGAGAGAGAGAGTAAGAGAGTTGTATTCTTTAGAATAACACACATACCCCATTACAATATGAAGGTCTCCTTTATATAATAGGAGGCCTTCCTCGAAATCATAAAAGAAAAAGTACAAAGGTAGGTGGCTTCTTCTTACTCAAGAAGTAAGACCTTAAACGACGTCGCCTTGGTTTTATTGGTTGGGCCATGCCCTCACTCAGGTCAGCCTAACCGTAATGGAGGTACCTACTTGGTGTAAGGACGTTATGAGCAAAATTTTACCCAATACAATTAGTCCCTCCCTTCGTTGGAGACGTGCTCGATGGCCGTCTTCAACGGACGGAAATGCATACTTTGCTTGTACGGAAATTTGGTTGCACCCATAGGCACTTTTTTGAAGGATATGAACATGTGGTTAAGCCGTTGACATATGGCTCCTTTATTAACAGTAACGTCACATGTCACGTGCGTCATCATTATAACTGCCCCGGAGGCGATCCAGAGCATGACGTGATGTTTTGGTTTCCCGCGTCAGTTTTCGAATCAAACCTTTTAGATTTCCGCATATCTTACCCCTATAAATAGAGGAGCGGTTCAATACGAATCATCTTTCGAACCTTTGGAGAGTGTTTCTCGATTTCTTTCTTCATCTCGTTTTCTGGCAGTCGCTGCTTCATTCCATTTCCGGGGATTGTACCTCTTGTCGTTAACACTTTTCTTCGTAAATCATACAATGGAAAAACGTCATCAAGATAGTAAGAATACTAAGGACAACGCCCCTTCTAGGGTTCCGCCTTCTTCCGGTGGTGAAGAGGAAGAGGCAGAAAAAGCTATTGTCCCTTTGTCGGTGAACAACATACTTTCGAAGAACATGAGCACCCGAAACGACTTTAACAAAAAGCGTGCAACTCCCCCTTGGGAGCACAGCGAATTGATGCAGTCCCACTTGGACGCCCTTAGGGCAACAAACAAAATCTCGGACCAAGTTGAAATGGCTCCGGCTGGGAGAGACTACACCAATATGCATAGGCCTAGATTCTGCACGTTCTATGAGTATCCGCTTCGGATTGGATATAGCTTCCCACTCAACCCCTTAGCGGAGGAGCTCTGACGCTTTTTCAGGGCGTGCCCGGCTTAACTCACGCCTTATACTTTGAAGGTGTGTAGAATTCTTACCACATTTGCGTCCAAGGCCGGGAGTGTGGTTTCGGTTCACCATCTCTTGCAGATGTTCATTGCAAGCTATATGAGGGGTACCATGCTCCATTTAAGGCGCCGTGGTATGAAGAGTTTCATAGTGTAGTCCACCGATAAAGCTAATCGCGGCTTCTGGAAAAGATACTTCTATATCAAGACGGAGCACTTGGTGTCTAACCCCGAGGGGTTCCCGGAAACGTGGAACTCGGAATGTGAGTACCCTTGTGTGTGGTTTTATCATGATTCTTGTTATGACGACTCAACCATTATGGATTCTTTGTCTTCTTCTTGTAGTGGCGGCTCGCTCGCCTCGAAGATTGACGATATTAGGTCGTGGGTGGAGAGGTTAATACCGTGTGCGGAAGAGTGTCGTACTTGGGCCAAATTCCTAGACTGCACAACCCAACAGGTAATAGCCTTTCCTCTTCTTATCTCTTTCCATTCGCCTCGGCTTGAAGGTCCCTTTATTTCTGTTATTCAATGTACCCACATTGGAAGGTCTGGGCATTTCTAAGAAGGAGAAGAAGAAAACCGTTACTGGCCTGTCGAGGGTGGAGTCTGATTCCGATGGGGAAGATATACTCCTCGTAGGCTCGCCTAGAGATAGTGCTCTTTCGACTTCACAGTAGGAGGCTGAGGCGTCGCCTGAGACTATGTTGGAAACGGCACCGGTGGAAGTGCCCGAGGCATTACCTAAGTTGATGCCTTAGATTGCGTCTATCACTGACGTAGTTCCTTTAGAGCCGACCCTATAACTCGCGGAGGGGATTTCTGGAGATAAAGAACCTCTGTAACAGAAGAGGCGTTGGTTGCTAACTGGCAAGGGAAAATCGACTTAGGGCGAGAAGGTTAGTATACATCATCGTAAGTCGAGGCCGGTTTTTATGGCCGAGGACATTCATTCCTGGAGGCCTGCTTCTCAAGGGAGTGTTGTTACCGATGCCAGCCCAACCCGTATCAAGGAGGGAGGTTCAGCCGATGCGAAAAGAGCAGGCGGAGACACAGAGAGGGCGAGCTCGGAGGCCGCTGTTGGGACGCAGGCGAAGGTGGAGGAAACTCAGAGCGTGTGGAGATGACGGTTGGTAGGTCTATCCGTCGTATCGTGCTTCCGAGTGGCTACAATCTATTTGAGAATTGCGAGCAGCCCATTGCAGAAATGATCTTTTGTGTGCGGGCACTGAGAGAGAGGCGTTGGCGGGAGTTAGTGACCGGGACTTATCTCGGAAGGTCGCTGGCGCACCTTGCAGGTAGCCTTTTGACCCCTTTCTTTTTCGTGTTGTGGGGGTGGCTTAACCATGTACATTTTCTTTGGTATTTTTCAGAATCTCATTTTGGAGGCAGAGAGGGGACAACACTCAATAAATTGCTGCAGAAATATAGCGGACCCGTGAGGTGCATCAGACGTTGGCTGATGTGTACAAGAAGGACCCCAAGTTTAGGGTATTCCGTGAGGGCCTCACGCATCTGTGGAGAAGCTAAAAAGGCGAGTGGCCGAATTGGAGAAGGTTGATGAACAACTCGTAGCCGCTGTTTCATGGAACACCGAGGTACAGATCCTTCTTCATTCAAAGGACGAAGAGTTGGAAATCAGCCGTGTAGTAGCTGCGGAAGCTGCCAAGTTGTGGACGCGGGTCGCAGCCCTGACTACTGAGCTCGATGCTAGGATGGCCGAGGTTGAAGCCCTTAGGAGAGCTTCCCCACAAGATGATGTGCATTGTAAAGCTTCCGAGATGTGGGTTTATGAGGAGGCTCGATCTGTCGTACTTGAGGAGTTCTTGGCGGCTGGTCAAGACTCTGAGGCGGAGGTCGAGGGACAACGACATTCGGCTTGTGTTGCTTGTGAAACGGCTAGTTTCAGTTCTGACTCACCAAATGGGGAGGGATGCAATTATGCGGACGTCGACCACTTGGAATCTAGCTTTTGGATTTCTAAGGCTTATCAACGTGGTGATGATAACAGACCAGGCGGTGATCAAGCGAGGTGAGATGGGCGAAGTGGTGAAGGCCATTAGGACTTAGTGTGTACATGTGTATATATCTCTTTTTGGATGTAAATGGGACCTCTTCATATGGTCAAACATATGTACATATATATTTTTGGAGATAATGAAATATGACATTTTGTCGTTGTTATTCTTCTTTTGCTCCTTTGATTTTTATTGTGTTTCTGGTTGCCGTAGTTGATTTAGGTAGGCACTTTGTGACGATGGCCTTTGCCATATAGGTGACTTCAACTGTCATTGAATCATTTGTTTGCCGCAGTAGAAAGTAGATCGACTATTGGCGGCGATGGCCTTGGCCATAATAGAGTCGATGGCCTTCGCCATGATAAAGTTGATGGCCTTAACCATGTAGGTGACTTCAACAGTCATCGAATCACTTTTTTGCCATGGTCGAAACTAGGTCGACTATTGGCGGCGATGGACTTGGCCATAATAGAGCCGATGGCCTTAACCATGATAAAGTTGATGGCATTAGCCATGTAGGTGACTTCGACTATCGTCGATCACTTGTTTTCCGTGGTCGAAACTAGGTCGAATATTGGCAGCGATGACCTTGGCCATAATATGGCCGTAGCCCTATATACATTGTAGATGGTCGTAGCCCTTTATACATTGGAGATGGTCGTAGCCCTTTACACAGTGGAGATGGACGTAGCCTTTTACACAGTGGAGATGGCCATAGCCCTTTATACATTGGAGATGGTCGTAGCCCTTTATACATTGGAGAAGGCCGTAGCCTTCTACACATTGGAGATGGCCGTATCCTTTTACACATTGAAGATGGTCGTAGCCCTTTACACATTGGAGATGGCCGTATCCCTTTATACATTGGAGATGGTCGTAGCCTTTTACACATTGGAGATGTCCATAGCCCTTTATACATTGGAGATCAAGCTAGTCCGGTCCCTTTAACATGTCGGTCTGGAGAGCGTATGGATAGGCTGATATGGTAAACTTGTTCCGCAAATATTTCCAGGTGTCCTCTGCCGACTTGTTAAAAACCTCCCCAATAAAACCCAATTGGGACAAAACTCAGGTAAGGAAAAAGAGTACGACTCAGGAGACACCTTTCAGAAGTGGAAATGCTTGAGATGGGCCATATTCCAATTATTTTGGAGCATTTTTCCTTCCATTGTTTCCAACCGGAATGCTCCTTTGTTGGCTAATGTTGTCATTTTGTAAGGTCCTTCCTAGTTGGTGCCCTATTTTCCTTCACTTGGATCTTTGGATGCCAATATCTTAGTTTTGAGAACATAGTCTCCCACTTTAAGTGGTCTTATCTTCGCCCTCTTGTTATAGTATATTTTGACTTGCTAATTTTGGGCCACCATCCCTATGTGGGCCATTTCTCTCCTCTCCTCGGCTTCATCGAGGTCTTGGAGCCTGTTTGTGTCATTTTCTGTTCTGCTGGTGTGTGAATACCTTAGGCTTGGTTCGCCGACCTCGATGGGTATGACTCGTCGGTTCCATAGACCAACGGTTCCGTAGACCAACAAGTATGGTGTTTCCCTTGTCATGGATTTGGGTGTGGTCTTGTGCGCCCACAACACTTCGGGTAGAAACTCGGCCAATAGCCCTTTGGCGTATTCAAGCTTCTTCTTCAGTATGTTTAATATTGTTTTGTTGGAGGATTCTACCTGGCCATTAGCGGCGGGGTGATACGGCGTGGAGAGTACCCTCTTGATGTGCCATTACTCGAAGAATTTGGTCGTTTTTTGATCGATAAACTGTCGTCCGTTGTAACAACTGGTTTTTTTGGGGATGCCAAAGTGGCATATAATATTTTTTCATATGAAGGCGATGACCTCTTGTTCGCATATTTGTGCGTATGCACCTGCTTCCACCCACTTAGAGAAACAGTGAGTTAAAACTAGCAAAACTTGTACCTTTCCCCGTCTTGCGGGTAGGGGGCGACTATGTCCATTCCCCATTTGATGAAAGGCCATGCGGAGGTGACTGAATGGAGGGGCTCTCCTGGTTGGTGTATTATGAGGGCGTACTTTTTTGCATTGTTTGAACCGGCGAACGTATTCTGCCACCTCTTTCTTCATGGTAGGCCAGCAGTAGCCGGCCCGTATGATGCATCGTACGAGGGCGCAGTTGCTTGTATGGGTATCGCAATGACCCTCATGCACTTCTTCGAGTACTGGCTTAGTTTGATGCGGCCCTAGGCATATGGGCAAGGGTCCGCCAAACATCCTTTTGTAGAGGTCATTATTTATCAGGCAATGCCGGGCGGCTTGCACATAGAGTTTCTTTACCTTTTTTTTCGAGTAGTAACGTTTCGTCCTGCAAATAGGATACAAACTGGTTGTGCAAGTCCCAAGTCAAGTTTAAAGAGAATACCGCAGTCTGTCAATGGATGAATGGAGGAGGGTGATCACGCTTTCTTTGTCGAAGTTTTTAGTGGCCGCGGCCAGCTTTGCTAGACCGACTCCTTCAATATTCCGTGCCCTCGGAATTTGCTCGAAGAAGCATTCGTCAAACTAAGCCACCAATCTGTGGATTTCTGATTGGTATTTTTGAAATCTTTGTTCTTGACCTAGTAAGTCCCAGTGACTTGGTTTACCACGAGTTGAGAGTCGCAATGGAGGACGATCTGATGTGCCCCATATTTGATGGTTGGTTTCATACATGCAATGACAGCCTCATACCCGGCCTTGTTATTAGTCATTTTAGGGAATCGTATGGACTGGCGAATTGTTTCACCCGTGGGACTTCGAGGACGAGTCCCAGTCCCGATCTCGGTGCATTGGCGGCGCTATCGGTATAGAGAACCCATAGGTTGTTTTTGGCAGAGGCACGTTATGCCTCAAGTTTCGCCTCCGGTAGGATTTCCGCACTGAAGTCGGCTATAAAATTAGTCAGAACTTGCGACTTGATGGCGGTCCTCGGACGGTATGAAATGTCGTGCTCGCTGAGCTCAATGGCCCATCTGGCGAGCTGTCCTGATAAATCAGGCGTGTGTAAGACGCTCTTTAATGGGAAGTCATTACCACTTTTGTGGGGTGGCATTAAAAATAAGACCGTAGCTTTCATGAAGCTACTACCAGTGCCAGCGCCAATCTCTCGAGATTTGGGTACCGCGTTTCGGCATCCACTAAAGTTTTGCTAATGTAATAGATAGAAGATTGTGTACCTTTGTTTCGCAGACTAGGACGACGCTAATGGAGACCTCAGATACAGCCAGATACACCAACAGGGGTTTGTCCGGGCTTACTTTGACCAGCTGAGGTGGCGAGGATAGGTACGCCTTCAGCTTCCTCAAGGCTAAGCACTCCTCGTTCCACTGGAGCCCTTGGTCTTTTTTTAGCATATTGAAAAACTTATGGCACATGTCGGAGGACCTCGAAATGAATCTGGATAGGGCGGCTATCCGCCCTGTCAGCTTCTGCGCTTATTTTTTCTGCTTAACACTTTGGGGATAGCATCTATTGCCATGATTTGGTGTGTGTTGACCTCAATGCCTCTTTGTGATACGAGGAATCCCAAGAACTTTCCTAAGGCCACACCGGAGGCACATTTCTCTAGGTTTAACTTCATACCGTGTCAACTTAATTTTTCAAAGGCCTCCTTCAGGTGGTCGATGTGTTCTTATTTCTTTGACAACTTTACTAGCATATCATCAATATAGATTTCCATAGTCTTACCGAGTTGTTCTGTGAACATCTTGGTGACCAGCCTTTGGTACGTGGCTCCCACATTTTAAGCCCGAAGGGCATTACCTTGTAGCAGTACGTTCCTTGGTGAGTGATGAAAGTCGTTTTCTCTTGCTCCTCCTCGGCCATCATGATCTGATTATAGCCGGAGTAAGCGTCTAAGAATCTTAGCAGCTCGTGCCCTGTGGTTGCGTCTCTCAGCTGGTCGATGTGGGGCAGTGGGAACGAGTCTTTTGGGCACGCTTTGTTCAAGTCGGTGAAGTCTACACACATTCTATAGTTCCCGTTCTTCTTTTTGACTATGACAACATTGGCGACCCACTAAGGGTACTTTGATTCCCTGATGGATCCATTGGCCAGAAGTTTCTATACTTCTTTACTGACCGCTTCGTTGATTGCGGAGTTGAATTTTCTTCTCATTTGCCGTACAGGCGGGTGTAATGGGTCAACATTCAGCTTGTGAGTGCCGGTGTCTCAACGGATTCCTGCCATATCTGAATGGGAGAACACAAAAGGATCTGCATGGTTAGTTAGAAATTCATAGTACTTACTTGGATTAGTGAGGTTGTCCCCTATGTAGGCTTTCTTTGTAGGATATGCGTTGTCTATTTGGACGGGGTCGAGATCCTAAGCCGTGGCCTTGCAGGCCTCCATGTTGTCGGGGTCTCTGGCGGCATCTTTTTCCAGATCGACCTTAGTCCCCGACATGGCTGATTGCTATGCTTCCGCGTAGCCCCTTTGTTTTTTTTTTGGTGTTGGTGTAGTCCTGAGCTATTTTAAAGCCTCGAATGCTGAATACTCCCCATGAGGTGGGAAATTTAATTATTTGATAGAAGTTTGACGGGAACACACTCATGGCATGTATCCATGGGCGTCTGATCATGGCATTGTACGTCATTTCCTGGTTCATTACGTAAAAGTTATTTCCAGCGTAACCTCTCCTGCTAGAACGGGCAGTGATATCTCCTCAAAGCTTCATTCCACTGCATTATTGAAACCAGTTAGTGTTATTCAGCGCGATATTATCTTATCCTCGAGTCTCATTAGTAGGAGGACCCTCGGATGGACAATACAGGCGCTGCTACCATCATCAACCATAATTCTTTTAACATCAGTATCTGTGATACGCAAAGTAAGAACTAAAGCATTGTAGTGAGGGAAAGACAAACCATTGGCATCGAACTTATCGAAGTGATATTATCTTTGAAGTCGTCATACCGTTCGTAGGTGATAGTTCATTCAGTTTAGGCGTAGTGGTGAATTTGACGTGATTGATCGCCGAGTCGTCGCTGTCTCTGATGATCATATTGATTGTGCATGTTGGTGAGGGTGCCTTCGGTGGCCCGTGCGGTTGTTATTTTCCACGTGCAAAGTTGATTTTTCCTTTGTCACTGAGTAATTCCCTCGGGAATCCTTGGTTCAGCATCCTGACTACCTCTTGCCATAGGCTTATGCAGTCATTGGTTTTGTGCCCTCGTTCCTAATGAAACTCGCACAGGGCGTTTGATTTTCTGGTGGCGGGATCTGATTTCATCTTTGTGGGCCACTGTATTTTGGTCCCCAGCTTCTTCAGTGCGTACACTATCTCTGAAGGGGACATACAAAAGTTATGTACATATAATAAAAGAGGCATACTTCTGTCGTTTCATAATGGGGCGACATGTCACTGTAGTGCGTCCACGTGCCTTGGTGGCAGTGGATGTGAAGATCTGACATAGGGTTGGTGACTCTTCCTATTGGGACGTGGGACATTTTCCCATCGTCTTTCGTTGTGTCGGTCCCTCCTGATTTCTGGGTGTATTGTTTTTAAACGTTGGGTTGGCCCCTTGAGGTCGTCCTCATTTGCACATACCTCAGTGCAGTAGGCGTTGTGGATCTCTTCCCACGTGGTGGGAGGGTACTTTATGAGATGACTTAGCAGTTTTTTGGTTGCCCTTGAGCCATCCCTATTTAACCCGTTCTGAAAAGCAGCGACTACCATGCCTTCCGACATGTTTGTTAGGCTCATCCTTACTCTGTTAAATCTGGCTAGGAAGTCCATGAGTCCCTCTCTTGTGGTTTGTCGAACAGCAAAGATGTCGTTGACTCTTGCTTCCGCTTTCTTTGCTCCTGCATGGGCGGCGACAAACTTGTCTTCCATTTCTTCGAACATAAAAATAATCTTGCCAGTAGCTGGGAGTACCAGGTTAGCGCTCCTCTTGTCGGTGTTTTGTCGAACATCTTCAGCAGCACGGATGGTACCTATTCTTTTGACAGGTCGTTACCTTTTATAGCCGTGACGTAATGGATCAGGTGGTCCTCAGGATTTGTAGTCCCATTGTACACTCTTAAATAAGGAGGCATTTTGAAGGTTTTTGGGATGGTGTACGGTGTAGCCTTCTCTGTGTAAGGTTGTTCAACAAACCTTCCCATGTCACGCTTTGGCAGCAGCTTGGGAGCACCAGGTGTCTTGTCTACCCTCTCCTGGTATTCCTTCATCTAGTCACGAAGTGACTTGTTTTTGTTTTCCATTTTTTCATTCTTATTGAGGATGCATGTGAGCGTACCACCGTTGTCCTGAGTATCGATGAGCATATTATTTGCTCGTAAAATCTTGTGTTCGCCTTTAGCTGCAGCAAGGTCCACTGTTGGCATGCATCTGACGTTGTTTTGGGGTGACTTTTAAACCAAGCCACTTAGAGTACTCAGTAACCATTCTTCCAGTAGCTTCTTGACCTCTGGAGGTGCTTCTTTAGTTGCAGATGTAGAAGCCTCTTTTTCGCGTGATATCGCCAGATCTTCAGGTGTGGGAGGTGGGATATCCCCATTCAATATGGTGCTAGGGGTTGCATTCAAGACATCCTCCACACCGGCTTCGTTGAGAGGACCCATGAGGTCGGTTCTGACATTTGCTATCGCTTTCATTCTTTCGTTATTGTCAGCCATCTTTTGCTTGTGTGTTGTAGATGAGGGTTTTCGATGGTACTCTAGGTGCAAACTACGGTTTTGATTCTCTAAATCCCCACGGATGGCGCCAAATTGTTTGGCTCAAAAGTTATTTATATACTTCACAAGCTTAAAAACAATCAAAAATGAACTTGGGTAAATCGTAATCAAGTGTAATGAGACCTAGAGATGATTGTAGCTATATGATCACTGTAGATATGATAATACGAAGAAATAACTGGAGCTTGAGGGAGAGAGAGAGAGAGAGAGTAAGAGAGTTGTATTCTTTAGAATAACACACATATCCCATTACAATATGAAGGTCTCCTTTATATAATAAGAGACCTTCCTCGAAATCATAAAAGAAAAAGTACAAAGGTATGTGACTTTTTCTTACTGAAGAAGTAAGACCCTAAACGACGTCGCCTTGGTTTTATTGGCTGGGTCGTGCCCTCACTCAGGTCGGCCTTACCGTAATAGACGTACCTACTTAGCGTAAGGACGTTAGGAGATAAATTTTACCCAATACATTTTACATTGTAATTTACCATTGCCGTGTGTCATATGACTTGTTGCAAGCCTTACTTGATAGAAGGAAGTTTGTTTAATACAAGGATACATTTGATAGTTCATATTGCGCAGACATGTCACGACCCGGATTTTCCACCCTCGGGAGTCGTGATGGCGCCTACTAATGTGAGCTAGGTAAGTCAATTATTTGAGCAAATTATTTCTTTATCCATATTATTCGTTTTAACAATTATAAAGCAATGATGTGCAACAACGGAAATTTTAATAAGCGGAAGAAATGTAGTAAATTATCTGAATATATAGATCTAATACAACTGTTTGAACCTCAACCACTAAAAAATGGTGTCACAGTACCACAGACAATCTACGAATACTACATAAAAAGTCTGAAAATAATTGATACATTGTTTCTGTATTAAGGAATTGAAATAGGGATGAAGGGAAAGAGGGAGACGCTAGGGCCTGCAGACGCCTGCAGGTCTACCTTGGATCTCCGCGTGGACTAAAGGCATCCACCCAATCTACGGTCCAAATGCTACTACTCCGGGATCTACACATAGTGCAGAGTATAGTATCGGCACAACCGACCCCATGTGCTGGTAAGTGCCTAGCCTAACCTCGACGAAGTAGTGACAAGGCTAGGACCAGACTACCAAAAAACCCGTGCAATTCAACTATATACAGTGAAAGAGAAGAACAGTAATAGACAGTTAAGTATGAGAGGGGTAGCATGCTGGGGGAGAGATATCAATTCAGAATCGAAAGACTATAGTTAATTGAAAGAAACAACATGTCTCAGATATCAACAAAGAACCGAAAATTAATAAGTGCTCGGCATCACCCTTCGTGTTTTTACTCTCAACCTCAACAAAGCAATCAAGAAATGAAAATGTTCACGACATCATCTTTCGTGCTTTTACTCGCGTCCTCACCATATAATCAATATAGTCGGTACAGAATGGTACATCGTGCGGCACGACATTACCCTTCGTGCTTTGCACTCTTTCCTCACACATCATATACGGCATCACCCTTCGTGCTTTTACACTCTCTCACCAAAACAATACAGGACATCACCCTTTGTGCTTTAACTCTCTTCCTCACTAAACAACAACCACAAACAATAGGGCAAGGAAATAAAGAAAATTACAAGAAGAATCTCGGCAAGGGACAATATCAAAACAACAACAATATCCCGGCAAGGGAGACATTTTTTTTTTCACTTTTACTTTACAACTCACTTTACATCTTGAGCCAATGCTCTAATAGGATTTAATTTTCCTCTTACACTTTCACATTTCTTTGTACAACTTGAGCCAACGCTCTTCAATATTTAAATGCCACAATTACTTCAACAAACTTTGTTCAACAATAGAAATTATCACCAAAGCATGAACAATACAACAAAGTCATAATAATCACAATATAAGACTCACGTGCTTGCTTGAAACCAATGTATAGATACTCCCCATCATGCATATACCTCGTACTCAACAAATACAATATAGAAAATAAGACTCGACTCCTAATTCCTCAAGCTAAGGTTAGACCAAACACTTACATTGATGCCACGAACACAATTCATGTCTCAACTATCACTTTTACGCCTTGATTTCACCACCAATTCACTTGTATCTAGCCACAAGTTACTTATTTATATCAATAAGTGCTAAATGAATCAACTTCAATGGATGAAAATAAGTTTTCAAAGTTTACCCAAAAAGTCAAAAATTCCCCCGGGGCCCACATGGTCAAAATTCGAGTTTCGAACCAAAACCCGATTATCATTCCCCACGAACCCAAATATATTTTTAAAAAAATTTGAAATCGGACCTCAAATCGAGGTTCAAATCCCAAATTTTTCAAAAAACCTAGGTTCTACCCAAAACGACTAATTTTCACCCATGAAAATCATTGATTTTGTGTTGAAATCTTGCGAAAAGATGTTACTGATTGAAGAAAACAAGTTAAAATTGACTTAATATCGATTTGGAAGAAGATTTGTCTTTAAAAATCGCCCAAGAGTGTTTTGGTTTTGAAAGAGTGTGAAAAATGGGAGATGTTTGGCTAAGTTATAAAATTGCAGGTTGCAGATCGAGGAATTGCGACCAAACTTCTGCTAAGTTTGCATTTGCGAATGCAATGTCGCATTTGCGAAGTCACATTTGCGACTGAAGTCTCGCAGTTGCGGCCAAGGGGGATTCTAGGCAGTTGTCGCATTTTTGAAGAAGGCAGCCCAGGCCACATCTCGCATTTGCGACACATTGCTCGCATTTGCAAGACAGGCTTCGCATGACCTATAGCATACCAACAATTCCCTAAGTTAAAATTTCACACTATGGCCTATCCAAAACTCGCCCGAGCCCTTGGGGCTCCAAACCAAACATGCACACCAACCTAAAAATAGTATTTGGACTCGCTCGTGCATTCAAATCACTAAAATAACATCAACAAGTATGAATTTAGCATTAAAATCATGAAAATTCTTAAGAAGTTTAAATTTTTTAATTTTCTCAAAAGCGATCTGATTCACGTCGTTTCAAGTTAGTTTCTTATCAAATTTCATCTTAAATCACATATAAGACCTGTACCGGCACCGGAACCAAAATACGGGCCCGATACCATCAAGTTTTAATCATAACTCATTTTCAAATCTCATAAATAATTTCAGAAAATAATTTTCTTTAAAAATTTATTTCTCGGGCTTGGGACCTCGAAATTCGATTCCGGACATGCACCCTAGTCCCATATTTTCCTACAGACCATCCAAGACCGTCAGATCACGGGTCCAGATCTGTTTACCCAAAATATTGACCGAAGTCAACTTAATTTATTTTATAGGCAAAATTTATTATTTTTACAAATTTTTACATATTATTTTCCGGTTACACGCCGAACTGCACACGCAAATGAAGGTAAGGCAGCAAGAGGTTTTGAAGGCATCAACGCAGCTACAAATATAGCTATCGGTTTCCATAGCGTAGGCGCGTGATATTTCTCGCTGTGACAAATCAATATCCATCAGGGGCTTCAAAAAAAACCAAAAGCCCAATAAAATAAGGTAGGCCCAGCTTCGTTGGCAATTAACATTTCTAGAACTCATAACAATAATTTAACAGTCACCACCTCACCTTCCCCCCTATAAGCATCCCTCTCCTTCTCCTTTTCTTCTCCTCTCTTCACAACTCCCCCACCCCCCACCCCCCCAACAAAAAACCTGAAAAAACCAAATCCACAAAAAAAGGAACAATCCCATATTTCTTTTCTTGCCAATTCATGGAGAGTAGTTGTAACAGTGAAGAAACAACAACAGTAGCCACATTATCAAGAAAAGATGAGAAAATGACTCAAAAAAACTCCAAAAGGCAAAAGAGGATGAGAAATAATGTGAAGAAGGTGTTAAAAGAAAGTAGTAGTAATTGCAATACTGATAATGCAGGGAATAATGAAGAAGAAGATGATGACAAGGCTGAGGTGGAGGAGAAAATCATGGCATTACAAAAAATAGTACCAGGAGGAGAATCACTTGCTGTTGATATGCTCTTTGAAGAAACTGCTGGTTATATTTTGGCATTGCAATGTCAAATCAAAACACTCAAAGTTCTTGCTAGCTTTGTTGAAGCTTCTGACAAGGAAAGGATGAAGCTTGGAGGTTGATGTTAAACTTTTTTTCTCTTTTCTTTTTTCTTTCTTTTCATGCTTGGTAAAAAATGGATATTAGTCCACAAGATATTTTGCCTCCATGTAAGGTCCAAGAAAAAGTTAATTCTAAAGGGTGAGTTAAACGGCCTACCCTAATTTAAGTATCAGTGGCGATTTTCTTCTCATGCTTAGTAGGGGTACATCTCGGTTGTCCATCAAAGACCAATTTAGCTTCTGTTTTTATTTTTGTTTATTGTATTGCCTAGAGACCTAGCTAAGGACAAGGGCTGGTGAAAATTAAACTTGCACCTTTACTCAATTGTTTGGTTCTTTGTTCTTTTATTCGGATCTTAGGGATTTTAGATAGGGATTAATTAATTTAATTTCAATTTAACTTCTTCATAATATTTGTTCATGCCTAAGTGTTACACTTTGGAGTTTGGATGGATATCTAATAGGAATATGTATGAATTGGCTGGATTCTTGGAGACATTTTCTTTAAAGTGAGTATTGATAAATGCAGATCCATAGGAATGTTCTTGGATCATGTAGTATAGAAATGTGATGATAGGAATTTGGTTTTGAGTACATGATTGGAGGTATCTCCAGTTCTCTTTACCAAGAAAATGAACCTCGTTGTCTTTCTCTCTCTATTTCTGTTTTAGTTTTTTTTTTTTAAATATGGAAAACATAAGTTGTGAGCTGTGGGAAGTGATTTTAAGGGTAACTTTTTCTAAACCAAGCAAAATTTTCGACAAATGAGGAAAGGAAACAAGACTTATGGCTACGTATTTTAGTCACAATTCTGCGCACACAACATCTAGCTAGCAGATAAAGATTAAGGTAAGTGTGCCATTTTAGATCCAAAAATTGGCAGGTGTCCTTTAACCTTTGAAATTTATGTGGCATTCTAATTATGAATTATAAAAAACGTTAAAGAAAGTAGTTTTTGGATAAAATATAGGGTTAAATCTTTGAATCATGTGATGCAGCACAGTCAATTTACCAAAATAGACTGGTGATTTATTCGAGGTTGTGACATGTTTAGCCAAGCTTTTTTTGTCAATTTTATCTTTTTGTTGCTAAAAGTATTTTTTAAGGCGAAACGCATAAATAACTCCTTTAAGTTGTCTATAACGGTCATTTGAATATCTTAATTGACCTATTTATTAAATAGATATCTCAAATTATTTTTTAGTGTATCTCTTAAACCCTATAAAGTGACATGTCAAAATATGTATACTGTAGTATGAAAATGCATACTGTAGTATGTTAACATACTGTAGTATGAACCGGGCCGGTCCGGTCCGGACTGTACCGGTTTACGGTACTGTTCACGTACCGGACCGATCCGGTTCCGAATAAAAGAAAATTATTAACGGACCAACCCCCTACCCCCTATCAACCCAGCCCAGCCCGCCCCCCCTACCGGTCCGGTCCGGTCCCGAGTTGTACCGGTCCGGTCCGGGCCGGTCCCTGGTCAACCCGGCCCGGTTGACGGGTCTAAAATTGCTAATGCACATTGTACTGATCCTAGGCGTATGTTAACAAGTGATACTTGGGATGTCATTAATGATGTTGTTAAATTTTTACATAAATTTTATACTGCTACTGTTGTGTTTTCTGGCGCATATTACCCAACTGTTACTACGGCTTTAGTACATATAGTTGAAATTTCTTTGCTACTATATGAATTTAAGAAGAAAGAAAAATATATGGATGTTATTGTAAGTATGCAAGCGAAATTCAAAAAATATTTCTTTCCAATTCCTCCAGTTTACTTAGTTGGTGCAGTTTTAAATCCTTCTATTAAAATGTCTGATTGTCACCAATTAATGAATGCTTTATATACTTATATGGAGATTGGAGAATCTGAAACCACAAATTTATATGATTCTATGAACAAACTAAATGAATATTTGCAACAACTATATAATTATTATGCAAATGAATATGATAATATTGCTCGTGCTTCTGACAATGTTAATCCCGCTATGCAATGTAGCAGTTCTTCTAATGTGGATGATGAAGGCCTTGATAGTTTTAATATTTTTTCTACATTTTCTAACACTCAAACCAGTAGCAGGAATATTGATGAGCTTCAATTCTACTTGCAGAAACAAAAGGAGCCTCGCACAAAGGAATTTTCACCGTTGGGATGGTGGCATGAAAATGCAAAGCAATTTCCTGTTCTTTTCGCTATGGCTCGTGACGTGCTGAATGTGCCAATTTCTACCGTTGCATCGGAGAGTGCATTTAGCCAAGCAAGACAACAACTTGGAGACACCCGCCACTCATTGGGAAGCAATGCTTTGGAAATTTTAGTATGTTTAAGAGATTGGATTAGATCGGAACGAAGAAATCAAGGAAAAGAAGATGTTGATAGCCCAGAAGACGAAGAAATTGGAGATATATTAACCCATGGAAACCCATCGGAATTTAACTCCCCAGAAGAAGGTCAATCAGTTCATATTGATTGTGGTGAACTTGCTAAGACGATGCAAAACATTTGAAATTACTACTTCACTAGTTTACTTGTTAGAAAAAATGTAAACATTTTATTTTCTACTTATTAATTTGAAATTGAGAAATAAAGTAGCACTTGCAATAAGTGCAAATTTTTCACATCTTACTTGTATTTATGATTTCATTCAATGATTACAAAGTATTAACATAATTATAACTTAATAGTTATACTTAATTTAAAAAAAAGTTGAAAATATACTAAACCCGGTCCGGCCCGGCCCCTTTCAACCCGTAACCCGTTGGTTCAATTGTAACCCGAACCAACCCGGCTCCTTAGCAACCCGTTACTGTTCGACCCGGCCCGGAACCCGAACGGGTCGGAAAAAATCCGACCCGGCCCCGACCGGTAGATCCATTAGCCACCTCTAATACTACACTCGTGTTGCATCAAGTGAAGCTTTCAAAATTGTATTTATTTTTTTTTTTTCAATTTAATTGGTGGAGCCCACTTTTTCTCGCTCTTTCTTCTCCAAAATTTTCTTCCGTTGGTCACTGCACCTTAACCCACCATTCTCAACCCCACAATTTTACCATGACAATGAATGTGCAAAACAGTAGAAGCTATTGAAAATCCCGGCGCGATTATTCACTGCACAAATTATTTTCATCCATTCCTCTTCAGCCAATCCCAAGAGGCATAAATTGGTCGTGAAACAGTGGTGTCTTCAGCTGCAATTAATGGAGCTTGGCGTAACAGATTTTCTGACAAAAATCCGGCTAGAAAATAAGATCAACGAACAACGACGCTACTGCCATAATTACATCGGCTACTTCTAAAACCCGACTCATAAGAAAAAACAACAGACCCCAGAAATTCAAAATTGGGCAGCAAAATGGACGATAAACAGGAAGTGGTTCATGATTGTTGCCGGCGGTCATGGATGTTTCCAGCGTCCATGACTATTACCGGCGTCAGTGGCTGTTTGGAAACGACTGAAGGCACTTCGAGGAGGAAAGGGTCGTTTGGATAGAAGCAGTGGCGCCTTGGAGATGAGGTTGGACAACTGAAATTCTTAGGGGGATTAGGATCTAATCTTGGAATGCTTTTTTTTGTTTTTTGTTTTATAATAGGTGGCAAATTTTTTAATTAAAATTACACACGGTATTTTCTCATTTGTTCGTTTGACATAAATCCGAGAGTATATTTCACGCGAGGTGAACTAATGAGGTCGGGTATTTATTTAACCTACTGTATTAAAGGCTTGAAGTGTTTGAAGACAACTTGAAGGGGCCATTTATGTATTGCGTCTTTTTTCAAAATTAAAATGTTTGGTTAAGCTTTTAGAAGAAGGAAAAATAATTTTAAGTAAAAGCAAAACCGGATTTTTGGAAGCAGAATAAAATAGCTTCTTACTAATAACTCTTTTTAAAAAAAATACTTTTGAAAAAATATACTAATTAGAAATATTTTTTAATTATTTAGTGCATTAATTATTTAATCAAACATAATTATTTTGCACCGGTACTTTTAAAAAATAAACTAATTTAAAAGCTTGACCAAAGAGATTATGAATGAATACATACTATGTAATTGAAGATTTTTTCTTTTAAAAAAAAAGAAAGAAGAAGTAATGATAAATTCCAGCGTGAATGATGCCACCACGTGTAATAGAGCAAAGAATGTGCCCTTATTCTATTGAAGAGTTGAGAACATGAGTATATGGAGCTCAATTGTTCACGTGGGAAACTGGGCTTCACTACTGGGGTTTTCTTTGAGGCCCATATACTTCTCTTATCTTTACTTGGTAATATCTTAATAGCTAGAACAACTTAAATTCGTTTTTCCTTATTCAAACTGCCAATGAAAGGAAGACTAGAGTTACTGCTCCTTTTCGTTTCCAAAGAAGATAAAAGGATGTGTTTGGTACGAAGGAAAATATTTTTAAATTTTTTATGTTTGATTAGCTTAACTATTTTAAAAAATATTTTTTTTGTTAATTAATTTTTTTTATTGGAGGAAAATATTTTCTTTATTAAGAGAAGGGAAAACATTTCCAAACATCCTTCTTAACCTTTCCCATCCTCACTAATCTACTTCATCCCCTCTCAAAAATCTTTTTTTTTTTTAAATTTCAGTTTTTTCGATACTATCTATCCTACTACTCCTTCCAACCCCCGCTACCCCGCAAAAAAAATATATTTTTATCTTAATTTTTTGTAATTTTAAATTTCCATTTTTTTTAATTTTTCTGCACCACCCCCCCCCCCAACTCACCCAGGCCCCCTCACCCCCCCCCCCTTCCGAAAAAAATTTTAAAATATATTTTTTCAGTTTTAATTTTATTATTTATCGGTTTAAATGCTTAAAATTTTATAAGTTCCAAAATTATGAGTTCAGAGGTTTATGTGTTTGAAAGTTTACGGGTTGAAAATTTTGCGATTTTGAATGTTTAGCGGTTTGAAAGTTTATGAAATTTGTGGGTCCAAAAATTTATGGCTTCATATTTATTATATCTAAATTATTTATGAATACTTTTGAGATGTCATTTTCCTTAATTTGCATACCAAACACCGAAAAATGAATAAGTTTACTATTTATTTTCCATGAAAACAAAATTTCGTTATACCAAACACACCCAAAGAATAGATTGTTATTACGTAGCATCAATCGCATTATCCCTTGATTACAATATGAATTTGATTTTCTTCAATCTAAAAACATTTTTCCAAATGCAGGAAGCAGATAAATATATTAATGGAGTACCTTGCCTGCAGTTCAGAGGCTTCACATAAACTGAATGTAGGTGCTGCTTAAAAGACTTTGTCGATGATCTACTATATTTTTGAAACTCATCTTTCTTAAGAAGCATCTGTGCTCGCGTTTGGTCATAGATTTTTAAATTTTATTTTGAAAAATTTAATTTGGGTGAAGTTTGGTTTGAAAATGAAAAAGTGTTTGGATGTAAATTTTCAAAATATTCTTCAATTTTTTTTGTTTGAAAAAACATGAAACATGACTCATATCCACAAATACCCAATAGTACATTTATCAATAACATTCATTAATATATTATCGCACTATAGTCTTGAATATAAATAAATTTGGTACATAATTATTATTTTATAATGACCTACATTATACACTATCAGATGACCGGGAAGACGAATCAGCATTTTTATAAAATAATAAATGGTGGGTTCTTTTATAAAATACAAAAGTTTGGGGCAATATTTTTAACAATGTAATAGTGATATTTTGGGCCAAAATCAGCTATTTGGGATTTGGAAATTTGCTAAAATATGGATAAAAGCTATGGCCAAATATATATTTGACAAAAAAATTCAAATATATTTTGGTAAAATCTATGGCCAGACGGGTCCTATGTGTTTGGTTCTGAACCCTAAGGAGCAATAGACAAACAGTATAAATAGTAGTATTCACATGGATTTCATACAATATAAATAGTAGGAAAATGACCAGCTATGTCCACTTATAAGTATTTCATTACAAAAGTTAATCAATTGATAAAATATTACTAATATTAGCAAAATTAGCCATTAGCTATTTGTAGTAAAAAAAGATCAAATTTTTGCTTTGTTTTGAGTGGGTGTTATTAGAATAGATTGGGCACAACTTAAGGAGCTTGAATTTTAGTTTTGGGATGATTTGGTGAAGTTTTGAGTTGGTTTGAATTGAAAATTCGAACTAAAAGCTGAACATGAAAAAAATGATATGTGTATCACACTGTGCATTATATTTGTATCAATTATGTATCACATGTATATCCATGCATACCTGTGTGTGAGATACATGCGTGATACATATTTGATACATGTGTTACAGAAGACTTTTTTGAACTCGATTTAATTACGAGTTTTGATACAAAACCAGTCCAAATCACTTCCAATCTTCCTCAAATTTTGTATATTGACATATCTGTACATTTTCAATGAATTTCAACTATACCAATTGAAAATATTCCTTTTTATTTAGATTTTTGGAATATTTTATAAATTTTTATATTTTATCGCCTTATTTGCTATCCTGACCATGAAATTTCATTTCCATCTTGTATCTAATGTTGCTAATAACGCTTAAAATATGGAAAATAATTTTTACATGTGAATCTTTGATAGAAAGAACCCTATTATTTAGTTTTTAAATTTTTGTTGGGTAGTTTTAGTAAATCTATAACTAATGGCTAAAAATTAATAAGTTAAAATTTATTTGGGATATTTGTGTAAGTTGATGGATTATAATTAGCAGCGGAAGCAATCCCAGTATCAAAATCACATATAATCTAGACAATTAGCATAAATGAGATTTCACGGGTTACCTCTTGAAGCGTGAACAAATATCTTCTACCACGTGAGCGTTCTGTTGCATAACTTCTCAATGGAATCTCCATCACCCGCACAATCATGATCCTCGAACGTTCCACGGTCTTCTACTGTGTTACCCAAATAATAACCAGAAATATCAATTTCGTGTGGGCGAAATTTCTAGGAAAACTTGGCTGAAAATTTCTGCCACCATGTCCTTTTCTTCTAGATGGAAAACCTTATGTATTTATATCACAAGTTTTAAGGGTTGAGACCCTTTTCCAAAACCTGTTGGGTTTTCTCTTCCACCATAAAAAGGATTCCTTTATTACCTATTATTTAGGCACAGTAGGGACCACATAATTTAATTAACAAGGCTCCAATTATGGAATTAACTTATAATTTTTGAAATTAATATCTACCATAATTAATTACGAATTATTCCACTAAAAATTATAATTGCACTCCTTATTCAATTTCAAAATTCATTCATTAAATCTTATTTAACTCCCCATGTTAATATTCGAAAACGAATCAATTAAATTAAATTACTGAAGATTTAATTTATTGATTATTTCTTTTAGACTTTTGCTTAACTTATTTCATGTGTCAGATACAAAATTCACCGGCCGGATTTACATATGAAAACTTATAAGCTTTTATAAAGGTATATCATCAATCTCTAAATCGAGACATGAATTCCATCAACTAGCTATTACTTCGCCAATGTGCATTATTATTATCCAAAGCTAATAATAATAATATCAAGATTATGAGTATAAGTGCATTTAATGGCTAGAGAGTTTATTTTGTTAAGTCAGTATAAAATACTTATCTCTACCTGATCCGTTCAATACATATAAAATATACTAGCACAAGAAGCTGGAATTAAACCATTCCCATAATCAAGATAAATTATATTTAATCTTGTGCTACAATCATTCCTGATGGTTTGTCCAATACCATCATTAGATTGTGAACTCAAACTTTATACTTATAAGAACCGATGATTTAATCTTCCGTGTATAAGCTAAACTCAATATACTAAATCATCTACTATATAAGCAAATGACACAGACCATTATATAATCTATTTAAAACTTTATTAAAACTGAATAAATAATTATTTTATAATAAATACTATTCTAAACCAAACTTCTGGTTAATAGTATATATCCCAACATAAGTTTCCCTAAATAGTAGTACTCACATAGATCTCCATACTTTCTCCTACCCTACTTTACGGAGCTTGGCCGTTTCAATGAAGTTTGAGACAAAAAGTTTAGGCCCAAAGCAAACATGAGACACATCAAGTTCCAAAACACATGTGGCCATTAAAATTGTCATGGGCTCAAATTTATGATCACAGCCCTAAAATCGAACTCTAGTCCATTTCGACATAATGGCGAGGTTATGACATTTCTTGTGACGCTTTTCGATGGGAATTTGGCGCCGCCTATCAACTTAGTCTACGGCCAGAATTAGTTAACTCTTTCTTCAGTTAGTAGCTTTAGTGTACTTGCGTGTATATTTCGCATCAATCAGAATAATATATATATATAAGAAAATAAATTATTGTATATATAGAAACAATATCTTCTTAACATACAAAGTTGATGAATTTAGTTGAATTAGTTATATAATACTTGAAACTATAATATCTTGTGGAATAAGATATAAATATGTCATTGTTATGAAATAATATAAGAACAAGAACAATAATACAAGAACAAGAACAATAGAGAGAAAAGTAGAGAGAGGAGTATTCTTATTAATACTTTTGGGATGATTTACAATGGGGTAAGACCCCTCTATTTATAGGAAGATAAAAGACTTAGCCTTGAAGTAAGACTATTCTTATAAGATAGACATTCACCTTAAATAGAGTTCTATTTATAACACTCCCCCTTGAATGTCTATTCAATAATGTGCCTCGTAAAAACCTTAACTAAAACAAAACCCAATGGGAAAAAAATTATAGAAAAGGAAAAAGAGTACACATGTTTGAATATGCGCCTATTGGTTGCCTCGTTAAAAACCTTGCAAGGAAAACCCAGTGGGACAAAACCTTGTAAGGGAAAAAGAGTGCAACGCGCATTAACTCCCCCTAAAAAGAACATCAATTCACATCCTTGAACCTTCACATTCCAATCTTGTGCACTAGCTTCAAGAAATCGTTAGTAGATATTTGATAAATAAATCAACCATATTGACTTGAATGAATATTCCGTACCTTGAAATTATCATTCTTGATAGATATGAACATCTTCATGTAATGTCGTGGAATGACTCTTCAATACTTCCATAGGGATATCCTCGCCATCACATTATCATAGTTATAGCAAGATACATATGTACACAAATTGCACTTAGGATGTGGTACTTCAGGACCAAGAATTGTATATGCTTTAAGCAACTTAAATCTTTCAAGTTAAGTCATATAAGCCATATAATAAACTTTAGATGCACATCAAGTTTTCATGTCATGCTAAAATAATAAAATATCGAAAACTGATTACACATACCTTTGACCTTATACTTTCAAGTATTTGAACTACATGTCCAAAACTACATGTCTTTCATATGGAATCAATTGTTCTTGAATTGTATCTTTTCCATTTTGTCAATATTTTGTTTGTATTCGACAAACATAAGATCCTCATCGATATTTAGCGCTATCATAGATGTCGTCGACGATCATTTTATATCGGTTCCAGTAAATTTTCATAAAGACATAACATGGAGATCTCTTCATTCATACATTCAGGTACCTGAATCTCTCATGAGATTTTATGAAGTGTTATGTCGTGTGATCTTTTGGATCACTTGCCTCCTTATTATGATCACTTTGATCATTTGCTCATCTTCTTTATTAAGAAGTTATTTTGAAACCGATTTGTCTATACGTTTTAAGCGTATCCAAGACTTTGTCCTTCTGGGACTCAATATGAGCATTTGCAGTGAGAATATAGTTACTTTCTTTGGGTCACCAAATGCGTATAGCATGCTTTGCAATATGTTGCAATTGAATTATCCTTTTATGAACTTCAGGTTCATATTATGATATTCGAGGATCTATATATATACAAATGATAATTCATCCCATGTAACCTTTTCTCAAGTGTTCATCATGTCTCCCCCTCATGTTAGAAAAGCTAACTTGTTTCCTCAACTTTGAGAAATCATCTTTGTGCATTATCATGTCAATATACACAGCACATTAATAATAAGATGAAATTATTTGGTTCCTGACCCTGAACCACTTGTGAGGGGAGAATATACTCTCGTATACAACGTATATCAAACTGATATATATAACTTTGTTCTCATAAGCAATAGTTTAGCTATTAAGTGGAGGCACTCAATAAATCATTTTGCTAAACCAACTATGATGTAAACCAACTTATCAAGATGAACTATCTTGAATAGACAATCTGGAAATTATGCTCGAAGTTAGATTACTGAGCAATTTACCTCGCAAGCACCAGCCAGGCTGCAGGTTAATAACAATCGCGCATGTAACCATATCATAGATGCATCATATGTGGTATACATGGCAGGTGAATGGGCCCATATTCACCTTTGATATTTCTAGAATTTATGGGATTCAACCCGAACTTTTTAGTTGGTCAATTAATTAATGAGAACAAGTAGTACAAACTGGAGAATGAAGCGGGTAGCTTTTCATACACAAATTATCCCGCTACAAGTTGTAGTAATAGAAGATATAAAATTTTTCCTTTATTTATGGTCTCAATATAATCAACCACTATCACATATATTTTGGAAACTGAATAAGTTTCTTTGAGACTTACTACAACACAATACCTTATTGGTAATCAATTGTGTCTCTCCAACATAGTAGTAATTGGCTTTTCTAGAGCTCTCAATTAATTTTGTACTACCACAAATTCATCAACATCCATGTGGTGAATATCTCTTTTAAAGAGAAAGTTATACCATTATGGTCATGTCAAAAATTATATGCAAGATATGTTTCTTGCATTATTATTGTCCTTTGGTAATCACATTGACAAATTATTTGGCGTACAATAGGTACGTGACCAATGACCATTCATGCCATAATAATGACATCATCTCAAACCTTCTTCTAGGGGTGAGTGTGGTATCATCTCAAACCTCCTTCTAGGGGTGAGTGTGGTATATTCAACCAATTTCAAGTTCATATTCTTCCAATAATGAATATGTATTCGTGAATCAGATGTTGTCACATTCACTGCGGGATATGTAATTTTGTTATCCTTTTCAAATCTGTAAATGCGTCTGGCATTTGGTTTGCTATTCTTTGCAAATGGATAATCTTTTGCACCTCTTTTTCACGAATAGAGGTATTTGGATCAAGATGAGATAATGATGCATTTTTCCACAAAATTTCACCAACTTCTCCCCCTAATTTTGGGAAAAGTTGCTTTTCCGGTATCGTGTGTGTGGTACATGAATGTGATGCATAAATGAATGAACATATAGAGTGGAAACTATATTGTGCAGTAGTTACAAAGGTGCACACATGTATATTACGGACATATACACAGGTAATACAGTGAATAGGTGACAGCGTATCATAAAACTCGAGTAGTGTATGTAATATGTAAAGAATGTGTAAAAGTTATGTGATGAACAATTTAGCACATTATCATGGACGATCACATAATTACAAATTTGGAACTAAGCAATTGACATGAATATGTGAATAGTATAGAAATGTACATTTATAAGCCAATGCAGACATGTGACAGTACACTGTGTTAATAATATCACTGCATAGGGTACAATGTTTCAAGTTGAAATGTCATGTAAGTACGTTAGTTGTTAAGTACATTACGAGTGTGTTTGCAAAAGTTGCTTAAATACGTTATGTAGATTAATTTTCTACAAATCAGTGTGGTAAACAAATTTAATTCGTTGCTTCTTAATTTAAACAATATTTTCAAAATCTGTTGAGGTTATTCGAATAACTGGATTGATAGTCGACTAACTTTAGGGAAGCAGTCATTAGGTTATTCGAATAACTAAACCTGATATTCGACTATCTTGCGTTGCGGAAAAATCCAGTTTTAATGCGAAATATTGGTTAGTCGAATAACTAATTAGTTATTCGACTAACTTAGTAAACAGTCATCAGGTTATTCGAATAACTAAATCAAGTTATTCGAATAACTAAATCAGGTTATTCGAATATCTAAATCAGATATTCGAATATCTTAGCTTGCGAAAATT
Source organism: Nicotiana benthamiana (assembly GCA_034376525.1). NCBI lineage: Eukaryota > Viridiplantae > Streptophyta > Magnoliopsida > Solanales > Solanaceae > Nicotiana > Nicotiana benthamiana. The sequence goes on from CM067337.1 coordinate 18,782,564, forward strand.
CCAGTTTTAATACAAAATATTAGATAGTCGATTTTATTAGTTAATCGACTAACTTTGCTGGAAAATAAAAATACCATCGAAATTTAAGCATATTGAAACATTCTAATGAACTAATACTAACATTATATCATAAAATAACTAATACGAGTTGATACTAATGATTATTAGTTTATTCACTAACTAATACAAATAAGTAAAATAAAATCAAACAACTCCATCTTCTTTCATCACAGATCCATCACCGATTAGGTGGTCTATTTTCCCCTCAGGGTGCTCAAAGAAGTCTGCCACATCCAAGTGGGTGATGTCAAAGTTGTCGTTAGAGATAAAATTTGTTTCAGGGCCTTTACTCTTTCGAGATGCTTGATAAAGGTCAACCAAATGTCTTGGTATACGGCAAGCTTTTGACCAGTGCCTTTTTCCACCGCAACGATAACATATAGTTTCTGAACTATTTGCCTTAGGATTCTTATCGTATCGTGCTTGTGGCAGAGTGACCAACTTCAGGTTGTCATATCTCTCCTTTAAGCCATTCCACAAGGTAGGTGGATCTTTGACTGTGATATATTCAATTTTCAAACCTTCATCAAGGTGATGGCGCAAGAAAATCAAGGCCTTAGCACAGTTTCAAACCTTCATTAAGGTGATGCCGCAAGAAAATCAAGGTCTTAGCACAGTTTCAAACCTTCATTAAGGTGATGGCGCAAGAAAATCAAGGCCTTAGCATAGTCTTGGGTGGATGCATTATTTCTGTCTTTAATGGCGTCTCCAGGACCATTGCATCCAAATGGATTTCAGCATCCAACACCCATATCATGTAGTTCTTGCCCGAAATTTCAAGGGCAACAAACTTTCTTTTCATAATGTCAGACATAATTAAAACAAAAATACATTGTACATCTGAATAATATAAGTACAATCATTACACACTAGTGACATTAATTACAGAACAAATACAAAACAATGAAACAAACATAATTATTTATGTATTGCTTAACACGTAAACATAAATTATTTAACAACGGGTGCTATGAATGTCTTACAGAAGTCAACTTCCAGATTTTGAAGCAAAAATTCATAACGGGTGTGGGCCTAAAATTTAGGCTTTATATTTTGGCCTAAAGGACCTCTCTAACATGCTGTTTATAGATTTTGTTAAAAATCCTAATGACAAAACTACTAACGGGATTAAACATGGGGCCAAATCTCTTACATAAATTATCTGCATTACTGAGTAATTCTAGAGTGTGTATATATATATATATAATATATACACACACCTGCCTATATATCTTGGATTAGCAGAAAACATGACAACTGCTATTTTTATGATTTCTAATCATGAGAATCAGACCAAACTAATACTTTGCCAAAACATACTCTAAAGAACAAATAGAATCAAAAAGAAGAAGAAAGGGAACTGACCTTTTTGTGTGTAGCGAACCGAATCGTTGATGTTAGAAAAATACCTTAATTTTCTCAAAGAGATTCTTGAGATAGTAGAGCTTCGTGCTGATAACGTGTTATGAAATAATATAAGAACAAGAACAATAATACAAGAACAAGAACAATAGAGAGAAAAGTAGAGAGAGGAGTATTCTTATTAATACTTTTGGGATGATTTACAATGGGGTAAGACCCCTCTATTTATAGGAAGATAAAAGACTTAGCCTTGAAGTAAGACTCTTCTTATAAGATAGACATTCACCTTAAATAGAGTTCTATTTATAACAGCCATATTGTTGTATCTCGTCTAAAATCTCTTTTGAATAAAAGTAATATAAATTTCGACTATCAATTAGACCAATAACAATATTATATTACCTCAAAATTTGTCAAAATGGTTATTTCTCTAAAATATTATAAACCTTAACTACTCGATATATATTTCTTGAGATTCTAATATACTAAATAATACAATTTTCATAAAACTCCAATCACTAATTTGGTCAGTCTTGAGGAAGATGTTCTTTAAAGAAATTTTCTTGCATCTTCATCTAATGATATTAATTAAGTAGTTATTATTTTTCTTAAGATGTTAAAAGCTTGAAAAAACAAATAATAACTTAAATTTTTTAAAAGGAGATCTACTGCATTCCTAAGATCACCCTGCTAGGAAATAATAATATTATTTATTAATTATCAAATAATCAATACACAAAATAATGAAGCTTTCAAATTAATGGTAACTTTTTCACAATTAATGTATCATAAAGATTCTAACACAAATACTTTATATAGAAAAATGAAGGTAAGCTACTTTTTATAACAAAGAGATTAAAAATTTTAAAAACTTGCTCAACATAAAAAAAAATATGGTATATGGTAGACAATTATATATTTAAAGATTGATTTTTCTAATTTAGAGGAAGGTTTAGTAAACAATATTTATTATAACTATAGATTATAAGTAAGTATAATCAGTCTTTCATTTTTTTATGAAGAATAATAAATTGAATCTAATTTAATTTGTCAAGATTCTAAAATAAATAGTTTAGGTAGGAAATAAATTAAAGTTAGTGTTTTTATATAACAAAGAGACTAAGTTCTAAAACATTTTATGAATTTTCTTTTCTCGGGTTGAGCCATTTTTCCCCTTGATATCTATATGTTTATTTTTTACATGGTGATAAAATTTATTTTTTGTAACCAAGGTACATAATATTAATTAATACAGGCTCAGAACCTTTTCAACTTTGTATCAAAATTAAATGACAACAGAAGCAATTATCTTTTCTTAAAAGATATGGCGTTGGTAAATAAAATATGATTATATGGCATTGATAAATAGAATATGGTACTTGGATGTATTTTTGTTGGACAATTAAATCAACGTATAATAGTTGACTTTAAATTCTTATGATTTTTAGTTAATTTAAAAGTCCTAAATTTAGGGAGATATTAAATGACTTTTTTTATCTAGTGTGAGCTTTAATTTTAAAAGAGTAAAAAAGACGAACACATTTCGCTAAGGGCCTTCGTGCTTTTAATAAAGTATGAATTTTTACGTGTAAGATTTACATACAATAAGCTCTTAATTATTTTTTAAAGGTTTTGGACTTTTTACATAATTTAAATAAAAAAATTTAATAAGTACAATATTAATTAATTTTAAACTCATAAAATTGTGGTCAACGACAGCAAACTGTATAACGGAGGCAGCGATAGAGGTGCTAGGGGTCTCGACGGGCGTTTCCGGCAGGCACAAATGAGACTAGTGGTTGAATGAAGATGTACAAGGTAAAGTGAAAGCGAAGAAGGAGGCATATCGGACGTTAGTGGGGAGCATAGGTGAGGAGGAGAGGTGAGCCTGCATGGAGAGGTATAAGGTAGCTAGGAAGGAAGCGAAACTGGCGGTTACGGAGGCTGAGAATGCAGCCTATAGCCGTATGTACGAGGAACTAGGGGAAAAAGAAGGGGAGAAGAAGTTATTTAGGCTGGCCAAGCAGAGACAGAGGAAAGCTCGAGATTTAGACCGAGTGAGATGCATCAAGGACGACAATGGTAAAGTATTGATGGAAGATTCCCAGATTAAGAGGAAATGACAAACTTACTTTCAAAACTTCTTAATGAAGTAGGGGATCGGGATATTGTGCTCGATGAATTGGAGCATTTTGAGAGTCACAGTGACTCTGGTTACTGCAGACGCATCAAGGGTGAGGAGGTCGTGGGAGCTATGAGTAAGATGAGTAGGGGAAAAACGACCAGGCCTGATGAGATTCCGGTAGAATTTTGAAAGTGTATGGAAAAAACAAGTTTGGAGTGGTTGACTAGATTGTTGAATGTTATTTTTAAGGCGAAGAGAATGCCAGATGAGTGGAGGTGGAGTACGATGGTCCCACTGTATAAGAACAAGGGTGATATCCAGAACTGTAACAATTATAGGGGTATCAAATTATTCAGTCATACTATGAAAGTATGAGAGAGGGTGGTTGAAGCAAGGTTGAGGATGACAGTGTCCGATTTCGTCAACCAGTTTGGTTTCATGCCGGGTCGTTCTACTATAAAAGCTATACATCTTGTTAGGGGGTTGGTTGAACAATACATATATTGAAATAAACATCTACACATGGTGTTTATTGACCTAGAAAAAGCATATAACAAGGTTCGTAGAGAAGTTCTTTGGAGAAGCTTGAAGACAAAAGGCGTCTTGGTTCCCTATATTATGATGATTAAGGACAATGTATGATGGGGAAAATACTCGGGTTAGGATAGTAGGAGGCGACTCTGAGGATTTTTTCGGTTGTTATGGGATTACACCAAGGTTTTGCGCTCAGTCCGTTCCTATTCGCTCTGGTGATAGACGCATTAACACATCACATTCAAGGAGATGTGCCATGGTGCATGTTATTCGCTGATGATATTGTTTTGATTGATGAATCACGAACCGATATTAATGAGAGGCTGGAGGTTTGGAGACTGACTCATAAATCTAAGGATTTCAATCTTAGTAGGATAAAGACGGAATATTTGGAGTGTATGTTCAGCGCTGAAACGGAGGGAAGTGGGCGTGGATGTGAGTTTTATAAGTTGGTGGTTAGGCCGGCCATGATGTATGGGGAGTGTTGGCCGGTTAAGAAATCACATACCCAAAATATGAAGGTAGCAGAAATGAGGATGTTGAGGTGGATGTACGGGCATATTAGGATGGATATGATTATGAATGATGATATTCGGGAGAAGGTGTGCGTGGCTCCCATTGATGACAAGATGCAGGAAGCAAGACTTAGATGGTTCGGACATGTTCATAGGAGAAGCTTGATCGCTGCGGAATCAATGCTATACAAAGGCAGGAAGAGGGGGTTGCAATAGCTTTTACCTGAATAGTGGTTCGAGATCAAATTTCCACATGGAGCTAGTAGTGGAGTTGTATTTTCTGTCTAGCCTAGAGATGCGGTTGTGCTTCTAATGTCACTTCAAACATTTAGGTTTTTGTATTATAATTACTATTATAAAACTAAGGATTAAAGATAAATTATGCTAAGAGAATATTGCTAAGTTGTAATTAATAGGAAGAAAGGCACTAGGGTCGTGGCATCATCTAGGTGGATAATTAATGGGTAGAGGTTACTAAGGATAGATTGACATATGTGGGGCCTATGGTATAATCATTGCACAATTGTACCCAGTCTCACACCTCTCGGTAGAGAGAGTGATTTTGTCCAATTGACTCTCTCGAGACCAATTGGGTAGGACAATTAGACCAAGCAACTAGGGTTCAAGTAGGGTGATTACTCTCTCGAGATTTAACTCGTTAATTGGGACTACCATTTCTCATGGGTCCATCCCAATTCCTTGTTGGGTCAATTTTGGAGTCATAGACTCTCTTTCTCAAGAAGAGTTAAACCCACAAAGCTAGAATTAGTGTTTACAATCACCAATCCTTAATTAAAATATAAAATCAACCCAAATAACAAACACCTAATATCAATCTAACCCTAGATGGAAACACCCATTAATTACCCACACTAGAGTTGAGCCACAACCCTAGCTAATGGTTTTAGCTACACATAATTAAAGAATATAGTGAAGAAATAGATGAAGAACTAAACATATTAATCAATTAATAAGAAGAAACTACAATAATCTACTGTTAATAAAGATCAACAGTTCCAAAAATGGCTATAATCTCGTTCCCAGGTGCACAACTGCGTTTCTGAACATAAAACTTAACCTAAAAATGATAAAATATTCTATTTATACTAGGCTGGAAAAACTGGATAAAAATACTCTTGCAGTGTCAATGCGGGCCGCACAAAAGCGACTGTGGCTGCACTGGCTCTTTTGACTTCACTATTTATCTCTCTGAACTAGAGAGCACGGACCGCACAAATGAGTAGTGCATCCACGAAAGGGGTCAGGCACGGACCCACAATGACAACCGCAGCTCGAGTGGCTTTGACTTTGACAACTCTTTGAATCTCCTTCACGCGAGCCGCATAATATAGTGAAACAGTCGTGAAGCCTGGCCGCGGACTCCTAGAATCCAACCACGGCCATGTAGCCTTTAGTGCAAACTAACCCTGCCTCTGAATCTCCTAGTGGGGCCGCAGTTGCTTTCACGCGGTCCGCACTAGGCCTTCTTCTCTTGGGTTTTTTGGTCTTTGATACTTGAGCAGGTTTCACTCTTTTTTGAGCCGATCTTCGATATGCTTGAGCAGGTTTCACTCTTTTCGTCACTTTGTCGATCAAACCTACAAACAAGCACAACCTGTGAGCATTTTGGGACTATTTTTGCGGCAATTTATACTCAAAGCATAGGCAACTAGGGACATAAAACACGTCAAAATCCTAACTTATCAACTCCCCCAAACTTAAACCTTTGCTTGTCCTCAAGCAAAAAAAAAAAAAAAAAACAAGACCCACCCCTTAGAGGAAAAATCCAAGTAATTCCAGCTATCCTAAAGTAACCTCAACAAGCATCAATTAGGACTAACAATTGCCCTTAATACGAATGCATCATTAACATCTTTAAACTTTGAACAGTTATGGATCAAGTGTGACACAAGAGCATCAAGAGTTGACTCATTGCATCAAAGAACTCTTAATTACTTTGGGCATTGTGGAACCCAAACTCATACATCTTCAACTCTTTCTAAGAGAACCTTACCTTTTAGAGTATTGACACACAAACCGAGGTTGATGGAATTTTACTCATCTCTCTCAAGAAGAAGGTCACAAGTCCGGCTCTAGGTACCATATGCTTGCCCCTTATGTAAGTATCCACTAATGTAGGTTTCCTTCAACTCAAGATCCTATAGGGCTTTTGTGAAGTCAATGTGAAAGATTTTGGGTAAGGTTATGACATATTTTTATTCAAGTGGGTTCAATCTTCCCATAAGCCCTTCTTTTGATTCATTTGGCACAACTTTCTTGATTCATTTGATTGTGTCACTTCTTTTCAAGAGGTTAGAGAGACACATTGTCACTCTCTCTTATGCAATTCAAAACATTTTTCATTTTTCTACTTTTTCCACACTTTTTTCACTTTTGTTTTCCTTGAATCCCTTTTTATTCTTGTTCATTGGACTTTCTTTTTGTCTTTTTCTTTTCTTTCTTTTTCATTGCCTTCCTTTTCTTTTGCTGTTGTACCTTTTTACCACGTTGTTTCCTTTTTTGTCTCTCCCCCCAAACTTAGACATTTGCCATTACTCAAGGAAAGATTGGGTTCCAAGAGAGGGTAATAATTTAGAACGGGTATAGGCTTGTAGAATTGGTTCTTGAAAAAAAAAGGTTTAAGGCTCAAAAGGGTTAACTAGGGATCATCTCATTGGTAAGCTATGGAATTGTTCAACTTAACATTTGGATCAAGGAGTGCCTATAATCACTTCTCAAGTAATTTCACCTAGGATTTCACCTCAATAAACATTCAGGGAAAGTTCTAGACCATTGGCTCGAGACTTGGACTCATATTTTGATTCCTCACCACACACGCTAGGGGATTGCTAAAGATGTTAAGTCGAGGGCCCACAACGACCTTAGTTACGGTTCAAGCATACAATGGTCTAAAAATATCACAAGATGATTGTTTGGTCAATGCAAGAGTCTCAAAGCCACGACTTTTGCCATCCTAAACACAACATTATGTCTTTAACCATGGGATCAAAGGCAAATGTGCTAGGCTCAAGTGAAGCTTTGCTTGAGGTACCCTTAAGAACAACTATCAAAAACAAAAGAAAAAATCAGAGAAATAGACTCAAACCCTTAAGAAGGTTGTCACGCCATCTATCATTGGGAAGAGCCACTCGGTTCGCATAATACTCCACCCTTGGAAAGATGCCACATAAACCAAGGGTTTATTGAAAATGCCAAAAACAAAACAAAAGGCTACGAGCCTATCTACAAAGCTAAAACGGATCTTTTTTGCAAAAATAGAAAATAGAATGAATATGTACAATAGAGGAGTAGAATATATAACGGCGGATGAATATATACAGAAATGTAACTTTATATACAGACCAAAAGAGAGAATAAAAAGTAAAAAGTACAATAAAAGTAGCTAAATGTAAAGTTATATACAACCCAAAATATAAAATCAATAAAAACATAAACTAAGAATCTATATATACAGTCATCCAGATAAAAGTAGGGCGCACCCCCACGAATAAAAGCTGACATTGTCCCTAATGCCAACTAAACAGATAAGCATCAAAATAAAATCAAAGGATATAGAAGCTCCCTAGGCCTGGTCCATCTGCATGGGATCATCATTGGTACCCAAATCCTCTGTTTGTACGGGAACCTCAAACTGGTTCCCGATCTGCTACTGCTTAGCTGCTAGGAATGGGGCCAGCTCCTCGACCGGCTGAATGATAGGTGAATTACTGGAGGGGACCTCCTTTGGATCTGCTAGCTCAATAACTGCACCAAATGAACTGGGAAACTTCCTCTTCTTTCTTGAAGGCCTGGTCGCCTCTTCTTGTTCATGCTGTAGCACTGGTGCTGCTGCTGGGGCTAGATCCTGAATAGCATGTCTAAAGGCATCTGTTCAGCCAATAGTTCGTCCACATCAGTCCTTAGAACTTTCACCAATTCCTTGGAATCCCTTGACTTCCTCATCTTCTTGTGCTCCTTGGCAAGTTTTTTCAAAGCCTTGCCATGTGAATCCACTGCCTTAGTCAATGCATCCTGAGTCCTCATAATCTTCTCCTGGTTGAGGAGCTTCTTCAGTGTATCCTTAATGGACTGAGGAATCTGAGCAGTAGGAGGTGATGAATGGCCTCAATTGTAGCAGACAATGTAGACAACTTTGATGTCGCAACTAACATCCAATTGTTCAAACTGGCTAGGGTCTGGCTTAACTTATGGGCTGTGAAAGGATGAGCCCGGGAAGAAGGGACCCTCGGGCCAACTGAAGTACTGGGTCTAGCAAAAGAGGATGGTCCTGGAGGCAAATCATCACTAGCAGTGGCAGCATGCATGGATTGAAGCTCGGTAGAAGGCTCAATAGAAGATTCTACCGCAACTGGCTCCTCAGACTGGCCAATTGGGGCAGAAGTTGGTGGTTAGTACTTCTTGTCCTTCGGGTTGTCATGCCCCTGTATGCTAAACCATGAGAATGGGGCCACTAGTTTTACCTTCACATAATAGGACTTCTTCTTCACCCTCAAATCCCGGAAGTACATTGTGAGAGCATTAGGAAATGGGTAGTTCCGGTTGGAGGGAGTGTTTGGGTTGTTCCGGTCACTATCAACCCCATCGAAGTAATAGTACGGTGCATCACATTTCCCACATTGATAGGGAAGCTCGCCATAATAGAAGCAACCAGAACTGCACGGGGAAGTGGGATAGTTTGATCATGGGAAGTTGGATCAAGTATGTTTCACTCTAATGTCATCCACCCCCAGCCTCAAATTTCAATGTCCTCCGAACAATCTTCACTCCCGCTTGTATCCAATTTGGAATAGTTCTTGGGTGAGCCAAGTGCCTAGCTACCTACGGGAGAACCTCTTCACCCATTGCCAACTTCTCATTGTATTGGGTTTCATCCTCTTCATTAAACCCCAAATAATCATTGAAAGCTTTACAGAGAACACTGCACTTCTGTTTCGCACTTTGGTCATAATTGAGCCCTTTTTGACATGGGCCACATTGCAGTAGAACTCTTTGACCATGTGCTCATTGGCCTCTATTAAATCATCCCGAAAATGCTCCCATCCCACTTTGGTATAAAATTGTCTATGTACATTTGTAAGTACGGGCAGTAGGTCACTTGTGATGATACTCCTCTCTAGGATCAATTTTCGTACTAACTACCACTCCCTAAACTTATAAAATGCCACTTGACTGACAAATCGATCTTCCAAAACCTCAGATTTTTCTAGTTCATTCAACACCCCCAACCTGGGGCACACCACTATCTGGTACCTCACTCTCTCCCCAGATACTGAAGCTATGGGGGAGGTAGAGTATTCACCGCTGCCTACTACTGAGCCATCAGACGACAAAAAATGTACACGTAGTGGAGCTTGAGCAGTAGGTGAAGCTGGGATTAAGGGAGTTGGACCTGAGTCAGAAGAGAGGTCTTAGAGGGTACGTACTCACTCCCTAATTGGTCATCATCAATAACAACTTGTTTCCTTGTTGTTAGTTTAGGCCGGGGAGTGAGTTTAACTTGTTTCCCTTTCCCTCCCCGGGAGGAGTCACCTCAGCCGGGTTGTTTGGCACCTCTTCCTCGTTGTCTTACCATTATATGCAAGCAATAACATCTAACATTGTCTATTGAAGCATAGGTAGTGAATAATGTGAATGAATTAAAGTTGCTGATAGCAGAAGAAAATGTTGCAGACATTGCTGCAGAACCAGGAATCGCGGACCGTACCATCAGGAGTGCGGTCCCGTTGGACGCACCGCGGACCGCGGGCCACACTGAACAAGGCCCCAAAAACACCTATGTGAATCTCCCACCGCGGTTCGCACAAATTGGGGTTGCGGCCGCGTTGGGCCAGCATGGACCGTACAATTTGCAACGCAGTCGTGGTGGAAGCAATTTGTATTTCAATCATTTCAGGTACTACGGTCTGTGCAAAAAGGCAATGCGGACCACGTCAGGGCCGCGCAAACCGTGCTGAGTCAAAATGAAGGAACTAAGTGAGAGTTTCAAGTTTTCTTCTACTTTTGTTCAATTTTTGAATCCTAATTGTCCCTAATCATTTACCCAACATTCTTTCCCTCGAGCATACCCAACAACTCGATGATCTTGAGGAGTTGCTCAACCCGAAGATTCGCCACAACATGCCATTCCAAGTTCAACTTCCTGAAGGCCCACATAGCCTTGTGCTCCAATTCCACCGGAAGATGAAAAGCTTTCTCAAACACCAACCGGTACAAAGACATGCCAATTAGGGTCTTGTAAGCTGTCCGATATGCCAAAAGAGCATCATCCAATTTTTTCAACCAATCAGTCCTATTAGCACTGACAGTTTTAGACAAGATACTCTTATTTTCTCTATTGGAGACTTCCACTTGATCGCTAGCTTAAGGATGATAGGGGTGGTCACTTTGTGATTAACTCTATATTTGACAAGCAATGAATCAAAAGTCTTGTTGCAAAAGTGAGATCCCGTGTCACTAATTATAGCATGGGGAGTGCCAAACCTCGTGAAGATACTCTTTTTAAGAAATGCCACAACACTCCGTGCTTCATTATTGGGTAAAGCAACGTCTTCAATAACCTTCAAGACATAATCTACCGCCACGAGTATGTAAGTATTTCCGCAAGAGCTAACAAATGGACCCATGAAGACGCCCCAAACATCAAAGATATTCACTTCGAGAATTGTGTTTAGAGGCATCTCATCCCTTTTAGAAATACCGCACGCCCTTTGGCATTCATCACATCTCTTGACAAAATCACCGGCATCTTGAAGCAAGGTAGGCCAATAAAATCCGCAACTAAGCCGTCCTCGCCCCGCCATGATGGCCACTATTGGTTAAGGAATGGCAAGCCTCCAAAATACCCAATTGCTCCTCCTTCGGGACACGTCATCGAATCACACCATTAGTGAAAATCATAAACAAATAGGGCTCTTCCCAATAAAAATCCAAGCTATCCCGCTTGAGCTTCTTCCTTTGGTTAGAAGAGATCTTACACGGGATGGTTCTGGTAATAAGATAATTTGCAACATCAGCGAACCACGACATTCCATTCATTGACACTGCAAGGAGTTGCTCATCGGGAAATGTTTCATTTATTTCAAGGCCTTCACAAGGCTTCCCCTCCTCCTCCAAACGGGACACGTGGTCCGCCACTTGATTCTCACTCCCTTTCCGATCTATCATTTTTAGATCAAACTCTTGAAGAAGCAATACCCATCTAATCAATCTTGCCTTTGAATATTTCTTGGTCATCAAATACCTAAGGGCATCACGGTTGGTATGCACAATAACTTTGTCCCCCATAAGGTAAGGTCTGAAGTTTCCATAGCAAAAATAATATCCAACAACTCCTTCTCGGTGACTATGTAGTTCCTTTGAGCCTCATTCATATTCTTACTTGAGTGGTACACTGGATTGAACATCTCGTGATCCTTTGGCCTAAAACTGCCCCCAGCGCAACGTCACTAGCATCGCACATGAGCTCGAATGGTAAGCTCCAATTTGGTGTGCTGGTGGTGGGGGTAGTTGTCAACTTTTGTTTATGGAGCTCAAAAGCCTCCATGCACTTCTCATCGGAAACAAACTTGGCATCTTTATCTATCAACTTGCACAACGGATGTACCACTTTAGAAAAATCCTTTATGAACCTCCAGTAGAAACCCGCATGCCCAAGAAAACTCCTTACCCCTTTGACAAAAGTAGGGGGAGGAAGCCTTGAAATAACCTCGATCTTGGCCTTATCAAATTTAATTCCTCGCTTCGAGATCTTTTGACCCAACACTATACCTTCTTCTACCATAAAATGACACTTTTCCCAATTTAGAATAAGGTTGGTATCTTCACACCGAGCCAACACTCTATCCAAGTTTACCAAGCACTCTCAAAAGAATCCCCTACCATGATAAAATCATTCGTGAAGACCTCGAAGATATTCTCCACCATGTCGGTGAAAATAGCCCTCATGCAATGTTGGAAGGTTGTCGGAGGATTACACAATCCGAATGGCATCCTCGAGAAAACGAATGTGCCATAAGGACACGTAAAGTTCATGTTCTCTTGGTCCTCTGGGCAATGAAAATTTGATTGTACCCCAAGTGACCATCCATAAAGAAATATAATCCCCCAAGATGATCAAGCATTTGGTCAATGAACGACAATGGGAAATGATCTTTTCTAGTCACCTTGTTAAGATTATGGTAATCCATGCAAACTCTCTAACCCGTCACTGTTCGAGTCAGAATAAGCTCATTGTTGTCATTGGTCACCAAAGTCATTCCACTTTTTTTCAGTACACATTGTACCGGAGAAGTACATGAATTGTCGGAAATAGAATAAAACACTCCAGCGTCAAGCCATTTGATATCCTTTTTCTTTTCTATTTCTTGCATAACTTTATTTAGTCTTCTTCATTCTCAAGTGTGTTGAAACACGTTCTCAAGTCGCTAAAACTAAACGTGTGTTCATTTCTGCAGGTTTTGATAAATGACAAACCGACGCGCATGGAACATTGCAATATGCCAAAGTCCAAGAACATGAGAAACAAAGAGCAAGATCAAGAATATCAACAAAGTTATAAATGAGTCACTTTATAGTGTGATCTTGATCCGACAACTTATTCAAGTCTTGGCTTCTCTCGTAAAATCATTTTCATGCATCGTTAAGTTAAACCAAAATGATTTTCAAACATTTTCATTTTAGCCAAAAGGATTTTCAAACATGTTTTCCAAATCTGGACATAAATAATCGATTATGTATTTCTTATAATCGATTATGTTAAGACAATGATAACCGGATTTTACAAAACAGAAAAATAATCGATTATGTTTTTCTTAATAATCGATTATGTCCAGACAGTGTATAACCGGATTTTCAAAGCAACGAAATAATCGATTATGTCTCTTCTAATAATCGATTATGTTGAGGCAGTGTATAACCGAATTTTCAATACAGCAAAATAATCGATTATATCTTTTAGGTAATCGATTATGTTAAGACCGTTGCCAAAGTATTTTTAAAGCGCTGAAATATAATCGATTATACACAAGGCTATAATCGATTATGCTTGCACAGAATCTGCATCCGATTTTTTAGCGTTAACTGATAATCGATTATGTAACTTGAATAATCGATTATGATACTTAAAAATCCACATATGATTTTTTGAACGATCTGCAGATAATCGATTATGCAGATCATATAATCGATTATGCAAGCACAAAATCAGCAATTAGTGATTGGCAATTAAGCAACGGTCTTGGTGACTTTGAGCACTATAAATACACCTCAAAATCACTCTTTTAAGCACAACAACTGATTACATTCTTGCTTAAGTTTACATACTCTCATTCAATCATTTTATATTCATTTCATAGCTTTTTGAGAGCCAAACTCTTGACTAAGTTGTTGTGTTCTTGAGCGTATTGTTTTTACTCATATCTACTCTATAAAGAGAGTCTTGTCTTTGAGTGCTAAGTGTTTGTACACACTTTAAGGGATAGTCTAATCCCTTGTTGTAAGAAGGAAATGTAGTTCCTTGGATTGAAGTCTTGAGGTGCGGTATCCTCGAGCAGGTTGAAGTCTTGTAGAGTGTATATCTAAGAGCAAGTGTAACGGTTTGTTAGGCACCCGTAAGCTTAACCAAGTTAGTGTAAAACTCGAGAGAGTCTCTCTGGGACTGGACTAACCACACGTTGTGGTGAACCAAGATAAAATTCGGTGTGTTCTCTCCTTATCATTTTAATTACTGCACTTACGTTATTCCTGCAATTTTTAATTCTGCAAATCTACATTGTTTTTTATTATAACGCTATTCACCCCCCCTCTAGCGTTAAGCGTATATTCTAACAATTGGTATCAGAGCCATACTCTCTGAAAGACTTAACAGTTTGAGAGAAACTTTCCATGGCTTCTACTCGTAGTGTTTATGCAGGACTAGGTGAAGGACAATGCTTCACAAGGCCACCACTTTTTGATGGCACCAACTACACTTACTGGAAGGAGAGAATGAGTATTTTCATCCAATCAAACAACTTCCAATTGTGGAAAATTATCAAGAATGGAGAACTACAACCCACCAAAAAGGTTGGAGAAGAACTCGTTCCAAAAACGGAAGACGAATACGACGCGGATGATATCAGAAAAGTAGAGAACAACGCAAAGGCAATCAACATGATGTATTGTGCTGTGAACCCTGATGACTATCGAAATATCATGTTGCACCACTGCCAAGCAAATGTGGGACAAATTAGAAATCACCTACGAAGGTACGGACCAGGTAAGGGTAGCTAAAATTGATTTCCTAACCCACGAATATGAACTGTTTCGCATGAAGGAAAACGAGAAGATAGATGACATGTTCGAACGATTTTCAAAATTCGTTAATGACCTACACGCACTCAAAAAGACATTCACGGATAAGGAGCTTGTCCGGAAAATTCTACGAAGCCTCACTCCGGAATGGCGCTCCAAAGCCGACGCTATCCAAGAATCAATCGGCATCACAAACGTCACCATCAACGGATTACGAGGTAATCTCAAAACTTATGAATCAACTATTCTTAACTCTCCTTTGGATGATCAAAGGAAAAGAAGGATTGCGCTCAAAGCATCAACTACTCAACCTCAAAACGATGAGGAGTCAAGTGATGAAGATGTCGAGCTTGGACTCGTTATTAAGAAATTTCACAAGTTCATGCAAAAGAAGTATGAACGAAAAGGTAAGCAACAAGGAGACCAATTGAAGTGCTATGGATGCGGAGAAATCGGGCATATCAAATCAAATTGTCCAAATATCAAAAAGGAGAAGAAACCATTCAAGAAACAAAGAGCATACATCCCTTGGGGAGGCGACTCGGGAGACGAATAAAGTGATGGAGAAGGAAACGAGACCGCAAACTTATGTCTTATGGCACACGAAGAAACTCAAAATGAGGTATGTACTACTTCTAAGAACTATTTCACTTTAGAAGAAATGCAAGATGCATTTGATGAGTTGTATAAAGAATTTATTAGCGCTTCTTAATCTATAAAAGATTTAAGAAAACAATTTTCTTCAAAAGAAAAGGATTTTGAAAAACTTACTCTTGAAAATGAGAAATTAAAAGAGGAAAACAAGTTTTATGGCAAAAGAAGCGCCGATAAACCCGAAAGCTCAAATAAGGATTGTACTTCTTGCAAATCTCTAATGGAAGAAGTAGAAAGTCTTAGAAGCACTTTGCACAAATTCAGTTCTTCACACAAAAATCTCAATGAAGTGCTTGTAAATTTGAAATCCACTAAGCACGGTATAGGCTTTAAACACGAGCAAAAAGAAAAAGTTGAGTCCATTCCTAAACCACCTAATACTCAACTTAGGCAAAACAAAATAAATGTCAACACTCAACCTAGAGAGTTTAATCCTAGAATTGCAACTCATCCTAGAACAAATGCTAGGAGAAATATTGGAATGTATAGACCACCTAGACAAGATTTTCGAAAACCACATCAAAACTATATTCCTAAAAATAGAGTGAATCCTAGAAGAAATGTTGGCATGAATAGACCACCTAGACAAGATTTTCGAAAACTACATCAAAACTATGTTCCTAAAAATAGAGTGAATAAATTTAGACCCCCAAATTACTATCATCCTAGAAGAATGCACAATCCGAATGTCATTTGTCATTATTGCAATAAAATTGGACATATTGCTCCCGCATGCTTCACTAGACATAGACATCTCACTGCAGGACAATCACACCAATATTTTGCACCTAACACACAAGGACCCAAAATGGCTTGGGTACCAAAATCTCATTAATTTATTTTGTAGGTGTGTTTGAAGGGATCAAGTGTACTTTGGTACCTTGATAGTGGATGCTCCAAACATATGACCGGGGATGCATCAAAATTCCTTCAACTAAAACCTACGGAAGGAGGAAATGTTATTTTTGGAGACAATAACAAAGGAAAGATTATCGGCATTGGATCGGTTGGTAAGGACGAATCCTCCTCCATTAAGCATATTTTGCTTGTTAAAGGTCTTAAACATAATCTCTTAAGCATAAGTCAATTATGTGACAAGGGAAATCTTGTATTGTTTGACTCTGAAGAATGCTTAGTTATCCGTTGTAGTG
The DNA here is from genome assembly GCA_034376525.1 of Nicotiana benthamiana. NCBI lineage: Eukaryota > Viridiplantae > Streptophyta > Magnoliopsida > Solanales > Solanaceae > Nicotiana > Nicotiana benthamiana. The sequence continues at coordinate 18,799,276 of CM067337.1, forward strand.
ATTTCAAAATTATTCTTCGTGGTATTAGAATGGATAATATCTATATGGTTGATCTTGAAAATTCTTCATCAAGTTTTGTAAATTGCCTTATGAGTAAAGAAGACAACATGTGGTTATGGCATCATAGAGTAGCTCATGTAAATATGAATCTTTTAAACAAACTAGTTTCACAAGATTTAGTAATTGGTCTTCCAAACATGAAATTTGAAAAAGATTCTATTTGTGATTCATGTCAAAAAGGGAAACAAACAAAAGCCTCTTTTAAATCCAAAAATGTTGTTTCAACCACTAGATCCTTACAACTTCTACACATGGATCTTTTTGGACCATCTCGTGTTGAAAGTTTTGGTGGAAATCTTTATGCTTTTGTAATTGTTGATGACTACTCTAGATTCACATGGACGTTATTTCTTGCTCATAAAAGTGATGCCTTACATGCTTTTAAAAGTTTTCTTAAACGTGTTCAAAATGAAAAAAACACAACCGTCACTTCCATAAGAAGTGATCATGGGGGAGAGTTCGATCATAATATCTTTGCGGATTTTTGTGACGAACTCGGTATTGAACATACCTTCTCGGCTCCACGTACACTACAACAAAATGGAGTGGTGGAACGTAAAAATCGATGTCTCGAAGAGATGGCTAGAACCATGCTCGATGAGGCTAAGATTTCCAAAAAGTTTTGGACGGATGCCGTGAGTACCGCAAGCTATGTTTTAAACAGAGCTGTCATAAGACCGATACTCATAAAAACTCCCTATGAACTCAATAAGGGAAGAAAACCAAATCTTTCCCGTCTTAGAGTCTTCGGTTGTAAATGTTTTATTCATAATAACGGAAAAGATAACTTGGGAAAATTTGACGCGAAATCTGATGAAGGAATTTTTCTTGGTTACTCATCGCGTAGCAAAGCATATAGAGTTTTTAATAATCGAACCAAAACTGTTGAGGAATCTCCTCATGTAGTATTTTGTGAAAATGATGCTCGCTTGGCGAGAAAGAATTCTTGTGTTGATCTTGCAGATGCTTTAAAGAAAATCAATCTTCAAGACGAGGTACAAAAGGAGGATCCAAAGGAAGTTCAAGAGGAAGTCATGGAACAACCTTCGGAAGAAGCACCACCACAAGAAGAAGAATCGATGATGCCTAAGGCTTGGAGGACGTCTAAAGACCATCCTCTTGACAAGATAATTGGCAACATCGAGAAAGGGGTAAGTACACGAAACCTTCTTAAAGACACTGTAGGACATATGGCTTTTGTTTCACAAATAGAACCTAAAACCATTTCTGAAGCAATTGGGGATGAGCATTGGACCTTGGCAATGCAAGAGGAGCTTAACCAATTCAAACGTAATGATGTTTGGGAATTGGTGCCAAGACCCGATAATCACACCATAATTGGTACGAAATGGGTTTTTCGGAATAAATTAGATGAAAATGGTATAATCACTAGAAACAAAGCTAGGCTAGTTGCTAAGGGCTATAATCAAGAAGAAGGAATTGATTATGAAGAAACCTATGCACCCGTTGCACGCCTAGAAGCCATTCATTTATTACTTGCATTTTCATTATCTATGAATTTTATACTATATCAAATGGATATCAAAAGTGCCTTTCTAAATGAATTCATTCAAGAGGAAGTATATGTTGAACAACCCCCGGGGTTTGAAGATTTTAATTCTCCTGACCATGTCTTCAAGCTTAAGAAAGCATTATATGGTCTAAACAAGCTCCTCGAGCTTGGTATGAACGTCTAAGTAAATTTTTCTTAGACAATGAGTTTGAAAGGGGGAAAGTCGACACTACACTGTTTATCAAAAATAAAAAAAAATGACATTCTATTAGTTCAAATTTATGTCGATGATATTATTTTTGGTGCTACTAATGATCTTTTATGCGAGGAATTCTCTAAGTTAATGACTAGCGAATTCGAAATGTCAATGATGGGTGAGCTAAACTTCTTCTTGGGGTTGCAAGTGAAACAAATGAAAGAGGAAACTTTCATTTGCCAAACTAAATATTGCAAAGAGCTGCTAAATCGCTTTGAAATGAGCAATTCCAATGCAATGGCCACTCCAATGAGCACATCCGACCATCTTGACAAGGATGAGAAAGGTAAGGAAGTAGACACCAAGAAGTATCGAGGTATGATCGGATCCCTTCTCTATCTTACTGCTAGTAGACCGAACATCATGTTTAGCGTGTGTTTATGCGCTCGATATCAATCATGTCCGAAGGAGTCACACTTAACTGCGGTGAAACGGATTATGAAGTATCTTGTTGGAACAATAAATGTGGGACCATGGTATCCCAAAGGTTCTTCACGCCAACTTGTTGGCTATTCCGATTCCGATTTTGCGGGTTGCAAATTGGACCGCAAGAGCACTAGTGGCACTTGCCATTTGCTCGGTAGCTCCTTAGTTTCTTGGTTTAGCAAGAAACAAGTTAGTGTTGCGTTATCCACAACCGAGGCTGAATATATAGCCGCGGGGAGTTGTTGTGCACAAATCCTTTGGATGAAGCAACAACTCTCAGATTATGGTCTTAGTATTGATCATGTTCCTCTTCGATGTGACAATACTAGTGCCAAGCTTGACGAAGAATCCTATTCTTCACTCAAGAACGAAACACATAGAAATTAGACATCACTTTATAAGAGATCACGTTCTCAAGGGCGATGTCGAAATTGAATTTGTTGAAACCAAAAATCAATTGGCCAACATCTTCACAAAGCCTTTAGAGAAAGAGTCCTTTTTCCGCATTCGTAGCGAACTCGGAATTCTTGACTCCACGATGATCTAATTCATGCATTGCATTTTTTTAAATAATTACTAACTTGAGCATCGGAGGCGCCTAATTCTTTTTTGCAGGTATCGCACCAAAGAGGGGGAATTTTCGGGCACTGGTAACAAACAATCGATTATTTACTCAGAACAATCGATTATCTCTAACATCTCAGTTTGCAGGAATTTGGCAATAATCGATTATCATATATTGCTAATCGATTAAGTTGAGATTCAGTGTTACAGGTTTTATAATAATCGATTAGTTAGTACTGCATAATCGATTATCTTTTATCGTCTCGGCTTTTCGTCACTTCACTAGACTGAAATAATCGATTATTATATTAACCAAAATCGATTATTCCCCGAGCCCGGATCCTCATAATACTTACTGTCTTCAAATAATCGATTATCTACTGTCACATAATCGATTTCTTCTCGGACCCCAATTCAAAATATTGGCAATAATCGATTACTCAGACTCCATAATCGATTAGTAACGGTCCGTGTTTTAAAATTTTGTTACCGTTTTTGAACGTTTGGCTTGGGAAATCTGCAGCTTTTTGCTCCATAAAGGCCTCACTTCTTCAATTCTATAAATAGGTGTTTTCATCCTTCAAATTTGTCACTTCAAACATCACTCTTAGCTTCAAAGAATCTTCCAAAGCCTTCAAAACTTTTGAAACAGCTCCTATTTCTTCATACTAATGGCAATCAAGCACTCTAAACGCTCTCGTTCCGGCAAACAAATTGCCTCCTCTTCCACCGCTCCTCCACCCGTTTTCAACTATAAAGACGGCTCTTATTTGCGTTTTGATACTCAACCCGAACTTCTTCGATTCATTGTAAAATTTGAGAATCGAGAAATCCTTCCGCCTCGTTTCTCAACTACTCGATATCTTCGAAATAGCGCACCCCCATCAACAGAAAATATTCTTATACAAAGCCAACTCATTGACCTTCTATATCTTCAAACTCCTCACATTCACCCTGCTCTAATCCATGCCTTTTATGCAAATCTACAGAAGGACGAAGATGGTGACCTTGTTTCTAGCATTAATGGAGTTCTAATTTTTGTAAATGAGGAAAACTTGCAACTCCTCACTAACCTTCCCCGAAATGGTGAAGACATTTCTCTCTACACTAGAGAAGCGGGCGCTTTATTTGATGAACAACTTCTTTTCCACCAAATTGGTATTGGCGACTGTCCGGAAAATCGTCGCCCAACTATTACGCACATGCGCCGAGAATATCGTCTAATATTTTATTTCATCACCCGAGTTCTCAAACCCCGAAAATTCAATCATACCACTATCTCTCATGAAGATTCAAAACTCTTACATGCAATTATCACCGGGGCTCGCATCAATTGGTGCAAGTTCGTCATGACTCATATGTATGATGCAATTGGGGACGATAAACCACTCCCATATGCCTTTCTCATAATGGCTATTTTTGAAGCCTCCGGTATCGACACCTCCGTCGGTCCACACAAAAAGGCAACAAAGCATTGGGAAATTCAAGAATCTTCCTTTCCCAATATTGGTGAAAATCCTCCTCCTCCTCCTACTCAAATACGTCGTCCTCAAGCTCCTACTCTTCAAACCATTTCGGACCAACTTACTTCTTTGTCAACCTCAGTGGCTCGTATTGATCAAAACGTCACTCGTTTGACTTATGAGCTTAATGGGTACTTTGATCATGTCAACTATTCATATGCCCAAATTGTTCTTCCGGATGGAGTGCCGGATGCCGAGCCGGATGTAAATGATGACAATGAATAATAAATTTTTTATGTATCGTTTGAATTATATTCTGTCAATTTTTTCTTTCTCATGTATGTTTAGTATTTTCAATGAAAGTTCATTATTTTTGCTAACGTCAAAAGGGGGAAGATTAAGGGCTATGCACACTAATACACTTTGGCATAAATTGATGGGGAACTCATAAATTGAGGGGGAACTTATACTTATATTATGCATATCCCGATATTGGTTTGCCATTATCAAAAAGGGGGAAATTTTTGAAACACGTTCTCAAGTCGCTAAAACTAAACGTGTGTTCATTTCTGTAGGTTTTGATAAATGACAAACCGACGCGCATGGAACATTGCAATATGCCAAAGTCCAAAAACATGAGAAACAAAGAGCAAGATCAAGAATATCAACAAAGTTATAAATGAGTCACTTTATAGTGTGATCTTGATCCGACAACTTATTCAAGTCTTGGCTTCTCTCGTAAAATCATTTTCATGCATCGTTAAGTTAAACCAAAATGATTTTCAAACATTTTCATTTTAGCCAAAAGGATTTTCAAACATGTTTTTCAAATCTGGACATAAATAATCGATTATGTATTTCTTATAATCGATTATGTTAAGACAGTGTTAACCGGATTTTACAAAACAGAAAAATAATCGATTATGTTTTTCTTAATAATCGATTATGTCCAGACAGTGTATAACCGGATTTTCAAAGCAACGAAATAATCGATTATGTCTCTTCTAATAATCGATTATGTTGAGGCAGTGTATAACCGGATTTTCAATACAGCAAAATAATCGATTATATCTTATAGGTAATCGACTATGTTAAGACCGTTACCAAAGTATTTTTAAAACGCTGAAATATAATCGATTATACACAAGGCTATAATCGATTATGCTTGCACAGAATCTGCATCCGATTTTTTAGCGTTAACTGATAATCGATTATGTAACTTGAATAATCGATTATGATACTTAAAATCCACATATGATTTTTTGAACGATCTGCAGATAATCGATTATGCAGATCATATAATCGATTATGCAAGCACAAAATCAGCAATTAGTGATTGGCAATTAAGCAACGGTCTTGGTGACTTTGAGCACTATAAATACACCTCAAAATCACTCTTTTAAGCACAACAACTGATTACATTCTTGTTTCAGCTAACATACTCTCATTCAATCATTTTATATTCATTTCATAGCTTTTTGAGAGCCAAACTCTTGACTAAGTTGTTGTGTTCTTGAGCGTATTGTTTTTACTCATATCTACTCTATAAAGAGAGTCTTGTCTTTGAGTGCTAAGTGTTTGTACACACTTGAAGGGATAGTCTAATCCCTTGTTGTAAGAAGGAAATGTAGTTCCTTGGATTGAAGTCTTGAGGTGCGGTATCCTCGAGCAGGTTGAAGTCTTGTAGAGTATATATCTACGAGCAAGTGTAACGGTTTGTTAGGCACCCGTAAGCTTAACGAAGTTAGTGTAAAACTCAAGAGAGTCTCTCGGGGACTGGACTAACCACACGTTGTGGTGAACCAGGATAAAATTCGGTGTGTTCTCTCCTTATCATTTTAATTACTGCACTTACGTTATTCCTGCAATTTTTAATTCTGCAAATCTACATTGTTTTTTATTGTAACGCTATTCACCCCCCCCTCTAGCGTTAAGCGTATATTCTAACAAAGTGAAGGCCTCGCATCCTCCTCCAATATGATTTTATGCATGCAAAAGGTGAGGCTTATACCCCGAATATCTTCCAATGTCCCTCAAATCCTCTTCTTGCGCTTTTGAAAAACCACCAAAAGTGGCATCAAACCTGCATGTTAGTTAGGCACAACGAAAGAATAACAGGTAAAGTAGAATTTGAACCCAAGAATTCATACCTGGGGTATGGAGGAAGTGGCTTCAACTCCAACTCCGTTGGCTTCTCAATCGATGGCTTTGTTGGTGGAGTTTTGCGGTTTTCAAGATCCAAAGATAACTTCCTAGGCTCATATGAATATGAACCCATACCATGCAATGCATTCACGCACTCCACTCTACTAGCATCATCATTGACATCCATGTTAAGAAGCACGGCCTCAAGAAGATCTTCAACATTGATCATGGAACTTGTGTCATCCATTATCACTACTGTGAAAATGACCACAAATGAACACACCTCCATGCTATTGGGTTGTCTCATTGATTTGCAAACATGGAATACCACCTTCTCATCTCCCACTCAGAATGTCAACTCACCAGTTTCAACATCAACCAAAGCCTTCCCTGTATCTAGGAAAGGTTGCCCAAGAATAATTGGCATTTCAAAGTCCACCTCACAATCTAATATGATAAAGTCGGTTTGCAATATGAATTTATCAAAACGGACAAGAACATCATCAATTATGCCCAAGGGTCACTACATCGATCGATCGGCCATTTGAAGTCTCATTGATGTAAGTCGAGATTGCCCAATTCCCAAAGTCTTGAAGACCGAGTATGGCATCAAATTAATGCTAGTCCTCAAGTCACAAAGGGCCTTAGCAAAATCTTCACTTCCGATATTACAAAGGATAGTAAAAGCTCTGGCATCCTCAAGCTTGGGTGCCATTTAATGCACTGTGGAACTCACTTGATGAGTCATCTTAATTGTTTCACACCCCATCGACCTCTTCTTTGTAAAAATCTTTCATGAACTTTGCATACCCCTAGATTTTCTCAAGTGCCTCAACCAAAGGGACATTGATTGTGAGGCTCTTCATCATTTCAATGAATATCTTGAATTGGTTATTACTCTTTTGCTTGGCTAGCCATTGAGGATAAGGTGGAGGTGTCCTAGGCAAATGTGCCTAGGCTTTAGGCAGCATCGGCTCGGGTATATCAATCACGTGTTCGTTAGACGGGTTCATGACATCTTTTGTTTCTACCTCAACCTCATCATCAATATCAATCCACACATCATTGTTCACATAGTTGTTTTTTTCACCTTTCGGGTTCACTAGCGTGTCACTTCTTAGAGCATCATTGGGGCGAGTTTCAAAGCTTAAGAAATTTGCCCTAGTTGCACTTCCAAGTTCCGAATAGAAGTATTTTGAGAAAACAGTTGTGCATAGGAATCTTGATTGTCTTTCATCATTTGCTCGAACATGTTCTCAATTCTCCCCATATCACTCCCAGAAGAACTCAAACTTTGAGAAGGAAAGGGAGGTGGATTGTTCAGTTGTTGGTACATGAGAGGCCTTTGAAAGCCTTACCCCCAGTTGCCTTGGTTTCCTCTATTATTCAACCCTCCTTGATTATTTTTGTTTCCCTAATTGTTATTGTTCCCTTTCCAATTGCCTAGATTGTTACCTTGGTTAACCCAATTGTTGTTCCAATTTCCACCACCTTGTTGTTGGTTGTTATTATTCCAATTTCTGCTGCCTTGTTGATTGCCCCAATTTCCTTGGGGACGCCATTGTTGATTCCTTTGATTTCCTCTATTCCCTTGGTAGTTATTGACATATTGGACCTCTTTGCTTTGATCATCATAGCACTCATTCAAATAACCACCACCATCATTGTTGTTGTCAAATTGCTCACAACTACCTTGAGGTTCTTGTTGCCCTATTTGCCTCCTTTTTAACATTGAAACACCTTCAATTGCATTGACTTAGCACAGGTTTTGGACTTGTTGCAATTGCACCTTCGCCAATTGATTCATAGTTGTTGTAAGCTCGGCAATCGTTTGGCCATGATCATGCAATTCCTTGTGCAAATGGATGACCGTCAGGGTCACCTTTGGGTACATTTGCTCGGCTTTGCCATGCCGAAGAGGTGTCTGCCATTTCATCAAGTACATCACATGCCTCTTGGTAGTAATGTTTCATAAAGTTCCCTCTAGTCAATTGGTTCACAATGCATTTATTCGTAGAGTTGATGCCCGGATAAAAAGATTGTTGTATCATCACCTCAGTCATGACATTATTAGGGAACTCTTTCACCATTGTTCTATATCTTTCCCATATCCCATACAAAGATTCCATTGGCTCTTGATTGAAAGCTAGAATCTCATCCCGAAGAGCCACCATATGACTTGGAGAAAAGAACCTGGCAATAAATTTGTCCTCCAATTCATCCCATGTGGTGATAAAATGATTAAGGATCTTATCTAACCAATCCATACCCCGAAGAGAAAATGGTAATGGTAAAAGCATTAATCTCAATGCATCTTCAGACACGTTTGTCTACTTACTACCCCGGCATTCATCTACGAACTCCTTTAAGTGTTTGTAGACATTTTGATCGGAGGTGGCCGTACTACCCTCTTTGCTGTAGCAAGGTCAACATAACATTTGTGATTTTAAGAATCCCCGACCGAATTTGGGGAGGATAATAACAATGGAGTATTTGATTAGGTAGAACTCTGGGAGCCACTCTCGGCGGTGGTGGAGGAGGGTCTGGAATGTTGTTGTTCTCATTGGCATTTGCATTAGCATTTCGATCTCTCCGTGGAACTTGGGGTAAGGCCTCATCTTGGTCTAGATCATCTACATCCTACCCTACAATAACATTGCCGAGAGAGTCATTTGCATTAAGAGCCATTTGTACCTCATTGATTGACCCAAATAAAATTAGTAAAGAAGAAGGAAAGAGAAGCAAAACACATAACTAGCTAAACAGATAGTCAACACCGTAAGCTCCTTGGCAACGACGCCAAATTGTGATCATTGCCGCCTCAAAGCTACAAAAAGGAAGGAAGAGTGGGTCGCAATAGCTTTTACCCGAATAGTGGTCCAGGATCGAATTTCTACAGGGAGCTAGTAGTGGAGTTGTATTTTCTGTCTAGCCTAGAGATGCGGTTGTGATTCTAATGTCACTTCAAATATTTTGGATTTTTATATTATAACTACTATTATAAAACTAAAGATTAAAGCTAAATTATGCTAAGAGCATATTTCTAAGTTGTAATTAATGGAAGAAAGACACTAGAGTCGTGACATCATCTAGGTGGCTAATTAATGGGTAGATGTTACTAAGGAAAGATTGACATATTTGGGGCTTATGCTATAACCGTTGCACAATTGTACCCACTCTCACACCTCTCGGTAGAGAGAGTGATTTTGTTCAATTGATTCTCTAGAGACCAATTGGGTAGGCCAATTAGACCAAGCAACTAGGGTTCAAGTAGGGTGATTACTCTCTCGAGATTTAACCCGTTAATTGGGACTACCATTTCTCATGGGCCCATCACAATTTCTTGTTGGGTCAATTTTATTGTCATAGACTCTCTTTCTCAAAAAGAGTTAAACCCACAAAGCTAGAATTAGTATTTGCAACCACCAATTCTTAATTAAAACATAAAATCAACCCAAATAACAAACACCCAATATCAATCTAACCCTAGATGACATCACCCATAAATTGCCCACACTAGGGTTGATCCATAACCCTAACTAATAGGTTTAGCTACATATAATTAAAGACAAAACTGAAGAAATAGATGAATAACTAAACATATTAATCAATTACTAAAAAGAAACTACAATAATCTATTGTTAATAAAGATCAACAGTGCCAAAAATGGCTACAATCTCGTTCCCAGGTGCACAACTGCGTTTCTGTACATAAAACTTAGCCTAAAAATGATAAAATGTTCTATTTATACTAGGCTAGAAAAACTAGATAAAAATACTCCTGCGGGGTCAACGCGGGCCGCAGAAAAGCGATTGCGGCTGCACTGGCTCTTTTGACTTCACTATTCATCTCTCTGAACTAGAGAGCATGGACCGCACAAATGAGTAGTGCAGCCACGAATGAGGTCAGGCGCGGACCACGCAATGACAACTGCAGCCCGCGTGGCTTTGACTTGGACAACTCTTTGAACCTCCTTCATGCGAGCCGCATAATATAGTGAAACAGCCATGAAGCCTGGCCGCAGACCGCTAGAATCTCGTTCACAGATGCATAGCTCCGTTCTGAACATAAAACTTAACCTAAAAATGGTAAAATATTCTATATATACCAGGCTAAACAATTGAACAAAAATACCCCTACGGAGTCAGTGCGGGCCGCACAAAAGCGATCGCGGCCTCACTGGCTCTTTTGACTTCACTATTCATCTCTCTGAACTGGGGGACCCGGACTACACAAATGAGTAGTGCGGCCGCGAAAGGGGTTAGACGTGGACCGCATGGTGACGACCGCGAGCCGTGTGGCTTGGACTTGGGAATTTGACAACTCTCTGAATCTCCTTCATGCAGACCCCATAAAATAGTGAAGCGGCTACGAAGTCTAGCTGCGGACCGTGAGAATCCAACCACGGCTGCGTAGCCTTTAGTGCAAAGTGACCCTGCCTCTGAATCTCCTCTTTGATACTTCAGCAGGTTTCACTACTTTTTGAGCCGGTCTTTGATATTTTGTCAGTTTATCGATCAAACCTGCAACCAAGCACAACCTGTGAGCATTTTGGGACTATTTTGCGGCTATTTATACTCAAAGTATAGGCAAGTAGGGATATAAAATACGTTAAATTCTAACTTATCAAAGCCCAGATGCTCTGGTAAAGAGGTGTGAACAGGTGGTTGTGGAGGGCACTGATATCTATGAATTATACATATTTTATACCCCTTCTTACCTGTTCTTTATGCATTAACTACTTCAATTTAGTCCTAAATTTCTTACAAGGTGTGTTTGATTGCAAGTTTGAGCGACAAGATGATATATATCACAAATCAGCTCAAAAGAAGAGTGAAACCTTCCAAGCGCCAAAAGATGACTCAAAGTGGGAAAAAGGTCACATGCGCGTACCGCACTATTTCGACGTGCGCCCGCGTAAAAGAGTTTTGCATGATGCCAAGTCCACCTTGACTTGCGTGGACCGCCCTTTTTTCCAGGCGACTACATAGGATAGTTCAGAGAGTGACCAAACATGATAAAATCCCACGCGGGCCGCATCCATTTTCGCAGTCCGCACTGACAAGAGAACAGAGGTTTAGAAATTTAACGCAAAAGGCCCACGCGGCCGCACATCAAAGTAGTGCGGTCCGCGTGGGAAGAAGTTCAGAGAACCAGCAAATGGGTAAAACCTTCTGTGCGGCCGCGCACCATTTCCACGCGGTCCACATCACTGTACATGTGCTTCTGCAAGCCATTTCCACGCAGTTCGCACGGCTTGACCTATGCGACCGCATGACATTCTTACGCGGTCCGCGACCTCAAGTCCAGAAGCCAGGTTTGAAGACCACATGCCCTACGCGGTCGAATGACATTTTTATGCGGTCCGCAACGGACACTCGAGGACATTTTTGTTCGGTTTTTCTTGTGTAGTATAAATAGTACACTTCACTTTTTTAGGTTAAGTATTATCATTCTCTATAGTAGCTGAGCTCGTGATAGTCTATATTAGCCTACATTAGGCAATGTTTTCTTGTAATTAGCATGGATTCAAGTAGTTTAATCTTGTAGTTAATGATTATGTTAATTTCTTCTAGTATTTCTTCTATTTCTGCTTATTCCATGTCTAGCTTAACCCATTAGCTAGGGTTGTGGCTCAATCCTAGTGTGAGTAATTAATGGGTATTCTTGATTAATGCTTGAATAATATTGGGTGTTTGGTATTTGGGTTGTTTGTATATCTTCACTTATATTTGGTAGTAGCAAACACTAAGTCTAGCTTAGTGGGTTTTGACTCTTCTTGAGAAAGAGAGTCTATGATCTCACATTCAACCCAACAAGGATTTGGGATGGACCCATGAGAATGGTAGTCCCAAGTAACGGGTTAAACCTCGAGAGAGTAATCACCCTACTTGAAACTTAAGTTGCTTGGGCGAATTAGCCTACTCAATTGGTCTTGAGAGAGTCAATTGGGCAAAATCACTCTCTCTATCGAGAGGGGTGAGAGTGAGTGCTAAAGTGCAACGGTTATCCATATTCCCCATAATTATCATCATTGTGTTAGAATTTTATACCTATTAATTAGCCACCTAAGTGAGTGTCATGACCCTAGTGCTTTTCTCTTATTGCATACAACTAGGATCGTAACTCAGTATAATTTAGTTTACAATAGTAGGTGATAAATTAGTTGTTAACAAAAGAAAACCAAAAATAATAGAAGATCAATTAGAAGCCAAAACGCATCTCTGAGCTAGCAAATACATCAACTCCAATTTGAAGCTCTCTGTGGAATTATCGACACCGATACACTATTGGGTTTTAAGTAGTCATGCCCACTCTTTCTTAGGATTGAGTCCGCACCGATCACTTTTTGGCACCGTTGCCGGGGAGCATTATGGTGTTTGACTATTTGTTGGCTAGTTTTGTGTTTTTGCTTCTCTTTCCTTCTTTTTACTTATTTTGTTTGTTCAATTCACTCAGGTACCAATGGCTTTAAATGCAAATGATCCTATTAATTTGGGAGTGGAGGAGGTGGAACATGTGGAACAAGAGGAGATTTTACCCCAAGCACAAAGACGGGGTAGAAATGCTAATGCTAATGACAATATACCAGACCCTTTCCACCTCCACCAAGAGTATCTCCACGAGTTCTACCCAATCAAGTGTACACAAGTGCACGGGGAACATTCAAATCACCAATTTCATGCTCACTTTGCTCGAACAACGATATTATTTCACAGGCGCTTCGGACCAAAATGCTTACAAGTATTTGAAAGGGTTAGTGGATACTTGTTGGGGGAAAAAGAAAATAAATGTTTCTGAAGATGCAGTGAGGTTAAGGATTTTCCCCTTCACACTTCACGGGAAGGCATCGGATTGGTTGGAGAGATTGCCAAATCATTCCATCACTACTTGGGATGAGTTGGCGGATAAATTCATTGCGAAGTTCTTCTCGCCTAGTCATATGGAGGCTCTTATAGATGAGATCTTAGCATTCAAGCAAGAGCCGATGGAGCCTTTACATGAGATATGGGAGAGATTTCGGACATTGGTAAAAGAGTGCCCCAAATATGATATGAATGATGTGATGATCCAAAAGACATTCTTTCGGGGTATAAACACAACAAACCAGTGCATTGCTAATCAGTTGGCCGATAATTTTAAGAAGCTTCCATACAATAAAGCATATGATGTTCTTGATGAAATAGCCGATACTTCTTCGGCATGGCAAAGCCGGGCTAATGTTCCTCAAGGTGATCCCAATGTTATACACTTTCATAAGGAGTTGCATGATCACGATCAAATCATCGCCAAACTCACAACAACAATGAACCAATTGGCTAAGGCACAACTTTAACATGTCCAAAATCCATGCCAAGTCAATGCCATGGAGGGAGTGAGTATGATGAAAAGAAGGCAAAGAGGGCAAGAACAACCTCCGAAAATTTTGACAACTTTGACGATGGGAATGGTGGTTATTCAAATGAATGTTATGATGACCAAAGTGAGGAGGTCCAATATGTAAATAACTACCAAGGTAATAGAGGAAATCAAGGGAATCAACAATGGCGATCCCAAGGCAATTGGGGGAACCAACAAAATAGTGGAAATTGGGACAATAATTGGGGTAATCAAGGCAACAATTTGGGTAATCAAGGCAATGAAGGCAATTGGGGCAATAACAACAATAATTGGAACAAAAACAACAATGGTAGGTGGAACAATAATCAAGGTAATCAGGGTAAGGGCTTTCAAAGGCCCCCAACGTACTAACAACCGAACAACCCACCACCATTCCAGTCTCAAGAATCGAGTTCTTCAGGTCAAGATATGGGTAGAATTGAGAACATGTTTGAACAAATGACGAAGAAGAATCACGACTCAGATGCCCAATTAGCCCCCCACAACACTTCGATCCGGAACTTAGAAGTGCAACATGGAAAAATATCACAATATCTCAACACTCGCCCGAATGGTTCACTACCAAGTGATACGGTGGTAAACCCCAAGGGTGGGCACAATAACCATGTCATGGCGGTGAAACGCGTAGCGGAAGAGGAGGTGATGTGCAAAAAAGTCAAGTTAGGGTCGATGATGATGAGTTGCGGGAAGATGATGTCCCATTAGTGGTTGAAGATATTGTTGAACCAAGTATGAGGAATAAAGTGAGAATGGATATTGATGAGGGTGAGGAGGCGACCCAAGAGGCCGGGAACCCGTCTAGGGAACACGTCACTGACATGCCGGAACCTATGGTGCCAAAAGCCAAGGCACCTTTACCTAGGCCTCCTCCGCCATATCCTCAAAGATTGGCTAAGCAAAAGGGTGACAATAAATTTAAAAAGTTTATTGAGATGATGAAGAGTTTGACCATCAGTGTGCCTTTGGTGGAGGCACTTGAACAAATGCCCGGATATGCAAAGTTCATGAAGGACTTTGTTACTAAGAAGAGATCCATCAAGATGACGCATCAAGTGAGTTCCATTGTGCACTCCATGGCTCCGAAGCTAGAGGATCCCAGTTCATTCACATTACCATGCACCATTGGAAGCGCAGATTTTGCAAAGGCCCTACGTGACTTGGGGGAAAGTATCAATCTCATGACCTATTTGGTGTTCAAAACTTTGGGGATCGGGCAACCTCGCCCTGTTGAAACACGTTCTCAAGGCACTAATCTAAACGTGTGTTCATATTTGCAGGTTTTGATAAATGACAAACGATGCGCAATTGACATATGACGAGGTCCAAGCACAAGCGCGATATTGATACATAACGAAGTTCAAGCACGAGACAAACAAAGATCAAGACTAAACAAAGTTATACATGAGTCGTTCTTTAATTGTGATCTTGATCCGACAACTTAACTCAAGACTTGGCTTCTCTTGTAAAATCATCTTTATCAAATCATGCATATTTAACTTAAAGCAAAATGATTTTTAATCATGCATATTTATTTTAGCAAAATAATTTTTAAACATGCCTCTAAAATCTGGACTAAGATAATCGATTATGTACTTATGATAATCGATTATGTTAAGTCAGCTGCATGACAATCGATTGTGTACCTTATGACAATCGATTGTGTTAAGGCAGTGTGCATCAGATTTTTCAAATCTGCATGACAATCGATTGTGTACCTTATGACAATCGATTGTGTTAAGGCAGTGTCTATCAGATTTCTCAAAGCTACAAAATAATCAATTGTGAACTAATGACAATAGATTGTGTTGAGGCAGTGTCCAAACATATTTTTCAAAGCTACAAAATAATTGATTGTGAACCTATGACAATCGATTGTATTGAGGCAGTGTCTATTTGATTTTTCAAAGACTGATAAATAATCGATTGTCCATATAGTATAATCGATTGTGAAATTGACCGTTGCCAAAATATTTTCAAACACCGTAAGGTAATCGATTATAGATTTCTTATAATCGATTGTTTTAAGTAAAATCTGGAAAAGATTTTTTGAACGTTGCCAAGTAATCGATTGTATACTTCTGATAATCGATTGTTTTACGTAAAATCTGGAAATAATTTTTTGAACGTTGCCAGTAATCGATTATATGTCTCTGATTATCGATTGTGCTGCGTAAAATCTGGGAATGATTTTTCGAACGATTGGAAAACAATCGATTGTATCATCTTGACAATCAATTGTCGCAGCACAAAATCAGCAACTCTTAATTGGCAATTAGGCAACGGTTATGTATGGTTTTGACACTATAAATACATCTTCAAATCAGTCTTACAAACACAACAACTGACAATATTATTGCTAAAGCTTGCATACTCTCTTATTCATCATTTTCTATTCATTACATAAGTTTTTGAGAGCCAAATTGTTGACGAAAGTTGTTGCGTTCTTGAGCGTATTTATTTTACTCATATCTACTCTTAAGGAGAGTCTTGTTTTGAGTGCAAAGTGTTTTTATACACTTGAAGGGAAAGTTGTTTCCTTGTATTGTAAGAAGGAACTTGTGATTCCTCTGGTTGAAGTCTTGAAGTGTTGTATCTTCGAGCAAAGGTTGTTGAGGCTTGTGTCCTCAGTTTGTAAAGGTTTGTTGAGCACCCGTAAGCTTAACAGTGTTAGTGAAAATCTCGAGAGAGTCTCTCGGGGACTGGACTAGCCACGGGTTGTGGTGAACCAGGATACATCGGTGCGTTCGTTCCTATTTATTTACTTATCGCACTTATTTCCTGCAATTTTTAAATTCCGCAAGTTTACGCTATTTTTTATCATAACGCTATTCACCCCCCTCTAGCGTTAAGTGTATTTTCTAACAATTGGTATCAGAGCCCAACTCTCTGATGACTTAACCGTTTGAGAGAAACAATCCATGGCTTCTACTCGTGACTCTTTTGCAGGAATAGGTGAAGGACAATGCTCCACCCGACCACCACTATTCGACGGTACAAACTATACATACTGGAAGGAGAGGATGAGAATATTTATTCAATCGAATAATTTTCATCTATGGAAGGTTATAATGAAGGGAGAACGAATTCCAACCAAAAAGGTTGAAAACGAATGGGTTCCAAAATCCGAAGAGGAATACGATGCGGATGACATCCGAAAAGTGAAAAACAACGCTAAAGCAATTAACTTATTATATTGTGCTATAAATGCTGATGATTACAGGAAAATATCATGTTGCACAACGGCGAAGCAAATGTGGGACAAGCTGGAAATCACGTACGAAGGTACGGACCAGGTAAGGGAGGCTAAGGTTGATTTTCTATCCCATGCATATGAACTGTTTCACATGAAGGAAGGCGAAAAGGTCGATGAGATGTTCGAACGATTTTCAAAAATCGTAAATGACTTACATGCTCTTAAGAAGACCTTCACGGATAAGGAACTTGTCCGAAAGATTCTCTGAAGTCTCACTCCGGAATGGTGCTCCAAGGCCGACGCGATTCAAGAGTCTATTGGCACTTCAAACGTCACCATCGACGGACTAAGAGGTAACCTTAACACTTATGAATCTACTATACTTAACCCTCTTGTTAATGATCAAAGGAAACAAAGAATCGCCCTCAAGGCAAGCACAAGCCAACCTCAAAATGATGAGGACGGAGACAACGAGTTCGGACTCGTTATCAAGAGATTTCAAAAGTTCATGCGAAAAGAGTATGAACGAAAAGGCAAAAAGCAAGGAGATCAAATAAAGTGCTATGAGTGCGGAGAAACCGGGCACATTAAATCAAATTGCCCAAATATCAAAAAGGAGAAGAAACCCTTCAAGAAACAACGAGCATACATATCTTGGGGAGGCGACTCCGGAGACGAGTCGAGTGAGGAAGAAGAAGACGAAGCCGCAAATCTTTGTCTTATGGCACAAGAATACAACCAAGAAGAGGTATGTCAAATTTCTTCCAAAAATTTCTTTTCTCTTGAGGAAATGCAAAATGCTTTTGATGAGTTGTATGGTGAATTCATTAAAGCTTCCAAAACTGTTAAAAGCATAAAGGAAAATGCTTCTTTAAAAGAAAAAGATTTTGAAAAACAACTCTCTTTGAAAGAAAAAGATTTGGAAAAACTGATTTTAGAAAATGAGAAGTTGAAAGAAGAAAACAAATTTTTCGGCAAGAGAAGCGCCGACAAACCCGAGAGCTCTAGTAAAAGTTGTACTTCTTGCATGCATCTCAAAAATGAGGTAGAAAGACTTAAGGGCACCCTAGATAAGTTTAATTTTTCTCATAAAAATTTGAATGAAGTCCTTGTTAATTTGAAGTCGACCAAGCATGGCATAGGTTTTAAAAATGAGCCTAAAGAAAAGGTTGAAGCCAACCCCCAACAACCTAAGGCTCAACCTAGGATTAATAAAACAAACGCTCATCCTAGATATAAAAATGGCTTTCAACAATCGCAACCTAGAAATAATCATTCTAGAAATAACGCATATTCTAGGCCAAACACTGGAAGGAACTTTGAACCTTTTAGAACACCTAGAAATGGCTTTCAACCTAGAAATAACTATTCCAGAAATGCTGCATATCCTAGAACAAATAGTAGGAGAAATGATTTTCATGAATTGCGCAATAGTCATATTGTCAAGAATAGAGTAAATGAATTTCGTCCGTCCAATTACTATCAACCTAGACGAATGCATAATCCTAATGTTGTGTGTCATTATTGCAATCGAATTGGACATATTGCTCCTGCTTGTTTCACTAGACATAGACACTTAAATGTATGTCAAGCACAACAGCATGTTACACCTAACTCTCAAGGACCCAAAACAGCTTGGGTACCAAAGACTCATTAATTTGTCTTGTAGGTATGTTTGAAGGGATCAAGTGTACTTTGGTACCTTGATAGTGGATGCTCCAAACACATGACGGGAGACGAATCCAAGTTCCTTCAACTAGAACATAAGGAAGGAGGAAGCGTTAGTTTTGGTGATAACAACAAAGGAAAAATTATCGGCATCGGATCGGTCGGTAAGGATGAACATTCTTCCATTAAGCATATATTGTTAGTTAAAGGCTTAAAACATAATCTCTTGAGCATAAGTCAATTATGTGACAAGGGAAATCTTTTTTTATTTGATTCAGATGAATGCTTAGTTTTTCGCCGTAGCTATTTCAAAATTATCCTTCGTGGTTTTAGAATGGATAACATCTATATGGTTGATCTCGCAAATTCTTCATCTGAATATGTGAATTGTCTTATGAGCAAAGAGGATGATACATGGTTATGGCATCGTAGAGTAGCTCACATCAACATGCATCTTTTAAACAAATTGGTTTCACAAAATTTAGTTATTGGTCTTCCAAATTTGAAATTTGAAAAAGACTCTATTTGTGATTCTTGTCAAAAAGGGAAGCAAACAAAAGCATCTTTTAAATCGAAAAATATTGTTTCAACTACTAGACCTTTGCAACTTCTTCATATGGACCTTTTTGGACCATCTCGCAGTGAAAGTCTTGGTAGAAATCGTTACGGTTTTGTTATTGTTGATGATTATTCTAGATTTACATGGACTCTATTTCTTGCTCATAAGAGTGAAGCTTTTCATAATTTTAAATATTTTCTTAAACGTGTTCAAAATAAAAAGGACACAACCGTCACTTCAATAAGAAGTGATCATGGGGGAGAGTTTGATCACAATCTCTTTGCGGACTTTTGTGACGAACTCGGTATCGAGCACACCTTCTCTGCTCCACGTACACCACAACAAAATGGGGTTGTGGAAATGAAAAATATGTGTCTCGAAGAGATGGCTAGAACCATGCTCGATGAGGCTAAGATTCCCAAACATTTTTGGGCGGATGCCGTGAGTACCGCATGCTACGTTCTAAATAGAGTAGTCATAAGGCCAATACTCATGAAAACCCCCTATGAACTCTATAAGGAAAGGAAACCAAATATCTCCCATTTTAGAGTATTCGGTTGCAAATGCTTTATTCATAACAATGGAAAAGATTAATTGGGAAAATTTGATGCCAAATCCGATGAAGGAATTTTTATTGGTTATTCTTCACGTAGCAAAGCATATAGTGTATTCAATAATAGAACCGGAACTGTGGAGGAATCCCCTCATATTGTATTTTCCGAAAATAATTCTCGCTTGGCGAGAAAGGATTCTGGTTTTGATCTTGCAGGTATTTTAAACTCACTAAGTCCTCAAGACAAAGTACAAGAGGAAACTCCGAAGGAAACTCAAGATGAAATCTTGGATCAATTATCGGAGGAAGCGCCACAATTGGAAAAAGAAACGAAAATGGCTAACTCGTGGAGGACAATCAAAGACCATCCTCTCGAACAGGTAATTGGCGATATGGAACAACAGGTAAGGACCCGAAACTCTCTTAAGAACACCTTAGGACATACTGCTTTTGTTTCTCAAATTGAACCCACAACCATCTCCGAAGCAATTGGGATGAATTTTGGACCTTGGCAATGCAAGAGGAGCTTAACCAATTCAAACGGAATGACGTTTGGGATTTGGTGCCAAGACCCGAAAATCATACCATAATTGGTACGAAATGGGTTTTTCGAAACAAATTAGATGAAAATGGTGTAATCACTAGAAACAAAGCTAGGCTTGTAGCAAAAGGCTATAATCAAGAAGAGGGTATTGACTATGAAGAAACATATGCCCCCGTAGCAAGGTTAGAAGCGATTCGTTTATTGCTTGCTTTTGCCTCTTCTATGAATTTCAATTTATATCAAATGGATGTAAAAAGTGCTTTTTTAAATGGTTTTATTCAAGAAGAAGTTTATGTTGCTCAACCCCCGGGTTTTGAAGATTTTAAATTTCCCGATCATGTTTTCAAACTCAAGAAATCCCTTTATGGACTTAAACAAGCTCCCCGAGCTTGGTATGAAAGATTGAGCAAATTTCTTTTGGAAAATGATTTCATTAGCGGGAAAGTTGACACCACTCTTTTTATTAAGCATAGAAACAATGATATTTTATTAGTTCAAATCTATGTGGATGATATTATCTTTGGTGCTACTAACAATGCTTTGTGCAGGGAATTTTCTGATTTGATGACAAGCGAATTTAAGATGTCTATGATGGGTGAGCTAACATTCTTTTTGGGGCTGCAAGTAAAGCAAATGAAAGAAGGAACTTTCATTTGTCAAGCTAAATATTGCAAAGAATTGCTGAAACGATTTGAAATGACCAACGCAAAAGCAATGGCCACTCCCATGAGCACATCCGATCATCTAGACAAAGATGAGAAATGTATGGAAGTGGACACCAAAAAGTATCGAGGTATGATTGGATCTCTCCTTTATCTTACTGCTAGTAGACCGGACATCATGTTTAGCGTGTGCTTATGCGCTCGTTATCAATCATGTCCGAAGGAGTCTCACCTAACTAAGGTGAAACGGATATTGAAGTATCTTGTTGGTACTATAAATGTGGGTCTATGGTACCCCAAAGGTTCTTCATGCCAACTTGTTGGCTATTCCGATTCCGATTTTGCTGGATGCAAATTGGACCGCAAGAGCACTAGTGGCACTTGCCATTTGCTCGGTAGCTCTCTCATTTCTTGGTTTAGCAAGAAACAAGTAAGTGTTGCGTTGTCCACAACCGAGGCTGAATACGTAGCCGCGGGGAGTTGTTGCGCTCAAATCCTTTGGATGAAACAACAACTCTTGGACTATGGCCTATGTCTTGATCATATCCCTCTTAGATGTGATAATACTAGTGCCATATGCTTGACGAAGAACCCCGTTCTTCATTCAAGAACAAAACATATTGAAATTAGGCATCATTTTATAAGAGATCACGTTCTCAAAGGGGATGTCGAAATTGAATTTGTTGAAACCAAATATCAATTGGCCGACATCTTTACAAAACCCTTAGAGAAAGAGTCCTTCTTCCGAATTCGTAGTGAACTCAGGATTCTTGACTCCACGTTGATCTAAGTCATGCATTGTATTTTCCCTTTCACATGATTTCTAACTTGAGCGTCAGAGACGTCAAACGAATTTTTGCAGGTATCGCCCTAAAAGCAGGGGGAATTATAAAGACTGATGCAGAATAATCGATTCCTCTTCAAAAATAATCGATTTATCCTTAATATAATCGATTATCTAGTATCAATAATCGATTATGTTGATATTATTTGCTTTATTATGTCATTTACTTTTTCCATTTTTGCTAATGTCAAAAGGGGGAAGAATAAGGGATATGCACTTAGTATTTATTGGCATAAATTGAGGGGGAATTCATATGTTGAGGGGGAACCAATTGCATATCTACATACTTGTTGCATATCTTTACTTGTCTTGGATCGTCATTATGAATTATCTAATATACATATCTCGCTTAACGTTTGCCATTATCAAAAAGGGGGAAATTGTTGAAACACGTTCTCAAGGCACTAAACTAAACGTGTGTTCATATTTGCAGGTTTTGATAAATGACAAACGATGCGCAATTGACATATGACGAGGTCTAAGCACAAGCGCGATATTGATACATAACAAAGTTCAAGCACAAGACAAACAAAGATCAAGACTAAACAAAGTTATACATGAGTCGTTCTTTAACTGTGATCTTGATCCGACAACTTATCTCAAGACTTGGCTTCTCTCGTAAAATCATCTTTATCAAATCATGCATATTTAACTTAAAGCAAAATGATTTTAAATCATGCATATTTATTTTAGCAAAATGATTTTTAAACATGCCTCTAAAATCTGGACTAAGATAATCGATTATGTACTTATGATAATCGATTATGTTAAGTCAGCTGCATGACAATCGATTGTGTACCTTATGACAATCGATTGTGTTAAGGCAGTGTCTATCAGATTTCTCAAAGCTACAAAATAATCGATTGTGAACTTATGACAATCGATTGTGTTGAGGAAGTGTCCAAACATATTTTTCAAAGCTACAAAATAATCGATTGTGAATCTATGACAATCGATTGTATTGAGGCAGTGTCTATTTGATTTTTCAAAGACTGATAAATAATCGATTGTCCATATAGTATAATCAATTGTGAAATTGACCGTTGCCAAAATATTTTCAAACACCGTAAGGTAATCGATTATAGATTTCTAATAATCGATTGTTTTAAGTAAAATCTGGAAAAGATTTTTTGAACGTTGCCAAGTAATCGATTGTATACTTCTGATAATCGATTGTTTTACGTAAAATCGGGAAATGATTTTTTGAACGTTGCCAGTAATCGATTATATGTCTCTGATAATCGATTGTGCTGCGTAAAATCTGGGAATAATTTTTGGAATGATTGGAAAACAATCGATTGTATCATCTTGATAATCGATTGTCGCAGCACAAAATCAGCAACTCTTAATTGGCAATTAGGCAACGGTTATGTATGGTTTTGACACTATAAATACATCTTCAAATCAGTCTTACAAACACAACAACTGACAATATTATTGCTAAAGCTTGCATACTCTCTTATTCATCATTTTCTATTCATTACATAAGTTTTTGAGAGCCAAATTGTTGACGAAAGTTGTTGCGTTCTTGAGCGTATTTATTTTACTCATATCTACTCTTAAGGAGAGTCTTGTTTTGAGTGCAAAGTGTTTTTATACACTTGAAGGGAAAGTTGTTTCCTTGTATTGTAAGAAGGAACTTGTGATTCCTTTGGTTGAAGTCTTGAAGTGTCGTATCTTCGAGCAAAGGTTGTTGAGGCTTGTGTCCTCAGTTTGTAAAGGTTTGTTGAGCACCCATAAGCTTAACGGTGTTAGTGGAAATCTCGAGAGAGTCTCTCGGGGATTGGACTAGCCACGGGTTGTGGTGAACCAGGATACATCGGTGCGTTCGTTCCTATTTATTTACTTATCGCACTTTTTTAATTCCAGCAATTTTTAAATTCCGCAAGTTTACGCTATTTTTTATCATAACGCTATTCACCCCCCCTCTAGCGTTAAGTGTATTTTCTAACACGCCCAACCTCCATGAGGCTTCAAATGGCGGACCGATCTATGAAGCGGCCCTTGGGAATTATTGATGATGTCCTTGCTGGTGTTGACAAGTTCATATTGCTGGCAGACTTCGTGATCTTGGATTGCGAGGTGGATTTCGAGGTGCCTAATATTCTTGGAAGACCTTTCTTCGCTACGAGTAAGGCCTTGGTTGATGTAGAGGCAGGAGAATTGACCTTCCGCGTTGGTGATGAAAAAGTAGTTTTCCATCTATGCAACTCTATGAGCCAACCAAATAGCACCGAAGTGTGTTCGTTTGTTGATGTTGTCACGGCGGTGATAGTGAATTATACAAGAGCAATGGAAAATGTTGAGGACCCACTTGAGGCCGTGATCTTGAACATGGAGGTAGATGATATTTCGGAAAGGGTCGAGTGTGTGAATGAACTTCATGGCATGGGCTCATATTCCTATGAGCCGAAGAAGCTATCTCTTAGTCTTGAAAATCGCAAATCTCCACCCACCAAGCCATCCATTGAGGAGCCACCGGTGTTGGAGTTGAAACCACTTCCTTCTCAGCTCGGGTATGGTGAATGCCACTTTGGCGGTTCTTCAAAAGCGCAAGCGGGCGATTGGATGGACCTTGGCAGATATTCGGGGTATTGGCCCCGCATTTTGCATGCACAAGATAATATTGGAGGAGGATGCGAGACCGTTTCTTGAACATCAAAGGAGACTCAATGAGGCCATGCAAGAGGTGGTTAAGAAGGAAATCATCAAGTGGCTTGACGCCGGTGTGGTATATCCAATTTATGATAGTTCGTGGACCTCTCCAGTATAGTGTGTGCCAAAAAAGGGAGGAATGACGGTAATGACCAATGATAATAATGAGCTGATTCTGACTCGTACTGTGACGGGTTAGAGAGTATGCATGGAATACTGAAAACTGAATAAGGTTACAAGAAAGGACTATTTTCCCTAGCCATTCTTAGATCAGATGCTTGACCGTCTGGCGGACCTGCCATTCTATTGTTTTCTAGATGGGTTTTCCGGCTATAACTAGATTCTCGTTGCCCTAGAGGACCAGGAAAAGAAAACCTTGACATGTACGTATCGCACATTCACATTCTTGTGTATGCCATTTGGACTATGTAATGCTCCAACGACCTTCCAAATATGTATGATAGAAATCTTCACTGATATGGTGGAAGACATATTGGAGGTCTTCATGGACAACTTTAGTGTTGTCGGGGATTCATTTGGTGAATGTTTGCAAAATCTTGATCATGTGTTGGCTTGTTGTAAAGACACAAACTTGGTACTCAATTGGGAGAAATGCCACATTATGGTGGAAGAAGGAATTGTGTTGGGTCAAAAAATTTTTAAAAGGGGGATCGAGGTCGACAAAGCAAAAATTGAGGTGATCTCAAGGTTTCCTCCCCCTAACTCTGTCAAAGGGGTGAGGAGTTTTCTTGGACACGTGGATTTCTACCGGAGATTCATTAAGGACTTTTCTAAGGTAGTGAACCCATTGTGTAAGTTGTTGGAAAAGGATGCAAAATATGTGTTTGATGACAAGTGCAGGGAGGCCTTCGAGATTCTAAAACAAAAGTTGACGACTACCCCCATCATAACCACACCCAATTGGAGCTTACCCTTTGAGCTCATATGCGACGTTAGCGATGTTGCTGTGGGGCAGGCTTGGGCTAGCAAATCAAAAAATTATTCCATCCGGTGTATTATGCTAGCAAGACAATGAATGAGGCACAAAGAAGTTACACGGTCACTGAGAAGGAATTGCTTGCCATTGTATTTTCCATGGAGAAGTTTCGCCCATACCTTATGGGGGCCAAAGTGATTATCCATACCGATCACGCTGCCCTTTAGGTACTTGATGACTAAGAAGGATTCAAAACAAGATTAGTGCTTCTTCTACAAGAATTTGATTTGGAGATCATTGATAGAAAAAGAAGTGAAAATCAAGTGGTGGACCACTTGTCTAGATTGGAGGAAGAGGGGAGGCCTTCGAATGGCCTTGAGATAAATGATTCTTTTCTGGACGAACAACTCCTCTCAGTTTCTATGCTTGACATGCCGTGGTTTGCCGACATTGCAAATTATTTGGTTACCGGTGTGATCCCTTATGAGCTCTCTTCTAACCAAAGAAAGATTCTTAAGTGGGATGCTTTAGACTTCTATTGGGATGAGCCATACGTTTTTAAAATTTGCACCGATGGTTTAATTCACCGGTGTGTTCCCGAAGTAGAGCAATTGAGTATTGTGGAAGCTTGTCACTCTTCGCCCTATAGTGGCAATCATGGCGGGGTGAGGACAATGTCTAAAGTGTTGAGTTGTCGGTTCTATTGGCCTTCATTGTTCGAGGATACTGGTGACTTCGTGAAAAGGTGTGATGAGTGTCAACGTGCCGGAGGGATTTCAAAGAAAGATGAGATGCCCCTTAACACGATTCTTAAGGTCGACATTTTTTATGTTTGGGGGACCGACTTTATGGGGCTATTCGTGAGTTCTTGTGGCAACACCTACATTTTGGTAGCTGTGGATTATGTGTCAAAATAGGTTGTGGCCATCGCCTTACCCAACAATGAAGCTCGTAGTGTGGTGGCTTTCTTGAAAAAGAGCATTTTCACTAGGTTTGGCACACCCCATTCCATAATTAGTGACAATGGCTCTCATTTTTGCAACAAGGCTTCGATTCTTTGCTTACCAATTATGGGGTAAACCAAAAATTAACCACTCCTTATCATCCTTAAGCGAGTGGCCAAGTTGAGGTCTCAAACTGGGAAATCAAGAGTATTCTGTCCAAGACTGTCTATGCAAATATGAGTGATTGGTCCAAGAAATTGGATGATGCTCTTTGGGCTTACCGTACAACATTCAAGACTCCGATTGGCATGTCACCATATCGGTTGGTTTTTGGGAAAGCATGTCATCTCCCGGTGGAATTAGAGCACAAGGTGATGTGGGCTTTGAAAAAGTTGAATTTAGAGTGGGATTTTGCAGCCAATCTCCGGGTTGAACAATTGAATGAACTTGATAAGTTCTGAATTCATGCATACTCCAGCTCGTCCTTGTACAAGGATAAGATGAAGTATCTCCATGACAAGTATGCCCGGGGGGAAAGAATTCAAGGTTGGTGATATGGTTCTTCTCTTCAATTCCCTGTTAAGGTTGTTTCCAGGAAAGCTCAAGTCCAAGTGGAGCGGTCCTTTTGAAGTGGTTGGTGTTACTCCTTTTGGTGTCATTGATCTCAAAAACAAGAATGGTGATGTATTCCGGGTCAATGGGCATCGAGTCAAGCACTATTTGGGCAATTTTTATGACAGCCACCTGGTGGCACTGATTCATTTGAAGTGAATATGATGGTAACATGCGTCGTGCCGCGACGTCAAATCAGGCGCTTCTTGGGAGGCAACCCATGTCTTTTGTTTTTTTTTGTTTTTCTGTTGTAGAATAGGATTTTGGAGCTGATAGTTTGTGAAGTGTTATAGGGATACTATTGAACCAGTGCAGGGTAAAATGAAAGAAATGACCAGTCTCTGAACAGTGCCCATGCGGCCGCACCCCAAAACAGTGCGGGCTTGTGAAATTGAAGGTTTAAACTCAAAAGACCCCATACGGACGCATATCATTTTTGTGCGGTCTGCGTAGGAAGAATAAATAATGGCCAAATCTCTGATAAATTTCCGTCGCGGTCCAAAGCAGTGCGGTCAGCGTGGGAATAGCTAAATTAATCAAGTCTCTGAAGTTTCCCACGCGGCCGCGTACCGAATCAGTACGGTTCGCGTAGGCTGTGTTCATGACCTAAAGGGAAAACATCCTGCGCGATCCGCATGCCATTTTTATGCGGCCGCGCAGGTAGGTGAGAACTGGGCCCCACTGTTGTCTATAAATAGAAACCTAGGGCCCCCTTTAACCCTTTTCGCGAATTTTCATCAGAGCTTCTACTACTACTACTACTACTGTTCATTCACTCCATTTGTGCACGAATCTTGATTCTCATTAATTCCTTGGTAACATTCCATCATTGATTTACATTCATAGTTTAATTTTTGTTATTTTCGTTAAATTCCACTAGTATAACTTCTTGTTTTATTCCCTCTTCTTCTTAGTAAAATGATTAGATTAGGTTTTGGTTAGTTTTGTCGAAACTTAATCATGCATTTCCTCTTAAAACAACTGAGTAGGGACACATAGGATCATTAATGCTAAATTTTGAATTGAAAAGAACATATGAAACCTTCCAGTTAATTTGCCTACGCGGCCACACAAATTTTTTGTGCGGTCCACGTGGGTTTGATTAATACTTGTGGCACCCTATAAATGCATCCGCCTGACCACTTCTGTACGGTCCGTGTGAGACCATCAAGGCCGCAGTCCAAATTAGTGCGGACCGCATGCCCAGAAGTTAAGAGAGAGTGCATTTTAGATGTTTGATCTATGTGGACCGCGTCCACATTAGTGCGGTCCGCGTCACTCCTATGCGGTCGCGGTCCAAATCAGTGCGGACCACAAGATCAAGGTTCAGAGAGGGTGCAATTTTGATGCTTAACCTGTGCAGACCGCGTCCATTTATGGGCAGTCTATGACAATCCTACGCGGCCGCAATCCAAAACATTGCGGTCCACGTAGGTGCTTCCGAGAACTAAATGTGAGATAATTTTTTCTGTGCGGACCGCATGACTTTTCTGTGTGGTCCGCGTGACTCATGTCTGCAACATGCTATCTGTGCTTTGAATTGAAACTAAAACTGTCTGCCACTCCTTCCGTGCTTTTACTAACAACATTAGACGTTTATGCTTTGCATACAATGGTACAGAAACGGGGTGGATAGTAAATAGAACATGGGGGCACGGACAAACAACCCGGGAGGGGTGGTGCTTCCCGAGGGAAAACTGTGCGAAGAGTGGTAAAACTCACTCCCAAGGATAGAGAGACAATGAAGAATAATAGAAAGATCATTCGGGCAGCCGACAGGGCAGCTTCTCATTCAACAGGGAGTGAGTACGTACCCTCCTGGGACATAGCTTCAGAGTCCGTCCCCACTCATATGCCTGTAGAGGTACAAGTACTTGAGGCCTCTTCTCATGAGGATGCATCTATGGACACTTCAAATAAGCCCGTAAATGTAGTCTCGAGCTTGTCTGATGAGTTCAGGATTGATGACGAGGAGGAGGGCCAATACTCCACCTCTCCCACAACTTCAGTATCAGGGGAGAGTGGGGGGTATGTCGAGGGAGGAGAACCAAAAGTTGGGGGGATAGATAGAACAAGGAAGCCGGAGGCTTGGGAGGACAGGTTCATGAGTGAGGCTTCTTTCTACCAGTATAGGTAGTGGTGGACAAAGAGGAAGCTTATTTCGGAGCGGCGATTCATTGATGCTGACCTGCTCCATCACAACCCTCACGTACAAGCTCAATTCCATACGAGAGTGGGTTGGGGGTTCTTTAAAGAAAAAGAAGACAATGCAAATGAACAAATGGTGAAAGAATTCTACAGCAACGTTCACCATGTGGTTTGGGATACAAAAGTGACGATAGTGAGGGACATGACGGTGGTATTTGATGGGCACTCCTTAAATGATTTTTTGGGGTTTTGGGAAGAAGAAGAGTCTCAGTACTTGGAGAAGCTGGCAATGAAAGAAGAAGTTCGCCCATGGTTAGGTGGGATTTTAGATGCTCCAGGTACAGTCCCTGTGTGGTTGAAGGCACAAGAGAAAATATACAGAAAGACCCTCAATTTTGAAGCCAAAGGGTAGTTGACCTTCGTATGCAATCGGCTTGACCTGACCACACCTGATCACTCTGTTCCCATTGATCGTGTTGTTCTAGTTGCTTCCATCATGGCGGGTTATTTGTTGAATGTCGGCAACATCATGTCACGGGTGATCTCTCATGTGGGGAACGAAACAAAGACTAACTACCCCCTACCCCAACACATTGACCCTATACTTCCGAGAGATGAAAGTGAAACGGAAGAAGTATGATATCATGGTGCCTCAGGTGAGACCTTATTCTTAGTGTGATCAAAAGGGTCCGGACAACCCTAAGGGCTCCAAGAAGAGTCAAGCTTCTACTTCCTCCGCAGGTGGCCAGTCTGAAGAGCCCGCTGACATTGAGCAGCCCACCACTAAGACATTGCCTCCAGGCCCATCCACAGCCCCCTACTGTCATATGGCAGCCCACCACTGAGACAGTGCCTCCGGCCCATCCACAGCCCCCCTACAGTCATAGATGAGCCGGTGATTCCGGTGTTAAAGACTCACATATTCACCGCCAACCAACTCACACACTCATTTGCTAGTTTGAGCAACTAGATGTCGGCTGCGACATCCAAGTTGTCCACATTGACCACGACCATTCAGGCTTAGGGAGATCCGGTGACTGTTGAATTACCTGCCTCGATTGATGAGACTTTGAAGAAAATCCTTGCCAACCAGGAAAAGATGATAGCGGAGCAGGAAAAATTAGCAAAGGCAGTCAGGAAGCATAGCAAAGCTCTCAAGGATTTGGCTAAGGAGCACAGGAAGTTGAGAAAGACGAAGGCATCCAAGGAGTCAATGGCAAAGCTGCAGTGCAGGTGGACAAGTTGGTGGCGGATCAGCTACCAATTAACTTATTGTTTGCAGAGCCATCCATAGAGCCATTGGATGTGCAACCATAGGTGGAGAAGAATTGGCCGAGGAAGAAGAGAAAACTCCCCAACACTGAGGGAGTAATGATAACAGTGGCTCCTGTTCAGGAGGGACCATCCAGCATTGTAGATATTGAGCCTCCTCCAGCCCTAGCAGTAGCTGAGCCAGCTCAGGAGCAGACGCCGGATGTCCTAGTAGCACAACAGCAGTAGGCTGGCGACCGGTATGAGGTCACGGCCAGTACAGAGGACACGCGAGCCATCGACTAACAGAGAGTCACTGATGAGGCTTGAGGGGCCACTTCTATATCCTTTGCCTTTATTTTGATGCTTTATTTGGTAATTAGCATTGAGTACAATGCTAGCTCTTATTCGTGGGGGTGTGGCCCTACTTTTTGTTTTCTATTTGGTTGATTGTATATATATTCACTACTTTCAATACATTCGTAGGTATAGTTGGTTTGTATATAAATTTTAATTCTAAACTCATTGTATATTCTACTTCCCTTGAGTACATATTCATTTGAGCTTTCTTTCTATTTTCATTATTTTTGTTAGAATTTTTCGTTTTAGTTGCAAAGTTAGGCTCGTAGCCTCTTTTTGGTTCTGTTTTGGTAATGGCAATAAGCCCTTGGTTTTCTTAATGTCATAGTTCTTTCCAAGGGTAGAATGTTGTGGGAATAGGGTGGCTCTTCCCAATGATAGATAGCGTGAAAACTTTCTTATGGGTTGAGCCAGTTTTTGATTTTCAAGTTTTTGTAGTTAATGGTACCTCAGGCAAAACGTCACTTGGGCCTAGCACATTTGCCTTTGATCCTATGGGCAAAGAGATTATGTTGTGTTTAGTATGGTGAAAGTCGTGACCTTGAGTCTCTTGTGTTGACCAAAACATCATCATATGGTCATGTTGGGCCATTGTGCGCTTAAATCGTATCTAAGGTCGCTGTGGGACCTCGACTCCGTGTTTGGCAATCCTTGAGTGCGTGTGGTGAGAATTTGATTTGTTGAGCCCAAGTACCGTGCGGATGGCCTAGAACTTGCCCCGAATGTTTGTCGAGGCGAAATAATAGGTGGAACTTGACTTGAAAAATGATCTTAGGCTCTCCTTGATCCCAAAGTGCAAAATTGAACAATTCCATGACCTACCAATCAAATGATCCCTAGTTCACCCATTTTGAGCCTCGAACCTTATTCTTTCATGTACCAAATTACAAGCCTATACCCGTTCTCAATTAGACCTTCTCTTGGCATCCAAATCTTCCCTTGAGTAGTGGGAAATGACTACGCTTGGGGGAGGGAAACAAGAAAGGTATCAATGTGGTGGAAAGGTACAATATCAAAAGAAAAGGAAGGTAATGAAAAAGAGAAAAAAGACAAAAAGAAAGACAAAAGAGAATAACAATCAAAAAGGGAATCAAAAAGGACAACTAACGTGAAAAAAGTGTGGAAAAGTATACAAAAGGAGAAAGGTTTTGAATTGCAAAGGAAAGAGCGATATTGTATCCCTCTAGCCCCCGTAAGAAGTGAATTACTCAATTGAGTCAAGAAAGTGTGCCAGAATAAATAAAATGAAGGGCCTCAAGGAAGATTGAAACCATTGGAACAACATCATATCCTAACATTACCCAAACGACTTCAGATTGACTTCGCAAAAGCTCTATGTGATCTTGAGTTGAGAGAAGCCTACAGTAGTGGATACTTACATGAAGGGCAAGAATATGGTGCCTTATGCCGGACTTAGGACCGTTTCTTTATGAGAGATAAGAGAGAGTTCATTTACCTCGATTTGCATGCAATTTTTCTAAAAGGTGAGGTCCACTTAGGCAAAATCAAGGATGTGTGAGTCTAGGTTCCACAATGATCGAAGTGCTTGAGAAAGGTTCCTTGATGAGTTGTGTCAACCCTTGATACTCTTGTGTCGCACTTGATCTACAAGTGTTTAAAGTTTAAATGTGTTAATGATACATATGCATTAAGGGTAATTGTTAGTCCCAACTGAGGCTCGTTGAGGTTACCTTAGGAAGAACAAGAATTACTGGGGTGTTTTCATTGAGTGATAGGTCTCATTTTTATTTGCTTGAAGACAAGCAAAGGTTTAAGTTTGGGGGAGTTGATATCTATGAATTATACATGTTTTATACCCCTTCTGACCTGAGCTTTGTGCATAAACTACTTCAAATTAGTCCTAAATTGCTTACAAGGTGCGTTTGATTGCAGCTTTGAGCGACGAAATGATATACATCATAAATCGGCTCAAAAGAGGAGTGAAACCTGCCAAGCGCCAAAAGATGACTCAAAGTGGGAAAAAGGTCACCTGCGCGGACCGCACTGTTCTGACGGTGCAGCCGCGCGTAAGAGTTCTCCATGATGCCGAGTCCAACCTGACCTGCGCGGAACACCCTGTTTTTCCACGCGGCCATGCAGGATAGTTCAGAGAGTGACCAAACATGATGAAATCTCACGTGGATTGCATCTATTTCCATGCGGTTCGCACTGACAAGAGAACATAGGTTCAGAAATCCAAGGCAAAAGGCCCCACGGCTGCACGTCAATGCAGTGCGGTCCGCGTGGAAAGAAGTTCAGAGAACCAGCAAATGAGTAAAACCTTCTGTGCGGCCGAACACTATTTCGACAATGTCCGCATCACTGTACCTGTGCAGCCGCAATCCATTTCCATGCGGTCCGCATGGATTGACCTATGCGGTCGCGTGACATTCCTACGCGGTCCGCGACCTCAAGTCTAGAAGCCAGATCTGAAGACCACATGTCGTACGCGGTCGCATGACATTTCTATGTGGTCCGCAACAGACCCTCAGGGGCATTTTTGTCCGATTTTTTTTGTGTAGTATAAATAGAACACTTTACTTTTTAGGTTAAGTTTTACCACTCTTTATAGCAGCTGAGCTCGTGATACTCTATATTAGCCTACTTTAGACAATTTTCTCTTGTAATTAGTGTGGATTCAAGTAGTTTAATCTTGTAGTTAATGATTATGTTAATTTATTCTAATATTTTTTTATTTCTACTTCTTCCATGTCTAGCTAAACCCATTAGCTAGGGTTGTGGATCAACCCTAGTGTGGGTAATATGGGTATTCTTGATTAATGCTTGAATGATATTGGGTGTTTGGTATTGGGTTGTTTGTATGTTTTCACTTCGATTTGGTGGTTGCAAACACTAAGTCTAGCTTAGTGGGTTTTGAATCTTCTTGAGAAAGAGAGTCTATGACCTCACATTCAACCTAGCAAGGATTTGACATGGACCCATGAGAATGGTAGTCCCAAGTAACGGGTTAAACCTCGAGAGAGTAATTACCCTCTTTGAACTTTAAGTTGCTTGGGTGAATTAGCCTACCCAATTGGTCTCGAGAGAGTCAATTGAGAAAAATTACTCTCTCTACCAAGAGGTGTGAGAGTGAGTGCTAAAGTGCAACGGTTATCCATATTCCCCATAATTATCATCCTTGTGTTAGAATTTTATACCCGTTAATTAGTCACCTAGGTGAGTGTCATGACCCTAGTGCCTTTCTCTTATTGCATACAACTAGCATCATAACTCAGTATAATTTAGTTTACAATAGTAGTTGATAAATTTAGTTATTCACAAAAGAAAAATAAAAAATGATAGAAGATCAATTAGAAGTTAAACGCATCTCTAAGCTAGCAAATATATCAACTCCAATTTGAAGCTTTCTGTGGAATTATTGACCCCGATACACTATTGGGTTTTAAGTAGTCGCGCCCACACTTTCTTAGGATTGAGTCCGCACCGATCAGGCGTGATTACGCAGCATATGGTGAGTCTTCAGATTTTTGAGACATGAAACTTGATATGAACATGTGGAGGTCGAGTATTAGGGTTGCAGGTTAGGAGGTAGTTGAGTCTTGCCATATGCTATAACTTTATGTGAGTAGTTTGGTAGGAATACTATTTTGCATTTGCTTTGTATCATTCTTCTTGATTTCATGTTGTTCCTATTTTTCGTATTTTTTCATATTATATATGTGGTGTTACTAATATTGTCTTCTTTCGTCTTTTTATCTTATTGAGCCGAGGGTCTTTTGGAAACACCTTCTATACTCCTTCGGGGTAGGGGTAAGGCTTGCGTACACACTGCTCTCCCCAAACGCCACTAGTACAATTTCAATGGTGCGTTATTGTTGTCTTTGTTGTTGTTGTTGTTATTGTATAAATAAGATTTGTATAAGTAAACTGTTAACAATTTTAAAATTCTAAATGGTAGAACTTTCTGCATAAGTCAAATAAGAATGATTTTAATGCGTAATATTTTAATTTAAATAAATTGTTACATATCAAAAAAATAATTAATTGATTATTCAATAAATTATTACTTGTAGTACTTGACCCACAAAAAGCTGTTAGTTTAAGTTCCAATCTACTATTCTAGGTAAATATTAATTCAGTGTAGAAATGTATCTGTTTTTAATGAAGGGATAGGAAAGAAACCGTGATGAACGTATGTTAAGTTGGCCTTTTTTTTGGAAGTGATTGATATAAGTTAAAAGCTTAATTAATTTTAAAGTTATAAATATTAGGACATTCTACCTAGTTTAAATAAGGGAGAGTTTAATCATAAAATATAATAATTAATTTTTCAGTCCTAAATATTAGAAAAATAATTTAAATGACTATTTAATTCTTTATGTGTAAAGAGGCAAACGACATTTCGCTAAGAGTCTTCGTGTTTTTAATATAATGTGAATATAGATTATAATTAGAATAGCCAATAGATTTATATCATAAATAATAATGTATATATTATTATATCTCTCCGTTTCTTATATGTGAAGGTCTGACGACCCGACCTGTCGTCACGTGAGTTACCGCCTCATTTCCCTCATATTATATTTCTCTATGTTTCAATATCAGTATTTGAGTTGATCAGGTAGAATTGGATTGGTTCTGGATGGAAATGAGACACTTAGTCTCTTAAAGGAAAGCTTGTTTTGGAAAAGTCAACTAGAAGGTGACTATTTAGTTAGAGGGCTTCGATGTGAATTCTAATGATTCAGTTAGCTTCGGGGAATGATTTGTGACTTAGGAGTGAAATCGGATTGAATTTGGAGATGCGGTGTAGAATTAGGCTTGAATTGGCTAAGTTTGAATTTTGTCGAATTCCGATTGACAGGTGAGATTTTGATCCGAGTATCGGAATGAAATTAGGAGAGTTGTAGTAGCTCCGTTAGGTGATTTTGAATATTCTTGCAAAGTTTTAGGCCATTCGGAGGTGTTTAGGTCGGGGTTTTGATCGAATGTGCAATTCAGAAGTTTTTAAGAAACTTAGACTTTTATTTGAGGAAATATGGGGATTTTGATGTTAACGTTAGTTTTTAATGATTCGAACAAGTTTGAATAAAGTATTAGATGATGTCTCTGCTTTTGGTTGAGGTCCCGGGGGCCTCGGGGTAAATTCGGATGGTTGAACAGAGGATTTGGAGTTGTTGCATGAATTGAAAGTTGCAGGTTCTGTTGTTTCTGCATCTGCGGAAAAGGGACCGTATAGGCGGTTCCGCAGATGCGACTGTTGGATCGCACAAGCGGCCTGTTAGGCCCTGGCTTGGACCGCAGGTGTGGAATGGGAAACTCCATTACCGGCGACCACATAAGTAGACTTGGACCGCAGAAGCGGTCCCTGGCGTTTTAAATGAGACCGCATAGGCGATCATTTGGCCGCAGGTGCGGTGTTGTGACCGCAGAAGCGCAAACCATTGTTGGTAGAAGAGTTTATATCATTATTTTATCCACGATTTCATTCAAAATTTCCTCCATTGTTGGTCATCCCAAGAGCTCTTTGGTAGAAATTGAAGAGGAATTTGAGGGGAATTGACTGAAGGTAAGTATCTTGACATATAAACGACATTTTTATTAAGGAATCAACATTTAATTCTTAGAAATTTGGGTTATAAATTGAAGAACTAGGGCTTGGGTGTTGAAATAAAAATATTGGGATTTGAGGGAGCAATTAAACTCCGATTTTGGTAAATTTGATACGTATAGACTCGTGGCGAGACGAGGAGTCCAGTGATGTAAATTTTGTAATTTTTCGAGAAGTGGGCTCCGGCTCGGGTTTTTCAAACTTCGTAATGTTTGGTATTTTTCGAGTCTTTTCGATTGGTTTGTGTCCTATTAGCCTATTGTAACATATTCGTTGTGGTTTTGGCTAGATTCGATGCGCGAAGAGATCGATACTAGAGGAAAAGGCATTGTGAGATAGTCTTCGACCAGCTTGAGGTAAGTATAGATGTAGTTGATGACTTGAGGGTTTGAAACCCCGGTATATCACACTGTGACACTGTAGAGGCGAGACACGTACTCTACGGTGAGTGCGGGGTTGTTTGTGGACGGGGACTATGGCTTAGTCCGTCCGAGATATGTTCATAATGTGTTATTGACAAGAAATTGATTGGTAAACATCATACATGGATTGGTATGAGTATATTTGGGCTGTGTGCCGATTATTTGCATCCCTTAAGGATTATTGTCATTATTTCCATGATGTTGAGCATGTTTCCATGATATCAGTCCTTAGTTAAACATTGTCTCGAAATGATTAGTAAATTTTTAAGGTTTTAAACACCTAAGCTATAACTACTGATAATTGGAACTGAAAAAGATAAATTTGACTATGCCCCTGTGGCTTGCATGCATATAACTAGGCTGATTGTGGATTGGGATGCACGCCGCAGTGAATGCTACGATTATATTGCACTTGGGCTGTAGGAGTCCCTCCGGAGTCTGAAACCCCACAGTGAGCGTGGGTACCCAAATGGATCGGGCTGTATGCAGCAGCGGTCATGTGCATTGCATTGCATTCATGCATTGATATCTACTTGTTTTACCTATCGTTGGTTTTTTGTAGTCTAACTGTTGAATGTGATAAAATGTTAGTTTCACCTTTACATTGTGGTATTTTCGAGATTTCTTACTTTCAGTCATTATATATGTCTATTATCACTGAGTTGAAAGTACTTAATTTACTCCCTGCATCATGTGTGCACATTCAGGAGTATCGCTAGCTTAGTCGCATTGTTGCTGTTCCCAGATTTATCCCGGAGTTGTCGAGGTAGCTGTCAGTGCGTCCGCAGGACCCGACTCCTCCCCCATTACTTTGTTTTCCGCATCTTAGACTCTCATTTGTTTTGATTTGCTACTAAGTTTTATTTAGAGGCTCTAGACTCATGACCCCAGATCTGTTGGGAGTTGTATAAGCATTGCTTATGGTTTTCCGTACTATTTCTATCTATTATCACTAGTTTGAACTATATTATCTGAAAATTTAACTCTATTAATTGGTAATGGGTTTTCATACTTGGGTTGAGAGTGTTCGATGGTCGGGCTTGCCTAGAAATTATTGTTGGGCTCCATCACGACCGGGATTAGGGTCGTGACAAGTTGGTATCAGAGCCTTGGTTACTAGGCCTCATAGGTCATGAGCCGGTTAGTAGAGTCTTGCGGATTGGTACGAAGATGTCTGTATTTATCCTCAAGAGGTTGCAGAACCTTTAGGAAACACTTCATATTCTTAAACTCTTGTCGTGCTGCTTTGTTGTTCTAAGACCTAAACTTTTGTATTCTATTCTCTCGCAAATGGCAAGAACCCGTGCTACCGGACGTGATAGACGACCACCATTGACACCCGCTAGAGGCCGTGGTCGTGGTCGAGGTAGACCAGTAAGGGCAGCACCTGCAGATCCACCAGCTGCCCAAGTTCAGGACGAGCCTCCAGTTGTAGATGCTCCAGCAGCACCTGTTCAGGCACCGGCAGTGCCCATTATGATTCCGGGTCTCCGGGAGGCTTTAGCTCAGATCTTATCCCTTCTCACTGGCCTAAATCAAGCTGTTTTAGCCAATGCAGCAGCTACTTATCAGACCGGGTGTGGTCAGCAAACCCCCGCTGCTCGCACACCCGAGTAGGGTGTTCAGGGATTGCAGACATTGGGAGCAGCCCCAGCTTAGCAAGTTGCACTAGTTGCCGCAGTTGCACAAGTTTCCTCGGTTGCGTAAGTCGCACCAACTCTAGACTTTGTGGTTCCAGCTATGCCAGACTACGAGCAGTGTTAACTGGAGAGGTTCGGTAGGCTCCAGCGTCCGACGTTCAGTGGTACTGAGTGCGAGGATTCCCAGGGATTTCAGGATAAGTGTCTGCATATGCTTTGCACTCCAGGGATATTGGAGTCAAGGAGTGGCTTTTACTACTTTCCAGTTCTCAAGGCCTGCATTTACATGGTGGGAGGAGTTTGAGAGGCGTAGACCTGTTAGAGTAGCGCCCTTACTTGGCAGCAGTTCTCCACTTTCTTTCTGGAGAAATATGTACCGCAGTCTCGCAGGGAGGAGCTGCATCATCAGTTCGAGTTGTTGTTTCAGAGGGACAAGAATGTGACCCAGTATGAGTTGAGTTTATGCATCTAGCTTGGCATGCTACTCTGATAATCCCGATAGATCGGGAGAGGATTAGGAGGTTCGTGGATGTTCTCAACTATCCCATTTGCATTTTGATGACTAGAGAGAAGGTTGTAGCCGCCTTATTTTAGAAGGTAGTTGATATGGCTCATCAGATTGAGACAGATCGTTATGAGGAGCGTAAGGAGAGGGAAGCCAAAAGGCCTCGAGGTTTAGGTAACTTCAGTGGTGCTCTGTCTAGGGGCACGTTTCAGCGCAGTGGAGGTCGTTCCTTCAGACCTCCTCAGTAAGGTCATACAGAGTCCAGTGGGGCTTATTCGGGCTGTGGTCATCAGGGTTATCAATAGGGCCAGTCTTCAGTTAGTTCCCTTCCACCTCAGAGTACTACTCCTGCCTCTTAAGCGTAGGGTTCATCTTTAGCAAGGGGTTCCCTTCAGTCCCCTTTTCCAGCTCCAGGTCGTTGCTATGAGTGCAGCAAGTTTGGTCACATGAGACAATGTCATCGGCTCCGTGGTAGTCAGCCTCAGTAGAGGGATCAACCCCCATCTTCTGATCTTGTTTCATCAGCACCCACTCAATCAGCTAGGGGTGGAGGAAAGGTAGCCAGAGGTCGCCCCAGGGGTGGAGACCGGACTGGCGGTGGTCAGACTCGTTTCTGTGCTCTTCCAAAAATGAGGGATGCCATTGCATCAGATGCTGTTATCACATCTATTATGCCATAGGATGCCACTGTTTTCTTCGATCCCAGATCTACCTATTCCTATGTATCTCCATATTTTGCTCATCATTTGGGTACGACCCGTGGTTGTCTTGTCTTGCCTGTGCATATCTACCCCGGTGGGCGATACTATTATTGTGGATCATGTATATCAATTGTGTCTGGTGACTATTGGGGGTCTGGAGGCTCGAGTTGACTTGATATTATTGGGCATGGTAGATTTCAATGTGATTCTGAGTATGGATTGGCTATCCCCATACCATGCTAATCTGGACTGTCATGCGAAGACAGTTACATTGTCTATTGCGGGTATTCGAAGGATCGTGCGGCGAGGTTTGATAGATTATGTGCCCAGCAGGTTATTTCTTTCTTAAAGGCCCAACGGATGGTTAGGAAGAGTTTTTAATAATATTTGTCTTTCATGAGAGATGTCGGAGCTGAGACTTCTAGTCTTGATTCGGTTACCGTTGTAAGGGATTGCCCTGATGTCTTTTCAGTAGACCTGCTGGGAATGCCGCCGGACAGGGATATTGATTTCGATATTGATCTAGTACCGGGCACTCAGCCCATCTCTATTCCTCCCTATCGTATGGCAGCAGCAGAGTTAAAGGACTTGAAGGAACAGCTTCAGAAACTCCTAGATAAAGGGTTCATTCGCCTGAGTGTGTCACCGTGGGGTGCACCGGTCTTATTTGTAAAGATGAAGGATGACACAATAAGAATGTGCATTGACTAC
This sequence comes from Nicotiana benthamiana, assembly GCA_034376525.1. Lineage (NCBI taxonomy): Eukaryota > Viridiplantae > Streptophyta > Magnoliopsida > Solanales > Solanaceae > Nicotiana > Nicotiana benthamiana. The sequence continues at coordinate 18,839,585 of CM067337.1, forward strand.
AGACAATTGAACAAAATGACAATGAAGAACAAGTATCCACTTCCCTGTATTAATGATTTGTTTGACCAGACTCAGGGAGCAAAAGTATTCTCCATGATTGATCTCCGTGCAGTCTATCACCAGTTGAAGATTATGGATTCAAACATTATGAAGACGGCTTTCAGGATGAGATATGGGCAATATGAGTTTTTGGATATGTCATTCGGGCTGACTAATGCCCCAGCTGCATTCATGCACTTGATGAACAATGTATTTCGGTTGTATTTGGATTCATTGTGATTGTGTTTATTGACGGCATCCTGATGTACTTGCGTAGACAGGAGGAGCACGCACAACACTTGAGGGTGGTATTGCAGAGACTAAGAGAGGAGATGCTCTATGCAAAGTTCTCCAAGTGTGAGTTCTGGCTTAGTTCTGTGGCTTTTCTGGGAAACGTGGTGTCCAGCGATGGTATTCAGTTGACCCAAAGAAGATTGAGGCGGTGTAGAGTTAGCTTAGACCGTCCTCAACAGATGGATATTCCGGAGTGGAAATGGGAGAGGATTACTATGGATTTTGTGAGTGGTCTCCCTCGTACCTCAAAGAAGTTTCATTCGATTTGGGTGGTTGTGTATAGGCTGACCAAGTCAGCGCACTTCATTCCGGTGTGTACTACCTATTCTTCAGAGCGGTTAGTGGAGATTTTCATCCGGGAGATTGTACGGTTGCATGGGGTTCCAGTTTCCATTGTCTCAGATAGGGGTACTCAGTTTACTTCCTAGTTGTTGAGGACTTTTCATCGAGAGTTGGGTACACAAGTAGAGTTGAGCTCAGCGTTTCATCCTCGGACAGACAGACAGTCCGAGCGTACTATCCAGATATTGGAGGACATGTTGTGTGCATGTGTTATCGATTTTGGAGGTTCTTGGGCTGAGTTCTTGCCACTTGTAGAGATTGCTTACAATAACAGCTACCAATACAGTGTTCAGATGGTGCCGTGTGAGGCCTTATATGGGAGATGGTATAGATCTACGGTTGGTTTGTTTGAGCTCAGCATGGCTAGACTATTGGGGACAGAGTTAGTTCAGGATGCCATAAAGAATGTGAAAGTGATCCAGGAGAGACTTCATACAGCTCATTCGCGTCAGAAGAGTTATGCGGACCGGAAGGTTTGCGATGTATCTTATATGGTGGGCGAGAAAGTCTTGTTTAATTTTTTGCCTATGAAGGGCGTCATAAGGTTTGGAAAGAAAGGGAAGCTGAGTCCACGGTTCATTGAACCTTTTGAGATACTTAGGAGGATGGGTAGGTAGCCTATACCATTGCGTTTCCACCCAGCTTGTCAGGGGTTTATCCGATTTTCCATGTTTCTATGCTCAAAAAGTATGTTGGGGACCCATCTCATGTGTTAGACTTCAGCACGATTCAGTTGGATGAGGACTTGACCTATGATGTAGATCCAGTGGCTATTTTGGGTTGTCAGGTTCGGAAGTTGAGATCTAAGGACATAGCTTCGGTGAAGGTGCAGTGAAGAGGTCGGCTCGTGGAGGAGGCCACCTAGGAGACCGAGCAGGAGATATGGAGAAATATCCTCACCTATTTGAGGCTTCAGGTATATTTCTTGACCCGCTCGAGGACGAGCGTTTGTTTTAGTTGGGGAGGATGTGACGACCCGGCCTGCCGTCACGTGAGTTTCCACCCCATTTCCCTCATATTATGTTTCTCTATGTTTCACTATCAGTATTTGAGTTGAATGAGTAGAATTGGATTTGTTTTGGATGGAAATGAGGTACTTAGTCTCTTAAAGGAAATCTTGTTTTGGAAAAGTCAACTTGAAGTTGATTATTTAATTAGGGGGCTCGGATGTAAATTCTAAAGACTCGGTTAGCTTCGGGGGATGATTTGTGATCTCGAAATTGAATTTGGAGGTCCGATGTAGAATTAGGCTTGAATTGGCTAAGTTTGAATTTTGGTGAGTTCCGGTTGATAGGTGAGATTTTGATCCGAGGATCGGAATGGAATTCTGAGAGTTTCAGTAGCTCTGTTAGTGATTTTGGATATGCGTGCAAAGTTTCAGGCCATTCGGAGGTGTTTAGATCGGGTTTTTAATCGAATGTGCAATTCAGAAGTTTTTAAGAAACTTAGACTTTGATTTGAGGAAATTTTGGTATTTTGATGTTAACGTTAGTGTTTTGATTATTCGAGCAAGTTTGAATGAAGTATTAGATTATGTATGTGCTTTTGGTTGAGGTCCCGAGGGCCTCGAGGTTATTGTTGACCGGGGGATTTGGAGTTGTTGCATGAATTAAAAGACGCAGGTTGTGTTGTTTCCACATCTGCAGAAAAGGGACCGCATAGGCGGTTCCTCAGATGCAAGTGTTGGATCGCACAAGCGGCCTGTGAGGCCCTGGCTTGGACCGCAGGTGCGGGATTGGAAATCGCATAAGCGGCAACCGCAAATGCGATCTTGGACCGCAGAAACGGTCCCTGGTGTTTTAAGTGAGACCACATAGGCGGTCATTTGGCTGCAGGTGCGGTGTTGTGACCGCAGAAGCGGAAGCCGCTATTGGCAGAAGGGTTTTATATCATTATTTTATCCGCGAGTTTATTCAAAATTTCCTCCATTGTTAGTCATCTCAAGAGCTTTTTGGTAGAAGTTGAAGAGGAATTTGACGGGAGGTATGTATCTTGACCTATAAAGTCATTTTTATTGAGGAATCAACATTTAATTCTTAGAAATTTGGGTGAAAAATTGAAGAACTAGGGCTTGGGTGTTGAAACACAATTTTGGGATTTGAGGGAGCAATTGAACTCCGATTTTGGTAAATTTAATATGTATAGACTCGTGGCGAGACAAGGAGTCCGGTAACGTAAATTTTGTAATTTTTTGAGAAGTGGGCCTAGGGATCGGGTTTTGCCAACTTCATGACTTTTGGTGTTTTTCGAGTTTTTTCGATTGGGTTGTGTCCTATTAGCCTATTGTAATGTATTCGTTGTGGTTTTGGAAAGATTCGACGCACGAGGAGGTCGATTCGAGAGAAAATGGCATTGCGAGCTAGTCTTTGGTCGGCTTGAGGTGAGTAATAGATGTATAATGACCTAAGGGTTTGAAACCCCAGTATATTACACTGTGATGCTGTATTGAGGCGAGACACATACTCTACGGTGATTGTGGATGGGGACTATGGCTTAGTCCGTCCGAGTGATGTTCATACTATGTTATTGACTAGAAATTGATTGGTAAACATCCTACTTGGATTGTTATGAGTATATTTGGGTTGCATGCCAATTATTTGGATCCCTTAGGGATTATTGTCACTGTTTCCATGATGTTGAGCATGTTTCCAGGATATCAGTCCTGAGTTAAACACTGTCTCGAAATTATTAGTAAATTTCTAAGATTTTAAACACCTAAGCTATAATTCCTGATAATTGGATCTGAAAATGATAAATTTGACTATGCCTGTGTGTCTTGCATGCATATAACTTGACTGATTGTAGATCGAGCTGCACGTCGCAGGGAATGCTACGATGATATTGTTCTTGGGCTGTAGGAGTCCTTCTAGAGTCTAAAATCCCACAATGAGCATAGGTACCCAAATAGATCGGGTTGTACGCCGTAGCGGTCATGTGCATTACATTGAATTCATGCATTGATATCTACTTGTTTTACTTGTCATTAGTTTGTTGTGGTCTCACCATTAAATATGCTAAAATGTTAGTTTCAGCTTTACATTGTGGTATTTTCGAGATTTCTTACTTTCAGTCATTATATATATCTATTACCACTAAGTTGGAAGTACTGACTTTACTCCCTACACCATGTGTGCAGATTCAAGAGCATCGGGAGCTTAGTCGTATTGTTGTTGTTCCCAGGTTTATCCCGAAGTTGTCGAGGTAGATGTCAGTGCGTCCGTAGGACCCGACTCCTCCCCTATCACTTTGTTATCCGCATCTTAGACTAGTATTTGTTTTGATTTGCTACTCAGTTGTATTTAGAGGATCTAGAATCATGACCCTAGATCTGTTGGGAGTTGTATTTGCATTGCTTATGGTCTTCCGTATTATTTCTATCTATTATCACTAGTTTGAACTATATTGTCTGAAAACTTAACTCTATTAATTGGTAATGCATTTCCGTACGTGGGTTGAGAGTGTTCAATGGCAGGGGTTGCCTAGAAATTATTGTTGGGCACCATCACGACCAGGATTGGGGTCGTGACAAGTTGGTATCAGAGCCTAGGTTACTAGGCCTCATGAGTCATGAGCCAGTTTGTAGAGTCTTTCGGATCGGTACGGAGACGTCTATATTTATCCTCGTGAGGCTGCAAAACCATTAGGAAACACTTCATATTCTTGAAATCTTGTCGTGCGGCTTTGTTGTTTTAAGTCCTGAACTTCTGTATTCTATTCTCTCGTAGATGGCGAGAACCCGTGCTACCGGACGTGACGGAGGATGACCACCATTTCCACCCGCTAGAGTCCATGGTCGTGGTCGTGGTTGAGGCAGACCAGCGAGGGCAGCAGCTGCAAATCCACCAGCTGCCCAGGTTCAGGACCAGCCTCCAGTTGTAGATGCTCCAGCAGCACCTGTTCAGGCACCGACAGTGCCCATTGTGATTCCGGTCTCCAGGAGGATTTAGCTCAAATCTTATCCATCTGCATATGCCTGGCTCAGGCCGTCTCAGCCACCGCTGCAGCAGCTACTTCTCAAACCGAGGGTGGTCAGTAAACCACCGCTGCTCGCACACCCGAGCAGGGTGTTCAGGGATTGCAGACACTGGGAGTAGACCGAGCTTAGCCAGTTGCACCAGTTTCCCTAGTTGCCCCAGTTGCGCCAGTCGCACCAGCTCTAGAATTTGTTGTTCCATCTATGCCAGGTGACAAATAGCGTCGACTGGAGAGGTTTGGTAGGCTCCAGCCTCCGGCGTTGAGTGATATTGAGGGTGAGGTTGCCCAGGGATTTCTGGATAAGTGTCAGCGTATGCTTCACATTGCAGGGATATTGGAGTCAAGTGGAATGACTTTTACTACTTTCCAGTTCTCAGGGCCTGCATTCACATGGTGGGAGGAGTTTGAGAGGCGTACGCCTGTTGGAGAAATGCCCTCACTTGGCAGTAGTTCTCCACTCTCTTTCTGGAGAAATATGTACAACAATCTTGCAGGGATGAGCTGCATCGTCTGTTCGAGTTGTTGATTCAGGGGGATATGACGGTGACCCAGTATGAGTTGAGGTTTACTCAGCTAGCTCGGCATACTACTTGAATGATCCCGAAAGATTGGGAGAGGATTAGGAGGTTCGTGGATGGCATCAACTATCCCATCCGCATTTTGATGACTAGAGAGAGGGTTGTGGCCACCTCGTTTGAGGAGGTAGTTGATATGGCTCATCAGATTGAGACAGATCATCCTCGGGAGCGTGAGGAGAGGGAGGCCAAAAGGCCTCGAGGTTAAGGTAGATTCAGTGGTGCTCCGTTTAGGGGCTAGTTCCAGCGCAGCGGAGGTCGTTCCTTCATACCTCCTCACTCAGGTCGCAAAGAGTCCATTGGGGCTTCTTTAGGCCGTGGTCATCAGGGTTATCAGCAGGTCCAGTCTTTACTTAGCGCCCTTCCAGCTCAGAGTACTACTCATGCCTCTTCAACCTAAAGTTCATCTGCAGCGAGGGGTTCCCTTCAGTCCCCTTCTCCAACTCCGGGTCATTGCTATGAGTGCGGAGAGATTGGTCACATGAAGAGACAGTGTCCTCGGCTTCGTGGTAGTCAGTCTTAGCAGAGGGATCAACCCTCATCTTCTGCTCCTGTTTCATCAGCACCCACTCAGTCAGCTAAGGGTGGAGGCCAGGTAGCTAGAGGTTTCCCCAATGGTGGAGACTGGACTGGCAGTGGTCAGGCTTGATTCTATGCTCTTCCAGATATGAGGGACGCCATTGCATCAGATGTTGTTATCACATGTATTATCTCAGTCTGCCACATGGATGCCTATGTTTTGTTTGATCCCGGATCGACCTATTCCTATGTATCTTTATATTTTTCTCATCATTTTGGTACGACCTGTGGTTGTCGTGCCTTGCCTGTGCACTTATCTACCCCGGTGGGTGATACTATTATTGCGGATCATGTATATCGATCGTGTCTGGTGACAATTGGGGGTCTGGAGACCCGAGTTGACTTATTATTATTGGGCATGGTAGATTTAGATGTGATTCTAGGTATGGATTGGCTATCCCCGTACCATGCTATTTTGGAGTGTCGTGCCAAGATAGTTACGTTGGCTATTCTAGGTGTTTCGAGGATCGAGTGGCGAGGTATGACTGATTATGTGCACAGTAGGGTGATTTCTTTCTTAAAGGCCCAGCAGATGGTTGGGAAGGGTTGTTTATCGTATTTGGCTTTCGTGAGAGATGTCGGATATTAGCCTCTTAGTCTTGATTCGGTTCCCGTTGTGAGGAATTTCCCTGATGTATTTCCAGCAGACCTGATGGGCATGCCGTCGGTCAGGGATATTGATTTAGGTATTGATCTGGTGCCGGGCACTGAACCCATCTTTATTCCACCCTATCGTATGGCAAAAGCAGAGTTAAAGGAGTTGAAGGAACATCTTCAGGAACTCCTAAATAAGGGGTTCATTCGCCCGAGTGTGTCACCGTGAGGTGCACCGGTCTTATTTGTAAAGAAGAAGGATGACAAAATTATATTGTGCATTGACTACAGACAGTTGAACAAGGTGATAGTGAAGAACAAGTATCCACTTCCCCGTATTGAGGATATTTTTGACCAGCTTCAGGGAGAAAAGGTATTCTTTAAGATTGGTCTCCGATCAGGCTATCACCAGTTGAAGATTAGGGATTCAGACATTATGAAGACGACTTTCAGGATGAGATATGGGCACTATGAGTTTCTGGTTATGTCATTAGGGCTCACTAATGCCCCAGCCGAGTTCATGCACTTGATGAACAGTGTATTTCGGTTGTATTTGGATTCATTTGTGATTATGTTTATTGACGACATCCTGGTGTACTCACGTAGCTAGGAGGAGCACGCACTACACTTGAGGGTGGTATTGCAGAGACTGAGAGAGGAGAAGCTCTATGCAAAGTTCTCCAATTATGAGTTCTGGATTAGTTTTATGGCTTTTCTGGGACACGTGGCATCCAGTGATGGTATTCAGGTTGACCCAAAGAAGACTAAGGCGGTGTAAAGTTGGCCTAAACCGTCCTCAACTACTGAGATTCCGAGTTTCCTCGGTTTGTCGGGCTATTATCGCAGGTTCCTTCAGGGTTTTTTCATCTATTGCTTTGCCTTTGACGAAGTTGACGCAGAAGAATGCTCCATTTGTGTGGTCGAATGAGTGCGACGAGTGCTTTCAGAAGCTCAAGTCAGCTTTGACCACAGCTCCGATACTGGTATTACCATCAGCTTCAGTTTCTTACACGGTGTATTGTGATGCTTCGAGAGTTGGGATCGATAACGTATTGATGCATGAGGGTAGAGTTATTGCTTATGCTACTCGTCACTTGAAGCCACTTGAGAAGAACTACCATGTGCATGATTTAGAGTTGGCTGCTATTATTTATGCCGTGAAGATTTGGAGGCACTATTTATATGGCGTATCTTGTGAGGTGTTTACGGACAATCGCAGTCTTGGCAGTTGTTCAAGAAGAATGATATTAATTTGAGGCAGCGAAGGTGTCTAGAGTTACTCAAGGCCAATGACATTTCCATTCTGCATCATCGGTGGAATGCCAATATAGTGGTCGATGCCTCAAGCCAAAAAGTGGTTAGTATGGGCAGTTTGGAATACATTCCAATTGGGGAGTGGCCCTTTGCGGTGGATGTCCAGGATTTGGCTAATCGGATGTGGAGATTAGATATTTCTGAGCCCAGTCGGGTGTTGGCTTGTGTGGTTTCTCGATCTTCCTTGTATGACCGTATTAGGGAGCGCCGGTATGATGACCTGTATTACTTGTCCTGAAGGACAGGGTCTAGCATGATGATGTCAGAGATATGACTATGGGTGATGATGGTGTGTTGCGCATGCGGGGCCGGATTTACATGCCCAATGTGGATGGGCTCCGGGAGTTGATATTAGAGGAGGCCCACAGCTCGTGGTATTCCATTCATCCGGGTGCCACGAAGATGTACCAGGATTTGAGATAACATTATTGGTGGAGGAGAATGAAAAAAGATATTGTGAGTTATGTAGCTCGGTGTCTTAACTATCAACAGGTCAAATATGAACATCAGAGACCCGACGGTGTACTTCAGCGGATGGATATTCCGGAGAGGAAATGGGAGAGGATTACTATGGATATTGTGAGTGGTCTCCCTTATACATCGAAGAAGTTTTGATTCGATTTGGGTGGTTGTGTATAGGCTGACCAAGTCTGCGCACTTCATTTCGGTGTGTACTACCTATTCTTCAGAGCAGTTTGCGAAGATATTAATCAGCGAGATTGTAAAGTTACATGGGGTCCCAATTTCCATTGTCTCAGATAGGGGTACCAAGTGTACTTCTCAGTTCTGGAGGACTTTTCATCGAGAGTTGGGTACACAGGTAGAGTTGAGCTCAGCGTGTCATCCTCAGACGAACGGACAGTCCGAGCGTTCTATCCAGATAGTGGAGGACATGTTGCGTGCCTGTGTTATTGATTTTGGAGGTTCCTAGGCTGAGTTCTTGCCACTTGTAGATTTTGCTTGCAATAATAGCTACCAATCAAGTATTTAGATGGCGCCGCATCAGGCCTTATATGGGAACGGTGTAGATCTCCGGTTGGTTGGTTTGAGCCGGACGAGGCTAGACTATTGGGACAGAGTTAGTTCAGGATGCCTTAGAGAAGGTATAAGTGATCCAGGAGAGACTTCGTATAGCTCAGTCACGTCAAAAGAGTTATGCGGACCGGAAGGTTCGAGATGTATCTTATATGGTGGGTGAGAAGGTCTTGTTGAAGGTTTCGCCTATGAAGGGCATCATGAGGTTTGGGAAGAAAGGGAAGATGAGTCCACGGTTCATTGGACCTTTTGAGATACTTAGGAGGATTGGGGAGGTGGCCTATATGCTTCCACCCATCTTGTCGGGAGTTCATCCACTGTTCCATGTTTCTATGCTCCAGAATTATGTTGGGGACCCGTCTAATGTGTTAGACTTCAGCACGATTCAGTTGGATGAGGACTTGACCTATGATGTGGAGCGAGTGGCTATTTTGGGCTGTCAGGTTCGGTAGTTGAGATCTAAGGGCATAGCTTGGATGAAGGTACATTGAAGAGGTCGGCCCTTGAAGGAGGCCACCTGGGAGACCAAGCAGGAGATGCGGACAATATATCCTCACCTATTTGAGGCTTCACGTATGTTTCTTGAGCCGCTCGAGGACGAGCGTTTGTTTTAGTTGGGAGGATGTGACGACCCGGCCTGTCACCACGTGAGTTACCGCCCAGTTTCCCTCATATTATGTTTCAATATCAGTATTTGATTTGATCGGGTATAATTGGATTGCTTTTGGATGGAAATGAGACACTTAATCTCTTAAAGGAAATCTTGTTTTGGAAAAGTCAACTGGAAGTTGGCTATTTAGTTAAGGGCTCGAATGTGAATTTGGATGATTCGGTTAGCTTTGGGGGATGATTTGTGACTTAGAAGTGAAATCGAAATTGAATTTTGAGGTCTGATGTAGAATTAAGCTTGAATTGGCTAAGTTTGAATTTTGGCGAATTCCGGTTGATATGTGAGATTTTGATCCGATGATCAGAATGTAATCTTGAGAATTGCAGTAGCTCCGTTAGGTAATTTTGGATATGCGTGCAAAGATTCAGGCCATTCGGAGGTGTTTAGGTCGGAATTTTGATCGAAAGTACCATTTAGATGTTTTTAAGAAACTTAGACTTTGATTTGAGGAAATTTGGGGATTTTGTTGTTAACGTTGGCGTTTTGATGATTCGAGCAAGTTTCAATGAATTATTAGATCATGTTTATGCTTTTGGTTGAGGTCTCGGGGGAGTTGGGGTGAATTCGGAGGGTTGAACGGAGAATTTGGAGTTGTTGCATCAATTGGAAGTTGCAGTTTCTGTTGTTTCTGCATCTGCGAAAAAGGGACCGTATAGGCGGTTCCAGTGATGCGGCTGTTGGGTCGCACAAGCGGTCTATGAGGCCCTGGCTTGGACCATAGGTGTTGAATGGGAAACCGCATAAGCGGCGACCCCATAAGCGATCTTGGACCGCAGAAGCGGTCCCTGGCAGTTTAAGTGACACCGCATAGGCGATGATTGCCGCAGGTGCGGTGCTGTGACCGCGGAAGCGGAAACCGCTATTGGCAGAATGGTTTTATATCATTATTTTATTCGCGAGTTCACTCAAAATTCCTCCATTATTGGTCATCTCAAGAGCTTTTTTGTAGAAGTTGAAGAGGAATTTGACGGGAATTGACTGGGGGTAAGTATCTTGACATATAAACATCATTTTTGTTGAGGAATCAACATTTAATTCTTCAAAATTTAGGTGAAAAATTGAAGAACTAGGGCTTGGGTATTGAAATGAAAATTTGGGATTTGAGGGAGCAATTGAACTTTGATTTGGGTAAATTTGATATGTATAGACTCGTGGCGAGACGAAGAGTCCGGTGATGTAAATGTTGTAATTTTTTTAGAAGTGGGCCCGGGGCTCGGGTTTTGCCTACTTCAGTGTTTTTCGAGTCTTTTCGATTGGGTTGTGTCCTATTAGCCTATTGTAACATATTCGTTATGGGTTTGTCCAGATTCAATGCGCGAGGAGGTCGATACGAGAGGAAAGGGAATTGCGAGCTAGTCTTCGGCCGACTTGAGGTGAGTAATAGATGTAGATGATGACCTGAGGGTTTGAAACCCTGGTATTTCACACTGTGACATTATATTTAGGCGAGACACGTACTCTATGGTGAGTGCGGGGTCATTTATGGACAGGGACTATGGCTTAGTCCGTCCGGGTGATGTTCATATTGTGTTATTGACTAGAAATTGATTGGTAACATCCTACTTGGGTTGTTATGAGTATATTTGGGTTGCGTGCCAATTATTTGGATCCTTTAGGGATTATTTTCACTGTTTCCATTATTGCGTGCCCGTGTGGCTTGCATGCATATAATTGGACTGATTGTGGATTGGCTGCACGTCGCAGCGAATGCTACAATGATATTGCGCTTGGGATGTAGGACCTCCTCCAGAGTCTAAACCCCCACAGTGAGCGCGGGTACTCAAATGGATCGGACTGTACGCCACAACGGTCATGTGCATTACATTGCATTCATGCATTGATATCTACTTGTTTTACCTGTCATTGGTTTGATGTGGTCTCACCGTTAAATGTGCTAAAATGTTAGTTTCATCTTTACATTGTGGTATTTTTGAGATTTCTTACTTTCAATCATTATATATGTCTATTACCACTGAGTTGGAAGTACTCACTTTACTCCCTGCACCATGTGTGCAAATTCAGGAGCATCGGGAGCTTAGTCGTACTGATGTTGTTCCTAGATTTATCTCGGAGTTGTCGAGGTAGCTGTCAGTCCGTCCGCATGACCCGGCTCCTCCCCTATCACTTTATTTTCCGCATCTTAGACTCTCATTTGTTGATTTGCTACTCAGTTGTATTTAGAGGCTCTAGACTCATGACCCCAGATCTGTTGGGAGTTGTATTGGCATTGCTTTTGGTTTTTCGCACTATTTCTATCTATTATCACTAGTTTGAACTATATTATCTGAAAATTTAACTCTATTAATTGGTAATTTGTTTTCGTACTTGGGTTGAGAGTGTTCAATGGTCGGGCTTGCCTAAGCAATTATTGTGGGGCGCCATCACGACCGGGATTGGAGTCGTGACAGAAGGTATGTGTATTTATCGAGAAGTTTTATTTTGTGTCTCATACAACTGACACTAGTTGTATGAGGCTCATTTTTATCTCACAAATTTGTGGACCCCAATCTTACACTAATGGGTCCACAAAACTGTGAGACAAAAAAGTTGCCTCATACAACTAGTTTCAGTTGTATGAGACACAGAACAAAATTTTTCATATTTATCTATGTGAAAAATATCTCGGGGGGGTGGGGGGGCGACAAGGAGACGACAAAGAAACGTCGAGGAGGTTAGGGGCGAGAGAATAAATAGAAAAGTAGATTTTTCGGGATTTGACTATATAATTCTAATTTTTTAGACCGCCTTTACCAAACATAATCTAAGCTCGAGAAGTTGCTAGTTCCGATTTTATTCAAACCTTTCTATAACATTATCGTTTGTTTCGATATATTTTGGCTTTAATAGTGAATGTCTATTGTACACGTATAATGACATTTATGTTTAAATTTTTGTTGAATGTTATAAACAAACATTATCCAAAAAATAATTTCTTTAATGTTACATATAACAAATAAAAATATTATTTAAATTAAATACTCAAAGATATACATATTTACTAATTATATATTAAAAAGGCTAATATAGTCTTAATAAATTCATAACTAGATACAATAATGAAGAATTTTTAATAAAATTCTTTAATTACCAATAAAAGGAACATATATTAAAGCTACTAGAAGGTTAAATTCATTCAATATTGATGGAATAACTCTATAATTATGGCTTCTTTGTAGATTCCAATCTCTACTAGTGATTTAATGCTTGAATTAACGAAGATTTCTATCTAAACTTTCAGCAAAAAGGTATCTGATACCTTTCCTATGAAGGCAGTCTATGAGCTTAATAGCTGTATCTTCCATCTCAATCTAAATAGCTATAGGTTGAGTTCACAATCTTTAAACTTATTATCGGTGATCTTAGAGATTTTACATGATTATTATAGATGGGTAATTTTACAAAGAGTATACTGCTAATAAAGATGGATGTTGCTTTTAAGGGGTAAAGTATAACATAAAAATTTAATTTCTAGAAAAACATGACTTGATAATAAATAATTACTATTCCCTCTTTTCAATTTATTTGCACTCATTTGACTGGGCATGAAGTTTAAGAGAAAAGAGAAGACTTTTGAACTTGCGGTATAAAATAAGGTAAATATATTTTGTGTGGCGATAAATTATTACATAAAGATAAATTATTTTTAAATAAAAAAGTGATTATTTTTTTTGATATGGACCAAAAAAAAAAATCAATGGGAAAGTATAGAAGAATTTTGTTATAAGGAAATCTAACGGTTGCCACCTTATGTCAACCGCCTCATCAGCACTTGGACTTATTGGGCTGCCCAATTAACCTCACAATTAGCTGGCCCAACAGTACAGCCACCAATGAATACAACGTTTTGAAGAGTTATTTATAAAAGTTACAACTATCTTAAAATAATTACAGTATATACAATTTATACAACTTCTTAATTAGATTATATATCATTTTTCTATTCCTTAAATATCTCATTTTAAATATGGTATATAAATACATATAATATATTTATACGTACTGTAGTTATAGTATACTATATATTTATATATAATTATATTATACTAATAATATGTATTTGGTATACGAATATAATGATTAAATGTTATATACTGATGCTAATATAAATTATATATATATTATGTATACTACACGTATATAAATAGATTATGTGATATATTTACTTCAAATGTATAACATATATTAATGTCATATATTTTCATTTTAAGGAGAAGGAGCTATTGGAGTTGAAAACTACGTACTACGTAGAACTATATCTTGAAAAGGCAGCAGATGAGGAAATTTGACTGCATTTGATATTGATTTCCTTCATGTTACCCTAAATAAGGATACTCCCCTATTTTTAGGTATTTGTTTTAATTTCATATATTTTGAATCAGTTTCCTAATTAATAGGGAACTTAACTTCTATAGATTTACCATGGTTATGTTGGAGAATATGTAATTTAATTAATAGTTGTAGATTATGGAATATTTTTTCATTTCACTAGTAATTATGAAAATTTCCCATGAATTAAAGGAAGGTTTGGTCTCAATAGCTTTTTGCACAAGTACAGCACAAAAAAAGTCATAATAGACCGTCCACTCTACAACAGTAACACGTGTCCTCCATCGGCGCCAAAAAGCGAGATTTCATTTCATTTCATTCCTTCCTAACAAAAAAAATCTGTTATTCCAAAAAGATATCATTTCTGATTATTCTCTTTCTACAACCAAAAACCCTAATCCTTATTACAAAGGTTCTTTCTTTGCTGTTTGATTTTTCTCGCTGTTTTTGGCTGCTGAAGTAAATTGCAATTCTATTTGTTCTCAATTTTCAACAATTTTGCTTATTATTTTCAGGTTTGACTATGGCGGATGAAAACATTACCAACGGCGAGGTTTACGACGACGCGCCGGTGGAGATCGCCGTCGACGAAACATCTGATGCTGTGTCGAAAACCTCTGCACTGAAACAGAAGATAGCGGCGCTAGAGCAAGAGAAGTCCGAGCTTCTTCATGAGAATGATGTGATCAAGCAGAGAATCGAGAAACTGAAGAGCTCAATCGAGGAATCTCAGAGCGAAAAATCTGAATTGCTGAAGAAGGTGGAAAACTTCGAGTCGGAGAACAAGGTTTTAGGATCAGTAGCCGCCAGAGTCTCCGAGCTCGAAACTGAAGTCTCTCGCCTTCAACACGATCTCATCGCGGCTATGAATGATCTACATGGTTCCAATTCCGAGCTCTCAGGAGTAAAATCGACATTAGAGGGTTTAAAGAGCAGCGAAAATGAGAAGACTATGAAACTGGACGCTATTGAGAGCGAAAGGAATCTGTTATTATCGAAATTGGAAAAACTAGAAGCGAGTGGAAATAATCAGAGAGGAGAAGTAGAAGTGAAAGAAGAAGAAATTAGGGGATTAAAGAAGCATATTGAGGAACTTGAGGGTACTGTTGTGAATAATGAGGAATGGGAAAAGGAGAAGAAAGAGCTTCATATGGTGAAGGAGGAATTGGAGAAGAGAGTTAAGGAAATGATTTCAAGAGCAGCTGAGCTGGAGAAGAAATTGGAAGAAAAAGAAAAGGTTATTACTGAAAGGCTTGTGGCTAGCAATATTAATGGCATTCCTGTTGGTGATTTTGATAAGGTTGGTTATTTTGGTGCTGAAGTGAATTTGCCAGTGGTGGCTGCTTCATCAGTTGTTGCAGTTGCTGTGATTGGAGTTGTTTGCTATCTTAAATACGGACGAAAAGCGTAAACCCTTAGCTTTGTCTTAAATAAGTTTACAATTTTGATAGCGTTTTTATTATCTTGGGCTATTAGTTAACTTTTTGATCTTACTCGATAATAGATTGAAGGTGTTATGATTATTAGCTAGTGGTGTTGAAGTATGTTTATTCGCTAAGCTGGAGTTGATTGACATATTTTTATTAGTGCTTCTTTACTCATTTCCAGGAGCTTGCATACAATGGTTTTGTTGTTTTTGTGATGTCGTGTAATTGCTCAAAGAGTTGCTGAATCTGTATGCAGTAATGTGTTTGTGTTGAATGACTTCAATTTATTGTTTCGGCTTCCTATAGTGTTCTTGGATAGGGGTAGTAGAGCTTTCCTTACTGCATACCGAGGGTGAGGCGGGGTTGGATTATGGTTGATCTTAGATGGCTTGCAGTTTATGATGAACCCACACTATTCTTGATGTTTATCTTAGATGACTTAGATTCTGGTTACGGTTATTGCATGTCATTCATCTTTTGGTTTTTATGCTTCTGTTACTATAATGGTTTTTACTGGAGTTATTAATGAATTCTCTCTTCTTTTCTTGTTTTCCTTGTTTTTCTTTATTCCGTCTTTCTGAGCCGAGGGTCTATCGGAAACAACTCTCTACCTTATCGGGGCAGGGGTAAAGTCTGCGTACACATTACCCTCCCCAGACCACACTATTTGGAATTTTACTGGGTAGTTGTTGTTGTGGTTGCTTCCTATAGTGTTGGTGCTATATCTCTGTGAATGCGGAGTTGTTTCTCTGCAATCACACGACAACCTTTTGATGGTTTTAAGTTTCCTCTGGTTGAATTAGTAACTGATGCCCCTTCGAAAATTCTGCTCTAGTGTGGAGAAAACATGTCAATGTTCCATATTCTGTACGTCTTGTGTTGCAGTAATGCTTCCTTCTTTGAGAAGTATATTCTGATTTGCCATGAACTTGCTGGGGTCTAGTTTGTTTAGTCGATTATTACCATCAACTTGTGGATATTAGCACCTCGAATCTCCTGTGTGGGTTCCTTTTTTTTCTTTCATTGTTTTTATGCGGATTGGGAGTGACTGTTTCCAGCCTTAGTTAAAAAAAGCTCTATCCGTCATACGGAGTAGACAGTTCCCTCACACCGCAACTGCCTAAATTTAGAGCTATTTGTGCTTCTGTAAAAAAATAACTGTTCTAAGGAAGCAGGTCTGGATGAGCAAATAGCTGGGTATTTTATTGACAAATATCAAGCTGCATATTAGTCCGGATAGTACTATACATGGCTTTATATGTATGTTTCTGTTTTGTATGTAGCCTGAAAATTTGGCTCAGTACCTGGCTATGCCGATCTGGATACGTTCATATATATAGTTCTTCAGATGTATATGATATTTCTTGTTATTTCTTTAACGTTGGCCATTTTTCTTTATTTGCTATCAGCTGTGTCAATTCTTGAATTTGGATAGGCGGTTTCACGTTTTTAAGATGATTAGCTCAAGTGGCAAAGGTTTAGGGACTTAGGTTCGAGCCTTGTACTATGCAAATTAAGCCTAGTATTAGAGTGGCGTGCAATGTCGTCCTGAGTTTCAAACATTCAGTTAGTCCTAAGTGTTGACCCAAGACGGATTTCTGGTCATTAAGAAAAAAAAGAAAGATGACCTGTTGGTTGTTGGCCTGTTTCCTTTGAGATGTAGGGTAGCTATTACTCGTGTATGGTGATGTAGCTCAGGCCTCTATGGCTCTGTTTGAAAGTTATGTTATAATACTGTCTTGTGGTCTTAAAGACCTTCTTGAGTGAAATCATGCTAGAAAAGTGACTGGTAGCTGAAGTGTGGGAATGAAAACCGGTCTTACCCTCTTTATATCCTGAGCATCAGGTTAAGATTCATATCTGTTGAGTTTTCACTGATGAATCAGGGTCTGATTGCAGTTTTAAGAACTGATGAATTGTATACTGGAGGATCTTGAAATTGGATCTTATAGATCCTCCTAGTAGGTCTACTGCCGAGCAAAACTTAGAATAAGACTCGTATTTGAGGGGTAACCTGCTCTGCTAAGATGAATATACAAGACTAGACTCGGTTTTATTTGCCAGTATGTAACTTTAGGAAGCTAGAACTGCAAATCCTGGCGCTGGCAATAGTAGTTTCGGTTCCCAAGAAATAGAGCATCAGATTGCTAAAGATTACATGCAGTAGCACAAAGAAAAATAGTTGTATAACTAATTATTACAGAGACAAAAGAAAGCACACTAGTGTTGGTGCAAATTCCATGCTTGAATCTCATACTGTCCGGACTTGAAATATTTTAGGAAACAATCCTGTCATAGTTATATATTGCAATGGCTGAAAGTAAATTATCAAATAACTAAACAAACGTTATTCATTAAAAGCCAAGCTATTCAGAAAAAGTACAACCACCAATCTCTACAATATTTATTTTACTATTTCTACTTCAAATTAACTGCAACATGTCCCAATATCACATATTAAAGCTTTTTAAAAAATCGCATAAGTTTTTCTGGTTACCAGCTCAACTTCCTTTTAACTTGTAATAACATGATTCTTTTATAGGATGATCCAAATGAAAACGCGCATACAACTTGAGAAGAAATCAATAGAATTTCAACTGCATTATATTGCCCTTTTTCTCCCAAACTTAGTCGATCCTTTTAAATTCATTATCACTATTTTCAAGTGAAGGGACTTTGAAGCCAAATAATCTGACAATTGACACTCCAAATATTCTTAGATGAATAGGTAATAGCGTAATGTGGCATATGGTATGAGTATGAGCTACAGATATACTATTAAATACAATAAATAGTGGATACATTTACTATTCTATTGATTAAAAGTACAAAATGCACCTTTCCCATAAAAACAAGTACCATTGGAAAAGGTTGGTAGGGGGGTTTTATAGAAGAAAATAACACAAAAAATCGGAGTGAGATCATGATAAATTAGTACATATAGGTTTGACTGCCGATGATAATTTCTTAATTAGAGTCTTGAGTAGTTTAAACTTGGTAGATACATAGACAAACACTTAAACTATCAACGAAAGTTTATTTGAACACTTCAATTAAGATATTTTCCATCCAAAAACTTTTAGTATATTTTCACTGCACCAGTTTAGCACGCCCGACCAGTTTAACACGTCCGACCTCTAGGGAAAATATCGTTAATGGTTACATCCACCTTTATGTTGTTGATAAAAATAACCATAGTGATAAAATAACTCTGTTGTCTTAGTTGTCCTAGTACAACATAAATGTCGGACGTGTTAAACCGGTGCAGTAAAAGTATAGTAAAAGTGTTTCAGTGAAAAATATCTTAGTTGAGGTGTTCAAGCGAACTTTCGTTGATCGTTTAAGTATCTGTCTATGTATTCTGCCTTTAAACTTTGAAAAAAGCCAAATATTTCATTCTAATATCAAATCTGATTTTGGGCATCTCCAACCTTTACCTCATTTTTGGTTCCTAAAATGGAGATTTTCCCATTTTGGGATAACTTAATCCCCCCATCCACCCCCCCCCCCCTCCAAATTTTTTATATTCTTCCCTCTTCTACTATATTATATTATTATCTTTTATTTCAATTTTATTGTTTAATTTTCATTAAATAAATTCCATCTTTTATTTTTAGTAATTTATAATTTCTATTAAAACAATCTCATAAAGTTTTAAATAATATATTTTGTAAGCAAATATTATAGATTAAATAATAATTCAAATAAAAGTGAAATCATTGCGATACAAGATTAATTAAATACATATTACATAACGATAAAATTCGTTCAAAATATTACATAAACATTCAACTTCAACCTCTAGTATTCTCCCATAAATAATTTATTAATGCATTACGAAGTGTAAAATGAGCATCTTTGTCCATAATTCTCTAAGTCGAGCTAAATTTTTATGAAATCATTGATTTCATCTAATGCCATTTCTGCTCTTGGAGTTGGACTTTCCAAATCATCTGGAATTGGTGCATTAACATTACGTTCATTTTTGGTTATCATGTTGTGCAGTATAGTACATGTAGTCATTATATTATGTAACACTTCTTTCTGCCAAAAACGCGAGCGTCCTACAATAATTGCAAAATATTGTTGCAAAACTCCGAATACACGTTCAACATCTTTTTGACATGCTTCATGTTTCATCGCAAAATATTTTCTTCTTTGCCGAACATGACTCACGAATAGATTGCACAAGGGCTGACCATTTTGGATATATACCGTCAGCTAAATAATAACCCTTTTTATGTTCTTGTCCTTGAATAACATAATGTGCGGGAGGAGCCGTACCTGCAGCAAGATCGGAAAACAAATGTGATGACTCTAAAATATTAACGTCATTATTGGTGCAGGGCATGCCATATCCAAAGATCATAATCATCCACAACTTCAAGAATAATTGTTGGGGATCCACCACGATCTGCATATTGTCCAGCCATGCTGTTGGACAATTTTGTCATTTCCAATACATGCAGTCTAGATTGTCTAGCATTCCTGATAAGCCACGCTTTTTACCAATAAGCAGAAGCCTTGCAATATCGTTAGGTATTGCTCGCCAAAAACCTCTATGATAGCTCGGCAAAATATCTTCTCACTAAATTTTCGGGAGATTCGCACCAAGAAGTCATTGCAACATTGAATGCAAAAAATCAAGAAGGCAGTAAAAAATTAAACGGAATTGTACGTCAAGTAGAAAACTTGCATCCTAGTGGTGCATCTGAGCATGATATTGTGAGTATTTAATTTGTAGTTACTTATATTTTATTTGTATATATATTACTTACTATTTTTTAATATTGCAGCTTACACAAGCAAAAGCTTTACTTGTGCAAGATCCGAACTTCAAAAAGGGTTTTTTATTTTATCATATGTGGGCTATAATGAAGGATTTTAAGAAGGGGATTTTGGAAGGAAAAAACCAAGAAAGAAAGGCAATTCTAATATATCATCGGAGCATGAGAATCCTACCCCTGATTCACCCTATCTATTCTACCCCCGATTCACCCTATTTATCATCTCCTAACTTATCATCGTTCTCACTAAATTTAAGCGATGATGTTGCACGTGATTCCACAGCATCACAACAGTCTAGTGTGGTGAAGAAAGAAAAAATGAAGAGAAAATTGACGAAGATTATATGAAGACAATCCAATCAGAAAATAATCGGAAGATTGAGGCGATAAATAATGCAACCTCGGCAAAAAAAGAAGTTTGACTGTTTTCTAAGAGTAAAATAAATGAAAGAAGAAAATAAAATTTTAATGATGTATGTGGATTCTATTGTCGAATCGACGTCGTGAATTTATGCGACAACAACACCAACGAATAATGTATAAAAGAAGTCAAGAATATTCACAATCATAACTACAATAATCCTCAGCCTATTTAAGTCAATACTATAATGATTTTGGTATATCTAAAAACGACATAGCTCCCGATTAAGTTATTATGCTATATACCGTAGTTTTAATTTTATGTATTTTAATTTAATGTATTTTCAGTTGTCATGTATTTTCAATTTTAATGTATTTTCAATCTTCATTTTTCAATTTTAGTAACATCTAATATTTTATATTGGCACCTTTCAGTATTTTAAAAATAAAAATGGGGGTTATTTCTAGCTAAATTACCCAAAAATTACCCGTAACGGGGAATGGGGTATGGTTGGCCTTATTCGACCGGCTTCAAACGTGAAATAGTTAATTTTTTTTGGAACCAGTTGAAATGCAAAGCGCCAACCGAGAGGTTGTGAGTTCGAATCTCCCCAAGAAAAAGGTGGGAAATTTTTGGAGGGAAGTATGCCGGGATCTATTTGGAAACAGCCTCTCTATCCAAGGATAGTGATAAGGTCTACCTACACACTACCTTCCCCACATACTGAGTGGAATTATACTGGGTTGTTGTTAAAATTGAAAGCGCCAACTCGTGCCCATTAACCTGGTTTTGTCTTCATCGTAATTCGCGCACCTGTGTGAAACCCCTTCTTTAAACCCACAGAAACTTCAGAAAATATAGAGACATGAGACGAGAGAGTCTAGTGTTATATAAAACAAGAAGACTAAAGACAAAGACAAAGAACAGAGCTTTCTCCTCTGATGGTGTGTGTGTATATGTGTTATATAAAAGGGGTTATGTCAGAAAATCCTTTAGAATTCAAGCTCTTTACTCTTTTGTCTTTCTCCTTCGCCGTGGAAAGACTAATTAGGGTTCTTACCTACTCAAGTTTATGGCCATGGCATTGCTACTACATTTTCTCCGTATGTTGTCTTTCCTTCCCTTAAGGTAACAAAACTACTAGTGTGCTTTTTCTTGTAATTCTACTTAGCAAGATTTCATTTGGGTCTCTTCTATTTGTACTTTCTTAAGCTTCTGAAAATGGACAGAGTCAGTTAAGCAAGCATATATTTTCCATCAAAATGGAAAATTGAAATTAATTCCTTCGTTATATCACTTGCTTGTTTTAATTTAGTCCACAGAATCAGAGCTAAAAACGGCATCTTTACATTATTCTACTTGTACAACGATGGAGAAAATGGTACTATATATATTTTCCAATGTAAAACATTTTCCTCCATAACAAAAGGTTCAAAATTTGTTTTCCTTTGGTCATCTTGCTGATTTCTTGAAAGTATTTTTCTGAATGGAAATTTGATGATCTTCTGTCATGTTTCAACATGGATTTTTTCATGTTCTGTGCGCTTTTCCAATTAGAATTCCTTATTTAACCCATTATCTACTGTGTATACTTGAAGTCACTAGCAGAGAAGATTTGTTATGTGTGATGTGTTATCCACCTGTGCGCAACTTGGCTCAATCCTGTAGAGGTGCTTATTGTGTGTATTTTGACCATACAGCGGTTGTAAAATGGGAATGTTGGGAGTTGCAGGACCTGATTTAAAATCCGATGCAAGTATAGGTGTTAAGTCAAGGTAATAGTGAACTAACGAGGCACAAGAAGAGGCGAAACTGCAGTTGTGTTGGACTAGAAGTACTCTGTATATTCCAAATTAAATTGTTTCTGTTCTGGATAGAATCTTCCCCACTTCCCAAAAAGGAAATTTACTCCATGAACAATTCCACATTTTCAATATTCTAGCCAAGATTACTTTTCCGCACAAAGAAATTGCCCAGATTCTTCACAAAGTTAACTTTATCGACACTTATTTCATAATATTGAGATTGTTGAGAGATCCTTTCCAGAGCATAAATAGTAAACTGGAGATTCCTGTTTTATTTTCTTCTTCTCGATCTATTTTAGAGCGGAGAAGTCGAAAACGCTTGTGGGAGTAGATGTATCATGTAGAAGAAATGCTTGGGAGTTATTCTCAAAGAATATCTTGTCTACTGGAGATTTCTTTTTCTTTTCTTCCTTTTTTATCCATCTTGAATAGGAAAATAATGATCTGCTGGGGTGTCGCGACCCAAGCCCGTGACACGTATTGTCTACTTTGGACCTAGGTCCGAACGAATTTGTCTTTCGCGCTACGCCAGATCGAGCCCCAAAAGTGCGCGTACAATTTGAACTTGTGTCATGCCTTTTAAAGCTCTTCACTTTCCTCTCCCATTCTGATGTGGGATTCGTTTAAGGTGGTATGTGCACACCTTTTTCAGAAGCTTGTCATCCTAGAAGCCTGCCAGTTCTGCTTGACCCGCCCTCATCGACCCGCCCTCCGTCATGGCATCACAAGGGGAATGGTGCTAGGTCCTAGCTGTCTTAGATAGAACCTAAACCAAAGGAAAATTGCAGGATTTCATATTTTTGTTTGGTCTCAAATATCATGTAAGATTATCGTTGGCTTTTTGGTAGGAGGAACCTGGAAAACTGGTGAGTGATTTTGGCCTAGTTAAATATGAGGCTATGCACTATTTATACCACGATAGTTTATCCTGCATTAGATTGGAGGCCACTACATTCTGGATACTTGATCAAATGTATCTATATGTTTTGAAAATGAAGTGTTCCTTTCTCAACTCTCATGTTCCTAGTGTTTTGACCTGATGCCGTTCCTTTATTTGGTTTCTACTTCTGCAGGACAAGTAGATATGTAGGATTAAAGCTTGCTTCAAACATTTTGAGGTGTTCAACGGCTAAACCTGGTTGAATTTACTGTTCCTTTACTTTCCGTGGAACATGTGAACCCTGATCTTATAAGTACATTGTTATATAAGTAGGGAATGAAGCCATTGGTCCGCAAAGGTTGTCAATCTTTGTATTATGTTGAAAATACCCATGGTGGGATATAAAGCAGAAAATTTCGTTTGCATATTAAAGCTACTCAGTTTTATCTTTTCTGAATTTTGATATTTAATTCAATGAGAATCAACGCTCAATTACCTTGCCAGTGCGTGATACTGCAAAAGGATAATTTGGTTTATTACTTTCAACTGGCGTACTGTCTGAGTAGTTTTTGCTCTTCAATTCATTCTAGCATTGGTATCTCATGCGAGAAATATGACTGAAAATGAAGAGCATCATCAACTACTAAAATACAGATTCTAAAACAGATATATGCTCTACGAATAGAGGCGGATTTAGGATTTTAATTATGTGGATTCAATATTTAAAGTTTTTAGCATTGAACCCATTATATTTTTAAAGTTATGGGTCCATATATACTATTTATTATACTTTTAGTGATTATTACATATAAAATTATGCTCCGCGCTGCAAGTACTGGGTTCAGTTGAACCTTGTATAACTCTATGTTGCATCCTCCCATCTATGAAGCAAGGCAGCAAATATGTGAAGATTGATGGTTGAGGGGCATAATATACTTTCTGATTAAGATTAAAGGATCTGTTTCATAATTTGAGTTCTTGTTAAACTTTTTTACATGAAGATCGGTTAATCTTAAGTTTATGAGTTGGTAAGGATGTTTGACATATGAGCTAGACATGGCTAGATAAAAGCTTTTCAGGCTACATGTTTGGAGGAAAAATATACTGTCAGCGCCAGAGTTTTTGACTATTCAAAGTTGGAGGAGGGTTTCAAATTGTTCTGTATTTGCTGCATGACATCTAGTAGTGGTAAAGAGCAAATCCTTAGGTGGGGAAGCCTTTTCTTGAATTAAACCATGGCTGGTTTGTTATTCCTGATGATAACTGTGAGAAGTAGAATAGTAGGATGAATCATGAGCTCTTTTAATTAGTGATTCTAGCAAAGTTATTAGAATAGTAAGAAGTCACTGTGGCAGTACAAATGCCACTGAAGCTTGACTAGTGGATGTTGTTTATCCATTTCTGATTGTTTTATTGGGTCTATTTTGTTTGGTTTCTCCTTTCTTTCTTGTCCCCTTCTTCAGATATCTTATGCACAATTTAGATGTAGGCTTCTAATCTATTATTGCACCAAATTCAATTCAAAAACTGTAAAAGCTGTGGCCTTAAATGCGATTCTTTGGCGCCATTGTTCACAGCAAGATTGGCCCTTGAAGTCGTTGGCATTAAAATGAACGGGCATGTAATAATAGTAGTTCTAGCAACAACCTGAATTTCTTTATTTCTATCCATCCCAGTAGCCTAATAGCAAGGGTAAATTTATGATGATTTCTAGAATAAATAAGCAAAGACAATAAGGCTTTAACTGGCCCGAAGTAGGAAACTAAAACACAAAGATTTGCAGGCCTGGCTGAAAATGATTCATTATTGCAATTTCTATTTCATGATTACAAAAGAATAAAGAATTTAATATGCTTGCACAATAACTACAATCTCTGTTCTTTTTTCCTGATATCACATAGTAACAATTAAAGAATGAAGCAAACACCAGAAAAGTTATAGACAATTTGATGAACTTAATTCTCAGAACCTAGAACGCTTGCATTCGGGAGAAATGCCTTGAGAGAACCTTGCAACATCTGCACAGTAATTGTATGTCATGTATTTCTGCTGCACCCATCTAAGCCTATTTCTGCCATTAGCATCCAGTTCTTGAGTTTGCCATGTCTGATCATTATTCACTGAATCAGTGGATTTAGAGCCTCCACAAGATGAAGTAGACGATGCAGCTGACCAAACACATGCATTTGTGTTGAAATTCCTGTAAGAAGCCATGAATGGAGCCATGGACCAATCCGTCTTCACCCGCCCGCCTTGTGTTGCCCAGTCATCAGCATTCCATAGGCTGGCGTACACTCTCATTGCTTGATTCTTTGGAAATGCAACCCCAAGTGCTTCGTGGTTGTTGTACACTCTTATTGGTATGTTATCCACCAAAAATCTGGACAATTAATCCACCAAAATGTCAGACATGAATAGTAGTCAGTTGAAATTGTTTTCTAGTGAAGTATTTTTTGTATATACTAGATTAATAAGGAAGTTTAATTTGTAACATACATGATGCGTTGAGAGTTCCAAACAATAGAGTAGGTGTGAAACGATGTGGTAGGATCGAACCAGAGGTGAAACTGTTGTTCTTTATTGCCTTTTCCCTGAGAATAAACGTTGGTGTGAACTGTATAAGGCTGGCCTGATGAATTTCCCAGAAATTCAAAATCAATTTCGTCGTGCCCTGCTCCTTGAGACGACAACTGCAAGTTACACAAACAAATGTATCTCCTTGTTAATACTTTTCTGTCAAATATATATGTCCTATATATATAACAGTTATGAATCAGAAGAATAGTGTAGTTAAATTAAGAGGGCTTACGTAGAAAGTGGTGACAGTGCCAGCAGAATTTCCAGGTACTAACTTGAGCTCCATGTCAAATCTTCCGAATAAGAACTCATTCTTGGATTGAAAGCCTGAGCCTGAAATTTTATCGAGGGACAAGGTGAGAAGGCGGCCGCCTTCTTGTATCTGAGCTCGCTGGTCACCCCAGGTGACGGTCGCGTCTTGGTAGAAATTATCAGCACAAGCAGGGTATAAGAGGAAAACTGAAATAAGAGAGAGCTGCAGAAACATTATAGAAATTCTTGAGGATAATGACATTTTTGTGCTTTAATTTGAAGAGATGTAGCAAGAAATGTTTGTGACTTGTGTTTCAGATTGGAGACGGAGAAGGATATATATAGTTTGGGGAAGGATCCAAGAAGGGAATTAAAGAAAGAAATTAGCTGGGAATTGAGAGGATGGAAAATGACGTTTAAATAACGCGTTTGTGTGGAGATAACAGAGGTGGTGGTTTGGGATGAAAAAGTATAGGGAAGTATGTGAGTGTGGGGACAGCCATTACATCCGTATGGGTTGGTGAATGAATAGGTTCTTCACCAGTTGCCCACAAGGGAAAGACTAACATTAATATTTCGTGCACAATGTTTCTAAGACAGCATTCTGATTTTGCTACGACATCACTTGGGCACTTGCGTAGCCACACTGCTTTTCGCCCAAAAAATATATGTAATATACATATACATATATATATATATATATATATATATATATATATATATATATATATATATATATATATATATATTAAATATCCTTAATATAATTGAGTGAGGCAATCCAGCGGATAGAGTCTTCAAAGTGAGGTGTTGATCATGTAGTTTTATCTGTCCATTTTATATGCCCCAAAAAAAAAAAAACCCGGAGACCATTGTGGCGTATTCAATTTCTTTTTCAATCTAAAATATTTCTTAGTTTAAAAGTCTTAAAATTATATTTTTATAAAACAAACAACTAATCCATTTCTGATTGTCTTATTGGTCTATTTTGTATGGTTTCTGCTTTCTCTCTTGTCCCATTCTTCAGATAGATTGTCATGACCCGCCACATTATCATGCTACGTAGGTGTCACTTGGCATATATTTTTGCCATATGGCAGGGTTACATAAGTCTGAGACTAAATCTTTGTAGAATATTATAGAACTATGGTGAATTTTCTTGGAAAACTCTAGATATTTATGCACTTGTAGGAAGGTTCTAGAGAGATATGGAGGTTTCTCATGAAAGACCTTAGAATCTTATGGATTTTCTAGGAAAGTCCTAGGAATCTTCTAGGCTTATAGAATATTTTAGAGAATGGACTTATTTGTAAATATGGTAGGACTTGCAGAACAATTATTATTTGCATACTAGCACCTAGATAATTAGTAATATAAATATGGGGCTTTCATGTGTAATTCATCAACCAAGCACATAAAATTCAAGTTCTCTCTAATACAAAGCTTCCTTTAATAATTCTCATGTGTTCTAACATTTCTTAGAGATCTTGAGTGAAGTAAGGCTGACTTGGCATAGCAAGAACGTGAGCACGTTTGGCAAAGTCATGAGCGACTTGCCAAGTGCCGTACGTGCTCTTAGTTTAAGACTAAGGACGTGACAACGTGGTATCAGAGCAAAGGTTGAAACTAAGGGAATGGCGAATGACGGAGAAGTTAGCTCTGCCAACACCTAAGCCAACGTCATCCAGGATGCTGCTGGCAAGAGAGACGGTAACAAAAAGAGGAATATAACCAACAAGAGTCAGGAGGTGCCACCCGAGGTTGTGACAAATGAGAGCCTTACATCCCAAGAACCATCTGCCACTGAGGCGAGCAAGGATGAAGTGGAGGTCCTTCCAGAGGACGGCTCGCTCGGTAAAGAGTGGGTGATGAAGGTGAATATGGGGATGGACGTCGTCGAGATCTTTGGCCAACGCTTGGGGAAGGTGGAAGGCACCCTTAGAGTTCTTGAGGGACACACTCTTGAAGAAATTGAGAGCATCCGAAATGACTTGCAGGGGCGTACGCAGGTCGAGATGGAGCTAAGGAAAACCATAACTACCTTGGAGTGCAGACTTGTCGAGCCATTGAGCATTATCGACGCCATGAAGGCAAAGATAGAGTCGCTCAAGGAGCATACTGACGCTAGCGTGACCGAGGAAGCCAATAATGTTGTGGTGAAGAGGGAGGCCAGGATCGAGGCTCCTAAATCCTCGGTGTTAAAGATGACCGTGATGCAAAAGAAGTGGAAAACTTCCTTTGGCACTTGGAGAACTACTTCAGGAATGGAAAAATGAGGGAGATGAGGCTAAGATCAAAACTGTTGTGTCGTACCTCTCAAAGATTGCTGCGCTATGGTGGCATCGAAAGTGTGCTGACATGGAAAAGGGGACATGCAACATTGAGACGTGGGAGCGGGTCAAGAATGAGTTGAAGAAACAATTCTACCCGGTGAATATGGTGTATGAGGCTAGGGGGAAGCTAAGGGAGCTCTGATAGACAACCACAATTCGGGAGTATGTACACGAGTTCACTACCTTAATGCTGCAAATCCCATCATTATCAGAGGAAGATTTACTCTTTCACTTCATGGATGGGTTGCAATATTGGGCAAACCAGGATTTAACAAGACATCAAGTAGCCAATGTGGACGAGGCCATAGCGGTAGCCGAGTCACTTGTTGGCTTTAAGATAAAGTCTGCCAAGTACAAATAATGCAACATCGAGAAGGGTGAGGGAGATCATGACGAGGACAATGCAAAAGGCATAGCCGATGTATACAAGGGTAATGGCAAGGTGCTATCATATAATGGACAGGGGTCCAAGAGAAACGGCAAGAAGCCGAGAAATAATAGCTAGTACGTGCCTAGGGGAGGATGCTACTTTTGTAAAGGATCATATCCGGCAAGTAAATGCCCAGATTTGGGTAAGCTTGCAACAATGATCATGAATTTTTCTCAAGGACACAAGGGTGACAACGAGAGACCCCTGCATTGGAGGGATGTGCTTGGAATCTAAGCCGAAAGTATGGGATTCCGAAGCCTATCTTGGCGCCATACAAATAGAACATGGTTATAACAAGAAAAGTTGGGCGTACATAGTTGAAGGGGATGGTAAGCTACAAAATGATGGCACACTATCAGACTTAGATGATGCACCAAGCAGAGGGGTCAAGTTTGCTAGCAAGGATGGGACCAAGCGGGCAGCCAAATAGTGAGTAAAAGCATAGACCCAATGTTTGAGAAGCTTCTGGACTTGGTTGAGTCATGGGGAGATTCAGGCCAAGAGAAAGGAGAGGCATTAGATGGGCGGAGGATCGAGGCCATTATTGCTAGCCGTCCAATGTACCAATGTCCTAAGAAGAGGGGTGAGCAGTACCTTGTGAAATGTGAAGGCAAACCGCTTCATAGAGTATCATGGGTAATGGGCAAAGATTTCCGAGGACACCAAGGTGAGGTGCGCGCATACGTGTCGATGCTTTGTACCGAGGGCCGCACAAAATTGGGTGGAGTAGAGTGTATGACTTTCCACATCATCATTCCACGTAGGTGCAACTTGCCATATATTTTTTCCATATGGAAGGGTTACATAAGTTTGAAACTAAATTTTGGTAGAATATTCTAGAACTATGAAAAATTTCCTTGGAAAGCTCTAGATATTTATTCACTTGTAGGAAGGTTCTAGAGAAATATGGAGATGTCTCATGGAAGACCTTAGAATCCTATGAATTTTCGAGGAAAGTCCTTGGAATCTTCTAGGCTTGTAGAATATTCTAGAGAATGGACTTATTTATAAATATGGAAGTACTTGTAGTACACTTATTATTTTCATACTAACCCCTAGGTAATTAGTATAAATAGGGGGCTTTCATTTGTAATTCATCAAACAAGTTGGAAAAGTCAACTAGATGTCTCTTTTGAGGAAGCTTAAGTTGGAAAAGTTAACTGGATGTTGACTTGTATGTTAGAGGGATCTAATGTGAGTTACAATTGTTCAGATAGCTTAGAGAGGTAATTTGGGACTTAGAAGCGTGATCGGAATGCGTTTTGAAGGTTCAGAGTAGATTTAGGCTTGAATTGACGAAGTTGATATTTTGGCGATTTTCGGTTGGTAGGAGAGATTTTGATATTGGGGTAGGAATGAAATTTTGAGAGTTGCAGTAGTTCACTTGAATCATTTGGGATGTGTGCGCAAAAGTTTAGGTCATTCGGACGTTGTTTGGTTAGGTTTTTGATCAAAACCGTAATTTGGCGATTTTGGATTTCTTAGGCTTGAATCTGATGCAAATTTGGTGTTTTCATGTTGTTTTGAGAATTCTAAAGGCTGTCACAAGTTTAAATGAGGTTTTGGGATATGTTGGTAGGTTTGGTTAAGGTCCTAGGGGACTCGGGTAAGTTTCGAGTGGTCAATCAGACCATTTCATGAAGTTTGGAATTACAGATTTGGAGGTTTAACTGTTGCAGAGATTTCCTCTTCGTGATCACGTACGGGGTCTTGCAATCGCATAGAAGCTTTTGAGGGGTAGTCAATTTGTTCTTCACATTCACGAAGGTGGATATGCGATCGCATAAGGTGGAGAAGTTGTTGATCAGGAACGAGTAGTGAGGGTCACGTTCGCGTAAAGTTAAGTGGACCAGGGGTTTTGGCATGGAGGTTGTTCTTTACGAACGTAAAGCCTAACTATGATCTCATAGAGTAGGAAGCCTGAGCATCACGTTCAAATGGATATTTGCCCTTTTGCATAGGGTTAATCCCACACCATATGATATGTGTCACCATACTCAAAACAAGTTTTGGGAGGACGTGGAGGTTGTGACTGGCTCGGGCCAGGTCTGCTGGATGGACCACTGAAAACACCCCGCATAGGAGGCGCGCTAGATACTAGAGGTGCATAATAAGGCTCGTGAGGCCTAGGAGTAGCTGGAATACCACTGGCTGCTGGAAGAGCTGAGTGAACTGGGCAACTCATATAACCCCTACCATGATGAGTTGCAGCTAGGACACGAGCACCAGAGTAATTGCCCAACTCTTGAGACCTCTTGGCCTCCCTCTCCTCTCTGTCCCTAGAATGAATACCCTCTATCCTCCTAGCAATGCTCACCACCTGCTGATAAGAAAATATCCATCTCCAACTGATGAGCAGGGGTGGAACCCCCTTCGCCGAAACATTACACGGTGTATATAAGGGAAAATCTGGTTTTTACCTGTACATATTAAGTTTTGAACCTTATTAACACAACCCAAAAGTGTAGTTTAGTGGTCAAGATGGATCAAAACCTTAAAAAGGTTATAGGTTCAATTCCCACTAGCGATAATTCTTTTTTGAACCCCCTGCGTGGAGATCCTGCCTCTGCCACTGCTCACTAGCCATGCTAGACCTGATGCTAAGAATAAGCCCCTAAATAAACTGGCAAACCCTCTCGTGAACAGTAAAAACCAAGGCTGGGGTATGTATAGCCAATCTAGTATAACAGACAACATACTCTGTGGCAGTTATAGTACCCTGGCGCAAATTGTCAAACTCTACATGCCATACATCCCTGAGGCTTTGAGAAACATACTCTCTCAGGAACATATCTAAAAACTGAGTCCAAGTCAGCGAAGCTACCTTATCCGGACTGTCTAACTCATAGGTACGCCACCACTAAAAGGTGGCTCCTAGAAGCCGGAAAGTAGTGAAGGAAACCCTACTCGATTCTGATATACCCATGGTACGGATAATACGGTAGCATTCATCTATCCCAAGGAATCATCTGATTCTAGACAACTGAATACATGAGACTTATACTTCTTGAACCTATCAAGCCTCAACTGCTCATCCTCGTAAGCCGCTGCCCCTGTCCTCGGCTGATCTGGGACTACAGGCTGTACAGGAATAATTTCTAGGACCTGATCAACATGCACTCACTGCTCAGGAGTGCGGGCGGCAGGAGTTTGTGCTTCCCCCCTCGTGATGTAGCTGCACCAAGGGAAAGCAACCCTGCTTTAGCCAGAGTGGTGTACATGCTCATGAATAGTGCAAGAGTCTCCTGAAGAGCTGAGTAGTTATCGCAGTAGGCGTAACAGGTGCCTGGACTCCAGCTGGAACTATTGGTGGTACCTAAGTGGCAGCTCGTGCGGGTTCTCTTGCTGCACCACATGCGCGTCCTCCGCCTCTACCCCGGTCCCGGCCTCTAATTGTTCCAGTAGGGGGTGCCTGGTCATCTCTGGTAGCACGTGTCCTCACCATCTGTGAGAGAATAGAAGACAAAAGTTTAGAATTGTGATATCAAAAATCTCGCATGACAAGAAAATCAAATGAAGTGGATTTTTTCTAACAGTTACATTGACTCTCGTAGATAAGTACAGACGTCTTCGTACTGATCCGCGAGACTCTAATAAAACAACTTGTGATTTATGGCTCCTATGAACCTATTGCTCTGATACTAACTTGTCAACTTAAGTTCTCCCTCCGTGAACTGCCATAACGGTACCTAGTGTGCAATATGCAACAACAAGATTCAGTTAAAGTTCAAATTCATAGTATTAGATAGTTGTAGACAGTTGCGGAACAAACCTCTAAAATCTTGATGCAGCTAAAGAAGTGCGGTCAACACAATATTGGGTACGACCACACATGAGAAAGTGTGGACTACACAATTTTCATGGGCGACCACAACCCTGATTCTGTAGTCCACATAATTTCTAGTGCGATTGCACGAATGAAATGCGGACCGCACAATTCCTAGTGCAGTCGCACAATGAGACCTCAAAATTGTCAAGTCTTTGAAGACGGAGAAATGATCAATCTACGGCCGCAATCCAAAATTTGCGGACTGCATAATTTTGATTGTGGTCCGCACAATCAGCTATACCAAAATGCCCTAACTAAGAGTATGCGGACCGACAATTTCTTGTGCGGCCACACAATTCAAATAAAAAACGTTGTAACCTTAGAGTTCCATACATAGCAATAGAAATTGGGCATGATAATGGTAATTTAGACAAGGTAAACTAGTTACCCATTCCCCAATTAGCAAGTAGGAAGTTACCCAATGCACATGAATTAGGGCTCAAAAATAACCAAACTACTATGAACAAAATATAAGAAAATTAAAAAAAATGTAAGGATGAATTGAACATACCAGTAATGTAGTGATGCAAGGAAGAGATTAAGATGATGAAATGAGCTTGATTCAGATGAAAGTACTATGCTTGTCTTTGTCTGAAGTTTTTAGAGTGCATATAGTTTTAGCCGAATCATGAAGAGCATTATTTATACTATTCCCATGGCTTAAGTTTCACGAGACGAGTGC
This sequence comes from Nicotiana benthamiana, assembly GCA_034376525.1. Taxonomy (NCBI): domain Eukaryota; kingdom Viridiplantae; phylum Streptophyta; class Magnoliopsida; order Solanales; family Solanaceae; genus Nicotiana; species Nicotiana benthamiana. The sequence continues at coordinate 18,872,691 of CM067337.1, forward strand.
GGTCGCACAATTTCATTTGCGGTTCGTACTCCGAACAGTTTCCCTTTGAAGATGCAGTCCACACAGTAGTGAGTGCGACCGTAGGTTGTGATGAGGACCACACAATCCCCTGTGTGGCTGTAGAATGGCCTGTTTTCTTATAGAAAAACTTCAGAGAGTGCACTTTTGACTTTCCAGTTGTGCGAAGCACAAGATTTATCTGGCCATAGAGTCCATACTGCTGTAGCACTCAAATTGTTGTGTTCCACACATTTTTCATACTTAGCAAAAAATTTCTGGGCATAGTCCCTACAAAGTATACTCATTCCTGCATACACATCAAAATCAGTTAGCACAAAAGAAGACCTATATAAAGAATAAGACACATGGGTTGCCTCTCAAGAAGTGTCTAATTTAACGTAACGACAGACGCAGATTATCAATCACTTGAAATGAAGAACTGCCACGATATGGCCATCATCAACTTTTCCAAGATAGTGCTTCACCCGGTGCCATTTACTCTAAACACCACATAATTCTTATTTTTCAAGTCCAAATCTCCAAAGTGTGCCACACCAATAACCTTAAACAGGCTACTCCATTTAGACTTCAGCTTTTCCAGAAACATCCATAACCGAGAATCGAACAATATCACAAGATCACCCTCTTTAAACTCCCTGTTCTGAATGCACTTGTCATGGAGGTACTTAATCTTCTCCTTGTATAAGTATATGTGAGCACGTGATTTTTTCCCTATATATGAATAATTCCCAAAAATTCAAACAAAATAATTTTTCCTTATTTTTACAATTTTTGTGCATTTTTGTGTCATTTCTTGATAATTGTTGCATTTTTATTTAGGCATGGTAATTCATAAAAAAAAAATAAAAATATGCATTTTTGTATTTAGAAATTAATATCAAATTTTAGCATTAATTGTATGCCAATTCATTTTAGCACAAAATATGAAAAATCACAAAAAGTTTAGTTCATTTCATATTTCAATTATTTTTATTTGGAAGTTGTCACAAATTAGATTTCTACTATAATTTTAGGAATTGTTTGGTTTAGTTTAAATATATTAGGGTTTTAATTCCAATTTTTTGAAATAAAAAAATTACAAGAATTCAATTAATTTTAAAAACACAAAAATGGTTTAGAAGAAATAATTTAAAAAAAAGCAATTGAAAAAAAATGGATAAAATAACAAGGCAAAGGAGGTAATTAAAGGGCTGCCCAATTTGTGCCGTTACATTTGAATTTAAAATGGCCCAAAATATTTTTAACCCCAATTTCTCCGCCCCAGCCCAATGCCCCGTCCGATCCGGTTCTTTAAGGTCCAAACGACGCCGTATTGCTGAGCTGATCTCAGTCGTCGATTGCTAATCTAATGGATGAGGGCTTCCTAGGTTGGCTAGTGTATATATGTCCGAACCCCCTTCACCCCTACCCCCTTCGTCTCCCTCACACCCTTTCTTCAGAAACCCTAGACGAGCCGCCTTAAATTCCTTCGCCAATAATGGCGGCGCCGGTGACCAAACCCCACCACACGAACACTATTGCCTCTCCTCAATCTCCTCTTTACAACCATACCAATTGTTTCCTTCGAATCATTCCCCAGCTGTTAGAATCTTGGATTGAAATTCCTGCCCAAGTACAAATCCGTCCAAAAATCCCCAAATTTATACCCTGTACACCCTATCCCTTCCTCACCACTAATCCATACACAAAAACCTTCGAATTTTACCATGCCACCCCCAGTTTCGATTCTAGGGTTCACTGTGCCTAGCCACTCCGTGATTTGTCAAGGTTGAGCTAACTCAGGCTAGTATTATAGGTTTATTTCGAGTAAAATGGACGTATCATACTAAGTTTAAGTTAGTTTCAAAGATGTGCATGAAGGACAAAATTCAGTAAGTGTTTTATTCTCTGCATTTTCTTTAGTTTGTTTTGATTCAGTGTTAGGTCTGTTTGTTCAGGCATCATTCTTAATTCATAACTAAGTCGCCATAATGGTCGTAAATGTTTTGGTTAATTTTGGGTTAATCTTCACTTCTTTGGCCAAATTCTAACCTTATTTTGATTCTTTTGCTAAGTTTGAATGCTCAGTATCAATTGGTCAATTAGCTGCTAGTTTAATTGGATTTTCCCTTGTTTTATTCATGTGATACTGATTTAGGGGCTTGACCGGATTTCAGCAAATAATTGAGTGGCATATATTTGGTAGATGTTTCAGTTTCCTAGTATACAAGGTCATATTTTTTAATCTGTTCCGATAGATGTTTGTCTGCTTGATTTCAGTTTTGGATATTTAGTCGTTAGTGTTAATTAATTTCAGTTGATTTTGTTAGATAAACTCGTTTTGGATTAGTTTCAATTAAGTATCAGTTTATTTTCAGTCATTGTTAGTGTTAATTAGTTCATTGCTAGGTTAGATTGATTGGGTATAGCTGATTTTAGTTAACTTTAGTTAAATCATAACTGGGGTGAGGGATTGGGTGCAATTAATTCAGATCTGTAATTTTCAGACTGTTTAAAGGGTAATTTGGGTATGGAAAAGGGTAGTATTTGAGAATTGGTAATTGCAATATAGGATAAACGGTAGCATGGGTATTTTGGGGGCTAAAAGAGCATCCTTGAAGCTCCTAAAATAGGACTTTAGTGTAGATTTCAGTAAAACTTAGGGAGTAACTTGAGGAACAAGTTAGAAAATTAAGGTTTAAAGTGAAAAACGGGCAGGGACTAAAAGAGAAAATCAAAATTTGATCATTTACCCTAGAATGGCCTATAAATTGAGTCCCTCATTGCTTGTAAAACGGGCTTCTTCCTTCCATTCTTCCTCAGCAAGAAATTTCCCTAATAATACTACTCAATTCTCTAGATTTAAGAGTAAAAAGTTCAATTCAAGCAATAGCTTTAGATTTTAGTCTTTCTCATACTCAAAAACACAAAAACAATAGAAATCTACAAAAAAATCAAACTGTTCCATCAAGAGTTCTAGGCTGATTTCACTTATCAATTGACCTATTAACAATTTCATAAGTGTTTTTGGTGTATTTCAAGTCAGAGTAAGGTCTGGTCAAGTTTGGTGGTTTGCTTCTATATGTGAGGGTTATTTGGTGTAATTGGATTCAATCCCAAGCTTATTTGAACCCATTTGAGTTAACTTTTGGTTGAGTTTTGTTCCATTAATGTATCTAAAGTATACTGGTGCATTTCGAGCTTGTCTAAGTGCATTTGGAGTGGTTTATAGTTGTTTGGATCTGCTAGTTTTTCCAACTTCTCGGGGATGTTGAACTGATTTCTGGGCTATTGTTGAGGCTTGTTTATTACTGCTACTACTGATCTTCAACTCCCCTTTCTTCATTTCCAATCCAGGTACATAGTTATAACTTTGGCACTTGAAAGCTGAAAATATGAAGACTGAATATGTGTCAAGAATGGCAGTCCTGATTTTGCTTCTCTCAGATTTGTGTATTTAAACTTTTCACGCATTGCTGATACGTATATCCCTGTTATTTTGTAGTAATTGAACTGAATATGAGTTGTATGAGAAATTTTAAATATAGTTCATATTGACATATGTTGACATTTGATAATAGGTTTCTGAGATTAAAAATGAACTCATTGGACTATTAAGCCAATTTTTACTGTGAGTGTTAAGTTTAGGATTTGATTAGTTCTGAGCATTAGCTGTTGTTCTCATTGAGTATTACATCAATTGAAAGAAAAATGAGAGTGTAAATGTGAATAGTAAAATTTTTGTAGGAGTCAGCTATAGCGTTTCCAATTTTTTTTAAGCAAAATTTTGATTTTATTAATAAAGAAAATAAATTTACCACAAATAGGTGAAATACAAGTAAGGGAGTCAAATCGCCGGAGTTGTTACCCATATAACACAACCGGTCTAACCTTACCGTATTCGACCTATTATGATAATATTACAGAGAAGATAGGTTTATATGATAAGGAAGGAGTACCAGTATTGTCACCCATATAACTATAACCGGCGAAAACCTTACCTTATAAATCCTATAGAGACCATAAAAGGCCTCAAGAGATACAAGCCATAACAAAAAACATTAATGTGATGGTACAGAAAGAAGATATATATCTTTCTTCTCTCCATATTTGTGAACAACTACCTCAAATTGTCTTTAAAAATCACGCTTGTTCCTTGACCGATGAGGCTTTAAAACAGATGGATGGACTATTTGTTTTTTCTTTGCGATTCTCATCGGGGGCCTTCGGATTTTAGCACCTACGCACAAACTGTTGTCACATCTTTTATCTCTTTCTCGATATTTCTTATTTGCTTTACAATGCATTGGAGATAAATCTCCATTTCTCGATGATTTTGTTCGGCAATGCGATAAAATTTCTTCTTCCTCCCCTTCTTCATAAATATGTCTTCCTATCTCCTCCTTCAGAAATTGGCTATTCTGGATATTGAATTGTGATGCATTTACCACAATATGTTGCTGTCCCTTCTCCATGGGTGTGACTGACTTAGATGATATAATATGATTTTGGGCAACTATAGGCGATGAAGTTTCACTTCTATTAACATCTATGGTTGCACCAGGTATCGAAGTATTTTTTGGAAAAAATATTGGTGCATTATGGTTCAATGTGGTCCTTCTGTTTGAATCTGTTGGCAAATTGGCAGTGTTCTGTACTGACTTTATCTTCCTTTGTGTTTTGTACTGATTCTCATACTCTTCTTCAGCATTGTCAACTTCACAATCTTGTTCATCATCTGAAGAGGAAAAAGCAGCAAAACCTTCTCCCCAGCTCTCTTCATCATCATACTCTCGTTGGTCTTTCCACAATTTAGAATTTGCAATCATGTCCCTCATAGGACTTTGTTTGTTAATTGTAGATGACAATGATGGATCTACATAACATTTGATCATTGTCAGCTTCTGTCCAGACAAATCACTGGGCGGATTAGAGAAAACAGCAGCCTTGCCTGCATTTGAAAGTTTATCTGAGGAGTTTTCATTGGTATGCATTCTGTTACGGAGTTGTGAATTTGGATTTGTTTTGGATATGGATGGGCATGTATTTTTTGTATGTCGGCCGACTTGAAGAGTTTGTTGAGATACCTCTTCATTATGTGATTGCAATTCATTTTGATTTAACAGTTCAACAGACAGTGAAGCTGCTGGAGCTGTAGAGGTATGTTGACGATTCTGAGCAGCCTCTTCTTTTGTAATGCTTGATAACTGTTTTTCAGCCTCAACATTAGTGTTCACAGATTTAGTTCGATCAGCTGAAACTTGCAAATGATTTTCCAGATGTAATGATGCATCCAGTGGTTCGACCAGTGTTCTAAAATGCTGGTCAATCTGCTTCAGTTGATTTTCTTTTGCATTGTCATTTTTACATTGTGCTGGCTCCCCTTTTGGACTATTACTGGTTTGTGCAGGATCAGAATCAGATGTTTGACCTCCTACCATCTGCTTGTTGCATCTGCTAAGTTGGCCTTCAGGAGCAAATAAATGCTCAGTCTGTGCAGAAGAAGAATTGTGGTGTGTTATTAACTGCATTGCCCTTTCTGCAGAAACAGATCCAGTAAAACCATTCCTTTCTGCATTGTGGTCCATTGCAGCTAAATGTCCAATTTTTAGCACATTAACCTCATTCACATTGGCCATGTTTACAGTGAGCATAGCTAGTGGATTAGTCCATTGACTACAATGTTACAGTTCAGCAATATGGGGAGTGTCACAGTAGCTTAGAACTATTACATTGTCCGCTGACTCAGATGGAGTATCTTTTGGAGTAGTAACTACATTGAAAGCCACTGATTCTCCTGCGTTAGTACTCTTGCAATTGTTGTCGACTTTGATCATTAAATGTTGGTCGATGGTATTATCCTGTGTACAAACATCATTTGCCTTATCGGCCAAAGAAATCCTGTGTCTTTTATCAGTGTTAACAAATAGCTGCTGCTCGATATTTTTGCCTTCCTTGCAAATCTCTATCAAATTATGTTCAGAACTATTTTCTGTGTCAGCTACTGCAGTAGTAACTGAAGGTTTGACAGTTGAGTTTCCAGATTTGTTTTTAGTTACTCCAATCAGAGGAGTATGTACTGTTTCTAAATTTTGCCTTTCATTCTCTTGCATCCCATGACCATTTGGGATTGGAATAATTGGACTAGTTTGGACAGCAGAGCCAGAAGCCTCCGACTGTCGTACATCATGGATATCAGATCGACGATCTGCATTGTTAGCATTCAAAAGTCCCTTGCATCACCTCCCAATTTAGACAGATTGCACCTATTATCTGAAACAGTAGTATGAACTGCTGTTCCATTTTCTGAAATCCATCGACACGATTTAACATTATGACCTTGATGGTAACAATGCGTGCAGTATGCAGGAACATTCTTAAGCACTATCCTCTGATCGAAATGTGATACCTTTCCTTTTTTGGAGTCTACTATCTTAATCTTTATTTTTGCTAGATGCTTGTCGAGCAGGTTGATCAATACTTTAACTCTAGCCGTACTTGGTCGCGTTCGATCTTTAGTAGCTTTATCTACTGCAATAGGCCTCCTAACTGCCGACGCGATGGACAACATAGATTGTTTGGCAAACAGATTTGCGGGCAGATCGGGTAAAGAGATCCATACCACATCTTTTGACGTTACCTATCTCGGATTAAATCCCATTGTCCACGGGAATGTCCTAAAGAAGAAATCTTGTCCTTTAGCCCTTACATAGCCATTTGTTCTTGACACCACCTGAGCATAATCATCAAACAAATCAAATCTTATAAGAATGTGACGATATTCTAGTTGTCCGACGTAACAACTTCCTTTGACACCAAGTTGGATCGGCAGAATCTTCTTCAACTCTTGAGTTCTGGCTTTCCATATGAGAATTTGATGATCACAGCTTGTTGAAGGCCTTCCTCCTTTGTGAAAGAATTAACTTCATTCACTGTGAACTCCACTGTTGGCAGACCATGATCGAAATAGATTGGACAAAGCTCCAGACTTGGTTTGATCTCGACATTTTGCTGTCCAGCAAGCATCATTATGTATGACTGTTTAGGTCCATTGTCAGATTGATTTTATGACTGAAATTTAGAAGCCTCTCCCGCAGCACAAGGCTAGGGAGAGGTCAAAACTTCCATGAGATTCAATCACAATACGCACAGAGTAGCCCATCTTTCCAACGTTTCTCTAGTTAAATTAATTTGAACATGCAAGTGGTTGATAAATCATTAGGGCATTTCTTTATTTTAGAGACGTAACAAATAGATAATCGTATTCACTGTTAGGTTGGCCTATGATAAGATGATGAGACGAGCCTCTCCAGACAAAAATGATTGCGGGGCCCTCGATAAAGGTTAAAAAATATTTAGAATTCGGGAGGGCCGTTTAGCAAATTTCATGGCCTCCCCAAAATAATAATATGCTAGAACCTTTAGACACGTTTAAATAAATTACTTTCTTAAACTCGAGTGTGCATTGATGCGACCAAATCCAAATCTCGACAAAGTCTAAACGTGTCGACGATCACGTGTACATTGGTGGTGACGTGATTAGAAATATGTTTTCACGACGTCGCAAGTCTTTTAAAATAAATAATGGTAAAAGCGGTATATAAATAAAAGGGCACATAAGTTAGCATGTGTTAAAATCAAATAAAATCAAATACAACAGTTAAGCGACCGTGCTAGAACCACGGAATCTGGGAATGCCTAACACCTTCTCCCGGGTTAATAGAATTTCTTACTCGGATTTTTGGTTTGCAGAATGTAACAAAGTCATAATATTCCTCGGTTCGGGATTCAAATCTGACTTGGGACACCATAAATCTCCCAAGTGGCGATTATGAATAAATAATAACCATATCCCATTCCGATTTTCTTTTAAGTGGAAAAACTCCTTTACACTCCTTTACGGGGGTGTATAGAGAAGGAAAGGAGGTGTGACAACTCTGGCGATTCTGCTGGGGGATAAGAACCCAGAATGTTTTGTTCAGGGTTCAGAATTCGAGCTTAGATAGATTGTTGTATTTTGTTATATCAGATTTTGCTACATGCTTTGTATGCTAAATGATACCGCTTTGATATTATTTGAACTATATATAAACTGTGCCGACACCCTTATCTATTTACCTCCGGGGATGTTCTTACTGGTTGAGACTCCCTATTCTGTTAGTGTCATACCCTGAAATAAGAAAGAGGTTCGGATAAGTTACGATGCCGGATGGACTTTTGGTTCCCGGTAAGTTTCCCCATCCTCGACTCGAGTTGTCCGCTCAGGTACACATTCTAGAACACAGACCCAGGTTTTGAACATAGAATAACTTGACTTCATGTCGGATCCCTAGTGGGAGCGCTTATTTGCATCATGCTGCATTTGACTTAGGGGACTCAACACAGGGGTTGGGTCAATCTAGGGCTAGCGACCTGAAATGAAAAATACCATCCTGGTGCATCTTACTTGTTCCATGCATTTATTTGTTCGAACCCGCATGTTGACCGGTTTTGAATCTCGGAATGTCGGAATTTGAGAAAAGACAAAAAGAGAGAAAATGAGAGAATTAGTAGTTGTAGAATTAATCTTGGAAAAACCCAATGCCCAAGTACTGTCGAAAATTTTAGTTTGTTTTACTAAAAGAAAAAGAAAAATAGAAAAAAGGGAGTCTTTTTACTTTGGGACAAATTGTTTGAAAAATGGTCGTTTTGATTTTATTTCAAAAATAGAAAATGGAGAAAAGTTTAGGGAAAGTTCTGTTTTAAATTTTTTTTTATTTGCTTGAACTACGCATGGTTTGATTCACATAGGGAGTGAGATACGTCGGCAACCCTCATCGGGTCCAACCTTTCCTTTGCAAAAATACCCAAAAATGTAAAAAAAAAAATATTTGCGTCATGAATAAATCGGGTGATGCCGTTTTGCATACCTAGCCAAATGTTCCCAAATGGGACGCCGGAAGGCTGACTTTGCATAAACAACCACCCTTAGTCATGTTTTGGTTTTTGACCCTCACAGCCTTAAATTTTTCGTCCTCGAGGCGCTAAAAGGGCGTGTTTGCAATACCGGGTCATTTATTTTAATTTAAAAAAAAACAAGAAAAAAATTATAAAAAAAAAGTCTGGTGATGACGTTTTGCAAAAATAGCCGAATGTTCCCAAACGGGACGCCGAAAGGCTAACCTTGCATAAATAACCACCTTCGGTCATGTTTTGGCTTTTGACCCTTACAACCTTAAATTCTCGTCCCCGGGGCGTCGAAAGGCCGTGTTTACCAAATTGGGTCTTTTATTATTATTTGAGGAGCAAGAAGAGTCGTAAATAAGTTGAGTAGGGCCGTTTTGTCATAAATAGCTGAACGTTCCCGAAAGGGACGCCGGAAGGTTGACTTCGCAAATACGCGCATCTTTGAGTCTAGTTTTGATATCGAGTCCTTTATGTCTAAAATCTAGAAAGAATTTAGATAGTTTCAATTTGAGTTGAATTAAGGGTTTTTCTTTTGCTTAATCACCTTAATAAATGTGCAGGACGAGCACGATGCTAAACGAACCCTTTTCAATATTAACCAAGATCCCTTTTGAGTTGCGATTATGGTGGAATGACTTAGGCAAAGAAGGGCAGGACGAAGTGAAGAAGTATCTAAAAGATATCCCGGATTTATTCGGAATCCAGCCTCGGGTGGATATTATTAAGGCATTGGTCGCTTGTTGGGATCCAGCACATAATGTATTTCATTTTTCGGATTTTGAGCTCACCCTGACATTGGAAGAAATAGCGGGGTACATCGGAAGTGATCAAGCCTCATTGAGCTTCGAATACTTAATTGCTCCCAGGGCTATCACCATACACCGATTTTTGGATGCCTTGAAAATACCCCGAACAATCCACCACCCAGATTTTGCAAAGGGTTACTGCAGTTTCCGTTTCATATATGATAGATACGGACACGTGGGAGAATTCAATAGGCCAGACTTCAAACTATGTAGTAGAAGTAACTGACAAAAATGGGAGGAACACAAGCAGGTGGCTTTTATGATAGCTTTTTTGAGCCTCATAATATTCCCAATGAAAGATGGAAATGTTGATTTGAAAGTGGCTAGGGTCGTCAGTACCTTTCAAACCATGGAAAAAAGCGCTTTGCCACCTATGATTGTGGCTGACATCTTTCGGGCTCTCACTGCTTGCAAAGCCGGGGGCAATATCTTTGAGGAATGTAACTTGCTGTTGCAAATGTGGATGATCGAGCATTTATGCCATCACTCCCTGCTCTTGAGTTATGGTTCATCTAAGAAAACATGCATAGGAGAATTTCACACAAGAATCAAAGGGGTTAACCTCCCTGAAGGAGTCACAGCTTGGGCATCATTATTTCGGACCCTCACTGCCACCCAGATAAAGTGGGCACTTGGATAGTTGCCTATCGAAGAGTCATATATATGTCAGCAGCCAAGCCTCATTTTGTGATGATGGGACTCAAGAGCATCCAGCCTTATGTGCCGTATCGGGTTCTTAGGCCACTTGGGAGATATCAAGTGGTACCGAAAGATGAAGATCTGAGCACCCAAGTGGTCAAATTTGGTCCTGATGGTCGGTTTTCCGAGGATGAAGTTCGCCAGATTTGGAGCGAATGTCAATATTTGAAGGCCAACACTTGTGTGTCAGATAGGGTTAAAGGGGAGGTTGCCCTCGGGTATCATGATTGGTTCAAGGGTGGTGTGGCGTACGGTAGACCTGCTAAAAGACCTCATCTCGAAGATTTTGCTGAGTCATCCCAAGAGCAGTGGGATTGGTTATCCAAGGAAGAAAGTTACAAGGATGAGATCGGGAAGTTGAAGCAGCAAGTAGAGAGTTCGAAATTTGAAAACAGTGTTCAAGTTGCTGCAGATCAAGGTGAAAAGAATAAATTGGCCCAAGAAAATAAAAAGCTTAAGGCCCAAATCCAACAGTTGAAAGCAGCCATCAATAGGCAACCGAGGAGCCAATCTGACGAATGATTGATAAAAGGATTAAGAAGTGAGGTTAGGGAGTGCGAGGAGGAGCTAGAAAAATCCAAGAGTATCATGGCGGGGCTCAAAGCACAATGGGATACAAAAGCAGCGGATCATTGCCAATACTTGAATCAACTAAAAAGAGACCACGAGAAAGTTGTTGACATTCAAAAGAGAAAAGTGGCTTCCCTTGAGGGTAAAGCAATCAGGCAGGCCAGGGATTATGAGATCGAGAGTGGGTAGTGTTATGATTTGTTGGCCCGAATAGAGGTCGAGGTGCAACAGCTGCAAGATCAGCACATACAAGACTCTCGGGCATTAAAGATGTGCGCTAACCAGATAGAGCGCTTGCTTACAGAAAAGAGGAAAACAAAGGACCGTATTAGAGCTATCGCTTGGGATATTTTCAGGAGATGCCGAGTCTGTGAGGATATGACCCATACAACTTTCCTCCAAGCAGTGCAAATCTATGTGAATCGAACAATGAATGACTTAGAGCATCTTGAAAGGGAGTTGTGACCTAGGCCCGCGGCGAGGCCGAACGACGCGCCGCGAGCACCTAGATTTGAGTCATTAGAGTATGCGTAGGTTGTGTCTATATTTTTTCTATTTCGAGTCTATTTGTCCTTTGTTTTTTCATTCCAAAATGAGTCTGTAGTTGGAAGGTAGTGTTGGGTTTTAGTTGGTGCCTGTCATTTCCATTTGCAAAGTGTTAGTGGTTATCAAATCTGTTAAAACTAATCATTAACCAAGTGGTTGCTTAAATGTGTGAGTCTAGGCAGGTGATTAGTTGATTGGAAGTTGTGGCAACTCACTCGTACAACACTCGGTCAAAAGATAAGATGACAGGATATGAATCTGACTCCAATATTGTGGACTCTACAAAAGAGGTCGAGGCGAATGATGTGGTTGCCATATAAGAAGATATGAGGAAGTTGAAAGCACAAATGGCTGAAATGTACCAAGCTTGGTCTCAAGGGCACCCGACACCTTTGTACCCCGCCAACCCATTCTATATAACACCTTTAGTGCAAGCTCAGGAACCTCCTACTCCTAACACATCTTCATCCTTCCCATATCACACCCAGGGCTATGCTATCACTTCATACGCTCCTCCAGCTCCACCACCCAAACACAAACATCCTCCACCTTTGGCTCCAATCTTTGTGGCACCCCCTCCAGCCACATTACAAAGATCATCTAGTGAGCAACTGTTCCAAGCTCACGACGCTCAATATTACCCTCCTGAACCCACTTTTAAAACTCCTGAGCAGTACACTCATACCCCTCATTTTGAGATCCCTGAAGAAGTTAAGAAACCAATTAAAAATGCAGAACAAGAGGAAGTAATTCGTAAAGTCAAAAGCCTGGAGCAATCCTTCAGGAACATGCATGGTCTAGGCAGCTAGGTCAGCATGGCATAGAAAGACCCATGTCCATTTCCCGATGGTCAGGGGCACAGTGACCCAGTAGCCCATCTGCGTGGTTTTTGTAGTAAGATGGGAGGTGCCGGAGGAAAAGATGAATTGTTGATAGCCTACTTCAGGCAGATCTTGAGCGGGTATGTACTGGAATGGTACACCATACAGGACCCTAGCCGATGGTACACTTGGGATGACTTGGCACAGGAGTTCATTGGCCACTTTCAATATAACCTCGAGATAATCCCTGATCGGCAGCCATTGCTTAAGTTTGAGAAGAAGTAAGGAGAAAGATTTAGAGAGTTTGGTTTTCGATGGAGAGAGCAATCTGCAAGAGTGGATCCCCCAATGAGAGAAAACGAGATGGTAGATTATTTTCTGCAAACGTTGGAGCCGACATACTTCGGTCACTTAGTGACTTCTGTGGATAAATCATTCAATGAGGTAGTGAAGATGGGCGCAATGATTGAAGAGGGTTTAAAGTCTAAATAAATTTTGAGTTATTCAGCGCTGAAAGCAACCACGCAGGGCATATAAAGTGGTACTGGTGGTGTGATAGGCAAGAAGAAGAAGGAAGAAGTGGCTACAGTGGAAGCTAGCACCTGGTCTAAGCCCAAAAATCCTCCACCCTACTATAGCCAACCAAGACCCCACCACCAAAACTACCCATACATCCCATACGGCCCACCACAATACTATTACCCACCACCAGAGCCCCACTTCTCTATCCACCATTCCCAGACATACCTGCAGCCCCCGGCACATCCACAATGGCGTACGTCAGCTCCCCAAACCACATATACACCACCAAAAAACACCCATCCGCATCCCAGGGCTAACATGCCAGGACTTGGCTTCCGCCCGAACCAAAACGTTCGGAATGAGAGGGCCACAAACAAAAGAACTATTACCCCATTGGGAGAATTGTACACCGCTTTATTCCATAGACTGAAAAATTTGGGAATGTTACCCCCAATGGAGCCCAAAGTACCGATTAACCCACCTCCCAAAGACTGAAAAATGTTGGAAGTCGAAAAATGCAGTACAAGAGCTTATTGACAGCCGCCGTATTGAGGTACGGGCCTCGGAGGCATCAAACATCAATCACAAACCACTGCCAGCACATGACGAGACCAACATGATTGAGCTGGTACACAAGGATGGGGAGGTGAAGACCCTCACAAATTGTGATGATGATTCGTGCTGTTGAGACCAGTTCAAGAGAAAAGTAGACAGGGGAATAGACAGGAATGAAGTTGAAAGGTACAAGTTACAAGCTAGTGGTAGTGATGGGGAAATAATTATCTGTTGTTGCAAAGAAACCAGAACCAGTTAAGTTGGTGGTACCAGGGGCATCACCCGCGCCCGTGGTTGTTGTGAAGGATGCTTACATAGAGCCAGTTATCATCAAGCTAGTAGTCCAGTTACCCATGGTTGAAAGTAATGCTGTGCCATGGAAATAAACGTACAAAGGAAAAGAGATTGAGGAGGAGAGCTGTGAGGCGCAAGGGTTGACTCGATCAGGGTGTTGCTTCGATCCCGAGGAGTTGAGAAAGCTAGGGCTACTAAAGACAGTCCAGCCTCGGTCAAAAAGGCTATTACAGAGGGGGAAATAGAGGAGTTAGTAAAAAAGATGAAGGTACATGACTATTCTATTGTCGAGCAACTAAGGAAAACACCGGCCCAGATGTCAATGTTGTCATTATTGATACACTCCAATGAACATCACCGAGCTTTGATGAAAATATTAAATGAAGCCCATGTACCTGATAGGATCTCAGTGAACCACTTGGAGACAATTTCTAATAGGATCTTCGAGGTAAACATGATAACGTTTTTCGGATGATAAGTTGCTTGTGGAAGGAACCAATAATAATGAAGCCCTCTACTTGACCGTCAAATGTGAAGATTCAGTCGTGACCAGGGCATTGGTAGATAATGGGTCTAGTGCCAACATTTGTCCGATTTGGACACTGAACAAGTTAAAGATCGATGATGACAGAATCCGCAGAAATAGTGTGTGTGTCCGATGTTTTGACGAGGGCGGAACCGACACGAGAGGGGACATTATCCTCGAGTTAATCATTGGCCCAATTGAGTTCACCATGGAGTTTCATGTGTTAGACGCGGCGGTTTCATGCAATCTTTTGTTGGGAAGGCCATGGATCCATGCAGCTAAAGCAGTGCCTTCTTCACTGCATTAAATGGTCAAATTTGAATGGGATAGGAAAGAGGTGGTGCTACATGGAGAAGACCCCACGAACACTGCAAGTGTGATATTCTTCCCTTTGTAGAAACTGATGACGATAAAGGGCCATGGGTCTATCAGGTTTTTGACACGATCAATGTGAACAAGGTACTAGAGGGGAATAGTATCCCACGTCCCCAAGTAGCAGCCGCAGCAGTCATGGTGGTTTCAGAAATGATGGGTAATGGGTTTATCCTGGGAAAAGGTCTAGGTGCTAAGCTTCAGGGCATTGTTCAACCGGTATCCTTGCCCAAGAATTTAGATACCTTTGGGTTGGGTTTTAAGCCAACAACAGCAGATACTAGAAGGGCCCGCAAGTTGAAAAAGAAAGCTTGGGTTCTGCCTAAACCAATTCCGCGTATGTCCAAGTCCTTTGTCAGGCCGAGGGTCAAAAAACAGTTAGCAACACAGGCGATGGATTCATTGAAGGGAGCAGAGGGTAATTTGGATGAAGCGTTTGAAAAGGTATTTGCAGAAGTAAACATGGTTCAGGCTGGTGAAGGTTCCAGTAATGAAGACATTCAGTACGTTGGGCCACATGCTAGGATCAATAATTGGGAAGCCACTCCTCTGCCAGTTTGGAGGGAGGCGCGGTAGTGGGACTTCGTTTTTCTTTTTTTTTTTCACCTGGATTATTCCAGGGTTTGTAATCCTTGTGACTATGTTCCGTCCATTTGGACGAGTTAAGCCCTGTTATCCTTACGTTTTAATGAAATGAAATTTCCTTATTTTTTCCTAATTTCGTTTCCATTTTTTCTTTCTTTTCTGTACAGTTCTTTTTATGCTGATATCAATGACATGACGTGCATGAGGACTTCTCGGCCTGGTCTTATTAGCCAACCTAACTCAGAAATAATAATACAAGAAATTAAATGTGATGGTGAAGAGGAATATGATGATGAAGCATATGAGGAAATTAGTAAGGAATTAAAACACTTTGAGGAAAAACGCAAGCCGAACGTAAATGATACAAAAGCAGTTAACCTAGGGGATCAAGATAATGTCCGGGAAACTAAAATAAGAGTTCATCTAGAGCCGCAACTCAAAAAAGAAATAATCACGGCGTTGCTGGAAT
Source organism: Nicotiana benthamiana (assembly GCA_034376525.1). Taxonomy (NCBI): domain Eukaryota; kingdom Viridiplantae; phylum Streptophyta; class Magnoliopsida; order Solanales; family Solanaceae; genus Nicotiana; species Nicotiana benthamiana. The sequence continues at coordinate 18,888,402 of CM067337.1, forward strand.
ATAATGACGTTTTTACTTGGTCCTATGATGATATGCCGGGTTTGAGCACCGATCTGGTGGCCCACAAATTTCCTACCGATCCATCGCTCCCGCTTGTTAAGCAGAAATTGAGAAAATTCAAAACAGACATAAGTGTGAAGATCAAAGAAGAAATCACTAAACAATTCAATGCAAAGGTCATTCGGGTCACACAGTGTCCCACCTGGTTAGCTAATGTTGTGCTTGTACCAAAGAAAGATGGAAAAACCAGGGTGTGAGTTGATTATCCAGACCTCAACAAGGCATGTCCAAAAGACAACTTTCCATTGCCCAACATCCACATATTGATTGACAATTATGCCAAACATGATATTGGTTCTTTTGTGGATTGATATGCGGGTTACCATCAGATCTTAATGGACGAGGAGGATGCAGAAAAGATGGAATTCATCACGCCGTGGGGAACATACTGCAATCGGGTCATGCCATTTGGTTTGAAGAATGCAAGGGCAACTTACATGAGGGCTATGACAACGATCTTCCATGATATGATACATAAAGAGATTGAGGTGTACGTAGATGACGTGATTTTGAAATCAAGGCAGCAGGCCGACCATGTCAGGGATTTGAGGAAATTCTTTCAAAGGCTACGCAGGTAAAATCTCAAGCTCAATCCTGCAAAGTGTTCTTTTGGTGTGCCATCGGGAAAGTTGCTGGGGTTTATAGTCACTCACCGGGGTATTGAATTGGATCCATCGAAGATTAAGGCCATTCAAGAATTGCCGCCTCCAAGAAACAAAACTGATATGATGAGTTTGTTAGGAAGATTGAACTACATTAGCAGGTTCATTACTCAGCTCACAACTACTTGTGAACAAATTTTCAAACTATTGAAGAACGATGGTATGGTTAAATGGACGGATGAATGTCAGAAATATTTAGATAAGATAAAGGAATATTTGTGAAATCCGCCCCTGTTGGTCCCACCAGAGCCAGGGAGGCCTTTGATTCTGTATCTGACGGTCTTGGATAATCATTTGGCTGCGTACTAGGGCAGCATGATGTCACAGGCAGAAAAGAGCAGGCAATCTACTATCTTAGCAAGAAGTTCACATCCTACGAGGTTAAGTATACTCATCTGGAAAGGACATGTTGCGCCCTAACTTGGGTGGCACAAAAGTTGAAGAATTATTTGTCGTCCTACACTACCTACCTCATATCTCTGTTGGATCCACTGAAGTATACTTTCTAGAAGCCTATGCCCATGGGAAGGCTTGCAAAGTGGCAGATTCTGCTCACAGAGTTAGATATCATCTACGTAACCCGGGCTGTGATGAAAGCACAAGCCTTAGCCAATCATTTAGCCGAGAATCCAGTTGATGATGATTATGAGACTTTGAAGACTGATTTCCCTGATGAAGAGGTGATGCATATTGATGAGTTGGAACAAGCAGAGAAACCAGGATAGAAATTGTTCTATGATGGAGCGGCAAATATGAAAGGCGTGGGAATAGGAGCCGTACTTATTTCTGAAACAGGTCAGCACTATCCTGTTACGGCTCAGCTTCGTTTCTATTGTACAAACAACATGTCGGAATATGAAGCATGCATTATGGGGTTGAGATTAGCAGTGGATATGGGTGTCCGGGAAGTCTTGGTCATGGGTGACTCGGACCTACTGGTACACGAAATTCAAGGAAACTGGGATAAACAGGATTTGAAACTGATACCATATAGACAGTGCTTGCATGAGCTTTGTCAACGGTTTTAGTCAATAGTGTTCAGACACATCCCAAGGATTCATAATGAGCTCACCGATGCTTTGGATACTTTGGCATCAATGTTGCATCATCCAGATAAGGCTTATGTTGATCCAATACAGATTCATGTCCACGATCAAAATGCTTATTGTAATATGACAGAAGAGGAACTTGACGGTGAGCCGTGGTTCCATGAAATCATCGAGTATGTAAGGATGGGAGTATACCCGGCACAGGCCACCGGTGATCAGAAAAGGGCTATTCGTCGATTGGCAAGCGGATCTTCCTGAGTGGAGGAGTGCTATACAAAAGAACAACAGACCTCAGAAATTTGAGGTGCATGGATGCGAGGCAAGCCACCACTATCAAGACCGAGGTACATTCTAGAGTCTGTGGTCCGCACATGAGCGGATATGTTTTGGCAAAACAGATTTTACGGGCAGGATATTATTGGCTCAAAATGGAATGAGATTGTATTAGCTTTGCACGCAAATGTCATCAGTGCCAAGTGCATGGAGATTTGATTCATTCTCCACCGTCAAAATTGCATATGATGTCCGTGCCATGGCCTTTTGTTGCTTGGGGCATGGACGTTATTGGGCTAATTGATCCAGCGGATTCAAATGGGCACATGTTTATCCTGGTAGCAATAGATTATTTTACCAAGTGGGTAGAAGCGAAGACATTCAGGTCTGTGACTAAGAAAGCTGTGGTGGATTTTGTGCATGCAAGCATTATTTGTCGGTTTGGTATACCAAAGGTGATTATCACGGACAATGGGGCTAATCTCAACAATCATTTGATGAAGGAGACATGTGAGCAGTTCAAGATTACTCACCATCATTCTACCCCGTACCGCCCTAAAGAAAATGGAGCGGTTGAAGCGGCTAACAAGAACATAAAGAAAATATTACGGAAAATGGTTGAAGGGTCTAGACAGTGGCATGAGAAACCCCCTTTTGCATTGTTGGGATATCGCACCACCATGCGTACTTTGGTGGGGGAGACTCCTTATTCATTGGTGTACGGCACCGAGGCAGTAATACCCACAGAAGTGGAGATACCGTCGCTTCGAATCATTGCAGAGGCTGAGATCGACGATGATGAATGGGTAAAGACTCGTCTTGAACAATTGAGTTTAATCGATGAGAAAAAGTTGGGATAAGTGTGCTATGGTTAACTGTAACAACAAAGGATGGCAAGAGCGTATAACAAGAAAGTGCATCCGAGGAAATTCGTGGTCGGACAGTTGGTGTTGAGGCGTATTTTGCCTTATTGGGCCGAAGCAAAAGGAAAGTTCGCCCCGAATCGGGAAGGGCCATTTGTAGTAACCAGGGTGTTGTCTAATGGTGCATTATATTTGACAGATGTAGAAGGAAAATGTGTAGAAATGGCCATCAATTTCGATGTTGTCAAGAGATATTATGTATGATTCCTTTATTCTGAATGTACTTGCTTGTATTTGGCATATTTTACAGATTGAAATGAAGATGGAATTTTTTTCGGCTATCCAAAAACTATTATCCTTTGTTACCCTTTGAGTCTTAATTATTTTCGTTCATACCCCTCTTTCTGAATCAACGGCACAATTAAGCAACACAAGTGCCGAGCATAAAGTAAAGAAAAAGGAAAACGAAAAGGATTGAATGAAAGAAAAAAAGAAAAAAGAAAAGAAAGGAAAATGAAAAGGTGAAAAGAAAGAAAGAAAAATGAAGAAGGAAAAAGAAAGTAAAACAGAAGGAAAAGAGAAGAAATTCACAATAGAAGTAATTATGATACTGTGAACTACGTTTGACTTGATCCCGAAAGGGTACGTAGGCAGCCTCTTTGAGGTTTAGTCATACCAAAATAAAATTCCAAAAGTCCCCAAGCAAGAAACTGGGGCAGAAATTGTGATTGTTGTGAGAAATCTGATTCCGAAAGTTGTAGTTTTAACCCATTTCGAAATTGTTTTGAGCCTTTATACCCTTCTTTCTAACCCTATCCGAAAACCTACATTACGGTCCAAAGAAAGACCTTTTGATCAGTCTTGAGAAATACCAAGTCAAGCAGGTAAGGTAATTCATGTCGGGGGCAACACTCTGGTGCAAACAAGAAACACGAAAAATAAAAATGAGAGAGTTTATTGGTGAAAACCCGCATGGGCACCGTAAGGCGACGGGAGCCGAGAGAAAATAAAATGAGAGAGTCTTAGTGGTGAAAACCCTCACAGGCACCCTAGGGCGAAAGTGAGTTTAAGAAATGGGAAGTTGAGAAAGTCTGTTAGTCAAATTTGTGTCGTGGCATCGCAGGTTAAATGTGGTTAAGGTTCGGGTAAAGTAATCAAGTGATGGAAGTTCTGGGAAATGAAGTATAACAATGAAAGAGCTGGGTAGCTTGATTGGTCGGGCCGGTTAGTCCAAAATGCATGTCATGGCTATCGGTGTCAGCTGCTTCAGTCAGATAAGTTTCTTTTCTGTTTCTTCTTCAAAAGTCATCCAGTTTTGGATTCTTCTTATCCTTAACTCATAAAATTATTGCATTTCATTCTCTTTCAGGGATTTTGTTTGTCTAAAATGTTTCAATGTCAGTTTTGTTCAATAAAAAGGGGAAAAAGACTTCAACAGCCACTACCAGCTTCCAAAAATGGTAAAACATAAGGTGGCCAGAGCATGTCAGCAACAACGGGATATAAAGTGAGATAGGGAAAATCGCCGGAAGTTTCATCGACAGAATATTTGGGAAATGTTGGGAAAATGAGGAGATACAGGCAAAAGAAGGTTAGAAAGATGGAACAACAGTGGGAGTACAAAAGCATACAGGTTATCAGGATTGGGGAATGTGAAAGCTGGTCAGAAAGTCAGGCAGGCAATACAAAGCAAGGCAATGGAAGGATGATGAAGTGAATAATGCCATCAACCAACCACCATCTTTAAACTAACAAAATTTTTGGTGATTGAAAAGGGCAGAAAAATTGTTTGTCAGGTGGAATCCTCCGTGAAGGAAAGCAGGCAGTAATCAAGTTCAATCGCAAGTGTGGCATGGGGAAACTGCAAGAAAATGAGGAGCGGCATAAAGAGGTGTTGAAGTCCGGAGCCCACCTGAAAAACAGAGGAGTACATTTCAGTAGTTAAATGTTAAACGTTACGCTTCAATTTCATTGCAATTCAAGTTTTAGTTTCAATTCAAGTCTTAGTTTCATCACAATTCAAGTTTTTAGTTTTAGTACGTGGTAACAAGCCCCAGTTTTTCCAAACTGGGGCAGAAATTTTTGTTGTCTTGTCTATTTTGTGCAATCAGGAGCCCGCCTGGAGAACAAAGGTCTACATTCAAATTTAAGCAGTCAGGAGTCCGCCTGAAGAACAGAGACATATATTTCAATTTCAGTAGTCAGGAGTCCGCCTGGAGAATAGAGACATACAATTCAAACTTTAGCAATCAGGAGCCCTCCTGGAGAATAGAGGTGTTAAATTTCAAGTTGCAGTTGAAGTCAGTAACCCGCCTGAAGAACGGAGGTATACAATTCATGCTGTGAAGTCAGGAGCCCGCCTGTATAACAGAGGTATTTCGAGTCAAGTTCTAGTCAACATTTTTATTGAGATATGGTAACAACGCCCAGTTTCCAAACTGGGCCAGAAAATTTTCTTTGTTTTATCTATTTCATGAAGTCAGGAGCCCGCCCGGACAGCGGAGGAATATGGTCAAGTTCAGATTCAGCAATCAGGAGTCCGCCTGGAGAACAGAGACATACAAATTCAAATTTAGCAATCAGGAGTCCGCCTGGAGAACAAAGACATACAAATTTAAGTTCAGCAATCAGGAGCCCAACTGGAGAACAGAGGAATACGTTCCAGTTCAAGTTTATTCAAGTTCAGCAACGTGGAAGCAAGGAAAAACATCGCAATGCACGATTTGATGTAACAACAAGAGAAAGTACAAGACAACAAGACAACAAGCAAGTACAAGAGCAAGTTTGAAGAATTTAGATATGATTTTTGTAATTCATAGCAACAATCCCCAACTCCTGGTAGTAGCAGTAGCAATCGCAGTAAAACCACAGCTCCTGGTAGTCCCAGCTACCAGACATTCCCGAAATACACTGGCTGGATTCCTGTTTGGCCCAGGATATGTAGGCAACATCTGAATCTTGGTGCGGTCAAAACTTTTCAAAATTCTTTGCAACAACATTTTCAAACAGGCCAAAATCGCTCGTATTCGCTCACTTATCATAACCCGAAAATATTTCGTGTTTCCAAGCAAAGAGGGGCCGCTATGAGTATGTGATTTTTGCATTTATATGAATAATTTCAAAAAAATTCGAATAAAATAATTTTTCCTTATTTTTACAATTTTTGTGCTTTTTGTGTCATTTCTTGATAATTATTTGCATTTTTATTTGGGCATGGTAATTCATAAAAAAATATAAAATATGCATTTTTCTATTTAGGAAATTAATATCACATTTTAGCATTAATTATAGGGCTATTAATTTTAGCACAAAATATGAAAAATCACAAAAAATTTAGTTCATTTCATATTTCAATATTTTTTATTTGGAAGTTGTCACAAATTAGATTTCTACAATAATTTTAGGAATGGTTTGGTTTAGTTTTAATATATTAGGGTTTTAATTCCAATTTAATAAAAAAAATACAAGAATTCAATTAGTTTTAAAAACACGAAAATTGTTTAGAAGAAATAATTAAAAAAAGCAAGTGAAAAAAAAAAGACAAAATAACAAGGCAAAGGAGGTAATTGAAGGGCTGCCCAATTTGGGCCTTTACATTTGAATTTGAATCCGCCCAAAACATTTTTAACCCTAATTTCTCCGCTCCAGCCCAATGCCCCGTCCAATCCGGTTCTTTAAGGTCCAAACGACGCCGTATTGCTGAGCTGACCTCAGTCGTCGATTGCTAATCCAATGGATGAGGGCTTTCTAGGTTGGCTAGTATATATATGTCCGAACCCCCTTCACCCCTACCCCCATCGTCCCCCTTACACCCTTTCTTCAGAAACCCTAGACCAGCCGCCTTGAAATTACTTCGCCGCTAATGGCGGCGCCGGTGACCAAACCCCACCCCACGAACACTATTGGCTCTCCTCAATATTCTCTTTACAACTATACCAACTGTTTCCTTCGAATCATTCCCCAGCTGTTCGAATCTTGGATCGAAATTCTGGCCCATATACAAATCCGTCCAAAAATCCCCAAATTTATACCCTGTACTCCCTATCCCTTCCTCACCACTAATCCATACACAAAAACCCTCGAATTTTACCGGGCCACCCCAGTTTCGATTCTAGGGTTCACTGTGCCTATCCACTCCGTGATTTGTAAAGGTTGAGCTAACTCAGGATAGTATTATTGGTTTATTTCGAGTAAAATGGACGTATCATACTAACTTTAAGTTAGTTTCAAAGATGTGCATGAAGGCCAAAATCCAATAAGCTTTTTCTTCTCTGCATTTTCTTTGGTTTTCTTTTTTTTTGATTCAGTGTTAGGTCTGTATGTTCAGGCATTATTCTTAATTCATAACTCAGTCGCCATAGGTCGTAAATATTTTGGTTAATTTTAGGTTAATCTTCACTTCTTTGGCCAAATTCTGACCTTATTTTGATTCTTTTGCTTTGTTTGAATGCTCAGTATCAATTGGTCAATTAGCCGCTAGTCTAATTAGTTTTTCCCTTGTTTTGTTCATGTGATACTGATTTGGGGACTTGACCGGATTTCAGTAATTAGTTGAGTGGCATATATTTGGTAGATGTTCAGTTCCCTAGTATAGAAGGTCATATTTATTTTAATCTGTTCCAATCGATGTTAGTTTGCTTGATTTCAATTTTATATAGCTATTCGTTAGTGTTAATTAATTTTTGTTGATTTTTGTTAGATAAACTCATTTTGGATTAGTTTCAGTTAAGTATCAGTTTATTTTCATTCATTGTTAGTGTTAATTAGTTCATTGCTAGGTTAGATTGATTGGGTATACTTGATTTTAGTTAACTTTAGTTAAATCAAATAACTGGGGTGAGGGATTAGGAGCAGTTATTTCAGGTATGTAATTTTCAGACTGTTTAAAGGGTAATTTGGGTATGGAAAAGGGTAGTAATTTTAGAAGTGGTAATTGCAATATATATTAAAGGGTAACATGGATATTTTGGTGCTAAAAGAGCATCCTAGAAGCTCATAGAATAGGACTTTAGTGTAGATTTCAGTAAAACTTAGGGAGTAACTTGAGGAACAAGTTAGAAAATTAAGGTTTAAAGTGAAAAACGGGCAGGGACTAAAATAGAAAATCAAAATCTGATCCTTTACCCTACAATGGCCTTTAAATTGAGTCCCTCATTGCTTGTAAAACGGGCTTCTTCCTTCCATTCTTCCTCAGCCAGAAATTTCCCTAAAAATACTCCTCAATTCTCTAGATTTAAGAGTAAGAAGTTCAGTTCAAGCAACACCTTTAGATTTTAGTCTTTCTCATACTCAAAAACACAAAAACAATAGAAATCTACAAAAAAATAAAAAAAATAAATCTGTTCCATCAGGAGTTCTAGGCTGATTTCACTTTTCAGTTGACCTATTAAAAATTTCATAGGTGTTTTTGGTGTATTTCAAGTCAGAGTAAGGTCTAGTCAAGTTTGGTGCTTTGCTTCTATTTGTGAGGGTTATCTGGTGTAATTGGATTCAATCCCAAGCTTATTTGAACCCATTTGAGTTATCCTATGGTTGCGTTTTGTTCCATTAATGTTTCTGAAGTATACTGGTGCATTTCGAGCTTGTCTAAGTGCATTTGGAGTGGTTTATAGCTGTTTGTTTGGATCTGCTTGTTTTTCCAACTTCTCTGGGATGTTGAACTGATTTCTGGGCTATTGTTGAGGCTTGTTTATTACTGCTGCTGCTGATCTTCTTCTCCCCTTTGTTCATTTCCAATCCAGCTTTGGCACTTGAAAGCTGAAAATGTGAAGACGGAATATATGTGAAGAATGGCAATCCTGATTTAGCTTCTCTCTGATTTGTGTATTTAAACTTTTCATGCATTGATGATACGTATATCCCTTTTATTTTGTAGTAATTGAACTGAATTTGAGTTGTATGAGAAATTTTAAATATAGTTCATATTGACCTATGTTGACATTTGATAATTGATTTCTGAGATTAAAAATAAACTCATTGGACTGTTAAACCAATTTATACTGTGAGTGTTAAGTTTAGGATTTGCTTAGTTCTAAGAATTAGCTGTTGGTATCATTGAGTATTACATCAATTGAAAGAAAAATGAGAGTGTAAACGTGAATAGTAATAGATTTGTAGGAGTCAACTATAGCGTTTCCAATTGTTTTGCTTTATTGATAGTTTAATTATTGATTTCTCAAAATGGTAATGGTTGCATGGATCTGTGTACTTGGTAAGGAACGCAGTGTTAAAAAAAATTAGATTTGATGCATGATATGAGCCATTCTTTACATGCATATAATCAGTGGTATGATGAGTAAGATTAACATGTACGCCCTTCTATTCATATATGTTAATTGATGCTGCTGAAATTCGAACTGAGGTCCTCCCTTTCCTAGTGTCCGATTCAACTCACGTCTAGCACAAGCATAACGCCATTGTCACGATATGTAGGGCTATCGCTTGGAGCCCAAGAGTAGCCGATCTTTCCAACATTTCGCTAGTTAAATTAATTTGAACATGCAAGTGGTTGATAAATCATTAGCACCTTTCTTTATTTTAGAGACGTAATAAATAGATAATCGTAGTCACTGTTAGGTTGGCCTCTAATAAGATGATAAGACGAGCCTCACCAGACAAAAATGATTGTGGGGCCCTCGATAAAGGTTAAAAAATATTTAGAATTCGGGAGGGCCATTTAGCAAATTTCACGGCCTTCCCCAAAATAATAATACGCTAGAACCTTTAGACACGTTTAAATAAATTACTTTCTTAAACTCTAGTGTTCATTGATTCGACCCAAATACAAATCTCGACAAAGTCGAAACGTGTCGATGATCACATGTACACTGGTGGTGACGTGATTAGAAATACGTTTTCAGATGTCGCAAGTCTTTTAAAATAAATAACGGTAAAAGCGGTATACAAATAAACGGGCACTTAAGTTAGCATGTGTTAAAATCAGATAAAATCAAATACAACAGTTAAGCGACCGTGCTAGAACCACGAAATCCGTAAATGCCTAACACCTTCTCCAGGGTTAACAGAATTCCTTACTCGGATTTCTGGTTCGCAGACTGTAACAGAGTCATAATCTTCCTCGGTTCGGGATTCAAATCGGTGACTTGGGACACCATAAATCTCCTAAGTGGCGACTATAAATAAATAATAACCAAATCCCGTTCTGATTATCTTTTAAGTGGAAAAACTCCTTTACGCTCCTTTGCGGGGGTGTATAGCGAAGGAAAGGAGGTATGACAGTATAAACTTGTATATGCATGGTACCAAAACTCATTTAGCTCATTCAATTGTGCCACCCTTAAGTTGGCAACGACATCCCATTCAAGGTTCAACTTTTTCAAAGCCCACATGGCCTTATGCTCAAGTTGCACCAGAAGATGGCAAGCTTTCCCGAACACCAACTGGTATGGAGATATTCCAATTGGTATTTTGTAAGCTGTCCTATAAGACCATAAAACATCATCAAGTTTCTTTGACCAATCTGTCCGGTTGGCATTCACTGTCTTTGACAAAATTCTTTTTATCTCCCGGTTGGAGACCTCCACTTGACTACTTGCTTGAGGATGATAGGGAGTCGTAACTTTGTGAGTACACCATACTTGGTGAGTAAGGTGTTGAAGGACTTGTTGCAAAAATGTGAACCCCTATCATTGATGATAGCCTTTGGAGTACCAAATCTTGTAAAGATATTCTTCTTCAAAAATGCCACCACACCGCTCACTTCATTGTTGGGCAAAGCAACGACCTCAACCTACTTAGACACTTAATCAACCGCGACTAGGATGTAGGTGTTTCCATAAGAGCTCACAAACGGACCCATGAAATCAATACCCCACACATCGAAATATTTATCTCCAAAATGATGGTGAGGGCAATTTCGTTTTTCTTTGAGATTCCACCAGCCCTTTGGCATTCATCACAATGCTTGACAAACTCACTAGCATCCTTGTAGAGAGTAGGTCAATAGAAACCGTAACTTAAGACTGTGAACGACGTTCTTGCTCCACCGTGGTGACCACCTTAAGTTGAAGAGCGACAAGCCCCAAGCATTTCATTTTTTCTCCTCCTCCGGTACACATCTTCTAATCATTCCATCCGTGCAAATCCAAAAGAGGTACAGTTCATTCCAATAGTAGTCTTGAAAATCCCGTTTGAGCTTCTTTCTTTTGGTTTGAGAGAAGTCAACCAGAATGGTTCCACTCACAACATAATTTTCCAAATCAGGGAACCAAGGCATCTCCTTCGTAGATATAGCCAAATGTTGCTCATCGACGAAAGAGTATTCAATTCAAGGTCATTATGCAGCCTCCCATATTCCTACAAACGAGACCAAGTGGTTCGCCAGTTGATTTTTCATTCCTTTACGATCTTGGTTATCGATGTCAAACTCTTGCAATAAAATTACTCATCCCATCAAATGTAAGAATATTTCTTGCTCATGAGATAGCGAAGTGACGCATGATCCATATGAACAATTGCCTTTGCACCTATCAAGTATGGGCGTAACTTTTTCACAGAAAACACAACGACAAGAAGCTCTTTCTCTATAACGATGTAGTTTAGTTGTGCACTAGAAATGGTCTTGCTTGCATAGTAAACCTAATGAAAGATTTTGTTGATTCGTTTTCCAAAACTGACACCCACCGCTACATCATTTGCATCACACATAAGGTCAAAAGGCAAGATCCAATTTGGTGCGGTGATAATAGGAGTAGTTATCAATTTGGTCTTGAGAAATTCAAATGCCTTCATGCAATCCTATTGAAATGGAATTCTGTATCCTTTTCCAAATTTTTACAAAAGGGGTTCACAAGTTTGGAAAAATCTTTGATGAATGGCGATAGAACCCCGCATGACCCAAGAAACTCCTCACTCCCTTCATGGATGTTGGAGGTGGAATCGTAGAAATCTCCTCTATTTCTGCCTTGTCGACCTCAGTGCCATTCTCTGACTTTTGTGGCCAAGGACAATGCCTTACTCAACCATGAAATGACATTTCTCCCAATTCAATACAAAGTTGATCTCTTCATATCTTGCCAATACTTTGTCCACATTTGCTAGACAATCATCAAAAGAATTCTCGGCCACTAAAAAAATCATCTATGAAGACTTCAAGAAAGTGCTCCACCACATCCGTGAAGATATCCATCATACACCTTTGAAAAGTTGTTGGTGCATTGCACAACCCAAATGGCATCCGTGAGAATGCAAAATTGTCATGACCCAAACAGGAGGGCCGCGATAGGCGCCCAGTACATTACTGAACCGAGTACCAATGTAACGTATCTTTCTTTTCACATCATAATGGGAAAATGGTCCAGAAGGGCCATTATGAGATAACCGGAAAAAAATATAAGGGAATGGTAGGCATATGGCGACCCCAACATGATATAGAAACTTATACATGTGGCATACATGCCTATAAGGTCGACATGATTATTTATATACTCAAAACATAGGCCGACAAGGCTATTCAAGTATCCATATACATGACATCTATCTATAAGCCTCTAAGAGTACATACACATCATAAAGGTCGGGACAAGGCCCCTCCATACCAATCCATACATGTCCAATTTATACAGACCAAATAGACAACTCCGGATCAAATGGAGTGCAACGACACCTTTTGATGAGATGATACCCTACAAGGAGGACTAACCTGTCTATAAGGGCATGTGGGCATGGAACACAACATCCCCAAGCAAAGGGGATGTCAGTACGAATAAAGTACCGAATATGTAAGGCAGGAAAGCATAAATAAGAACAGTAGTGTAAAGTGATATCTAGCAGATACAACTTGTCACATATGAGTGCCACCTGGGGCTTCTGACATAAAATGAACAATACATAAACTTTTAAAAACATATGCCTCTGTGGGCATCATCATTATCGTATCGTACCCGGCCTCAAAGAGGACTCGGTAAAAATATTCCCGTCCATCATTAGGCTCGGTAGAATCGTACCCGATCACGTAGAGCTCGGTAAAACCTAACTAATCAGTGGTTGCACAATAAGTGTTGTACCCGACTGACTATAGCGCGTCTCAGTATAGTAAAATAAATACTATATATAATTTATGATAGACTCATGGAATCACGTTCTAAATCTTTCGGAGTGGCTTAAGGTTGTTGCACCTTCAATTAACACTATGGATATCCATACCCTCAATGTGAACTTCAATAGGATTCAAGAATCAAGCACACCTTCTTAGACTAACTTTATAAGGAAAGAACAACATGGGAAACCTTATTTGCTAGGAGTAGATCCGTTATGAAATAGCTTATTGTTTATGTTCATTTCATTTTAGATCATGCCAAAAGAAAGAAGGAAGTGCCTTAACATACCTTTGAAATATTCTATCCAATCTTCAAGCAATCTCAATGTGATCTTCTTACGTCTAGAATGAGTAAACCGACTTCGTCGTCATCCCATAAGTATTGTACCTCTCATATTTGGAAACCAATACTCTACAACAAAACGGAAATCACCTCCCTTATTTTTACTACATCCCATATGTTACCAAAAGTCACAAAACAGCCCAAGCAACAACAATATAATTCACAATAAGCTCTCAAATTTGTTCAATAACCATTTTGAGCGGGAAGCTCGATTTATGATTAACAAAATATGATTTGAATCCAATTCCTTTTCCATGAATCTAACTAATACATATATAGCATCTTAATTATGCTTACCATATCATTTACAACCCAAAATATCATAATCACGATCTTCAAATATAGTCCACACACCTAGCACCTCAACCTTTATCGTCAATATCTTATTTTTCATGTTATCTTCTTCAATCCACTGAATTAGCACATAGATAAGCTTAACAACAACAGACACAATGTAATAAAACTATTTATAACAACTTAGATCCATAACAAACCATATATATAGCCTCGATACAGCTCACAAAAAAAGATAACGATTCTTTATGCATGTCAATTACGATTTTGTAGATTTTCACTCAAACAACTCAACCAACACATGATTGACCTTAAAAACAACCAAGAACCTGATTTCTTACCTTAGTCAGTATATACAACTTGAAATCCCTAGCTGATGTATCTCACAACAACCGTCAATCACACCATGACACTATAAGAGTGGTATTCTCTTCATGAATCAACGTTTGTGTTCATGTTGGTGTGTAAACACTAGTATTTTACCTTGAAACTCTAATATAAATGAAGGATTTACTGATTCTTGGATTAATCATAAAGAAAAACACTAAATCTGATGTTACTTACCTTTGAAGAACCCTCCAAAACAATCACAAGAGGAAGAACTACGATCTAGCAAGCACCACAAGATTTCTAGCGTTGGATTCATGTTTTTATCTTAGGTTTTCACCCTAGAATCATGGAGGAACCCTTGGAGAGAATTTAGGAGGGTTTAGAAACTATTCTTGATGATTAAAATGAGTTAAAATGATACATATATATATATATATATATATATATATATATGACTTAAATACAAGCTGAAGTTTAAACCGACTTTGTGGGTCCCATGAGAGCTGCTTGGGCAGCCTCGCAAAAATGCGAGTATCTCTCTAGTCCGAGGTTGTATCAACAAACGGTTTAATAAATTAGAGACTAGACTCGTAGATATTCAATTTGATATGTAGATCATCTGTTGATTCCAATTATATTGGGAGAAGAGTGCAGCTATATTTGACCTAAATTTAAGCACATTATGAATGCAACTTGTGATGACCTTTGCCAATTTTGTTTCACAACTCGCTTGACTAAAAAACATAACACACGACTATAATGTGACGAAAATAACTCATAACGTAACCTCTTAATCATATTAATTACCCTAGTCTCACCCCAAAAGTATATGTTATAACATTCCAAACTTGTCGACTTTCGACAAAACTTATTTTCTTCAATTTGTTTAGCGCCTAAGCTTTACAATCCTTTTGGTATTGTTATTCATGATATTTAAATTTTTTAACCTTTAAGATCACATGATGAACTCATTTTCGAGCTTACATCATTTGTATTATAAGGTACTCTCACGTAGGAAAACATGGGATGTAACAGAAATTACCATAACGACAAGCGAAAGTAGTCTTATCTTGATCATTCAGAGCAATAAGAATTTGATTGTAGCTGGAATACCCATAAAGGAAATAATAAAAAGCATGGCCGACCAACCAATCAAGCATTTGATCAAGGAAAGAAAGTGGAAAATGATCTTTCCGTATGACTTTGTTTAGCTTGCGATAGTCCATACAGATTCTCCACCCGGTCACCATTCTTGTAGGAATCACCTCATTCTTTTCATTGGCGACCACCGTCACGCCCCCTTTCTTTGGGACACATTGCACTGGATAAGTTCATGAACTATTAGAAATGGAATACACAACCCCGACATCCAACCACTTGATGACCTTCTTCTTGAAAACCTCTTGCATGGCTTCATTGAGTCTCCTTTGATGTTCAATAGATGGTTTGAAACCTTCCTCTAAACTGATCTTGTGCATGCAAATGTGGGGCTTATCCCTTGAATATCGCCAACGTCTATCCAATAGCTTTCTTACTCTTTTATCTCACCGCCAAAGTGGAATCTACCTGCATGTTAGTCAAACAAGAAGAAAGAATAACCAACAGTGCCAGGGTCGAATTCCATAGGATCCTATGAGATTGGGATTAGTGGTATTTATATATAGACTAAGCGCATGAGGTATTTAAATTGCACTTCCACAAACATAGTTATGTTTTACTTCTAAAATTATGCTAAAGATGACAATTCTAAAAATATGAAACTAAGAAATATTATTTTTGTTTGGTTTTCAAATATTGTAAAAAGTCCTAGGGCTATGACCTTCACCTAGGTGTTTGCCTAACAAGTTGTGAAATTTAAGACTTGTTTCGTTGGTCGGGATGTATTATAGCTATCAACTCTTAGTTACCCACTCAATACCTTTCGGTAAGAGAGTGATTTTTTCCATTTTGTCTTTCTCAAATCAAAATAGGTATTAAACAAATCAGTTGATAAACTACTCAAGTCGGATTTTATTATCTCTAGGTTTAATCCTTTAATTGGGACTATCAATCTCTTGATTTAATCCCAAATTCTTGTTAGCCAAGTTTTCCTATACTAAGTCTCTCTTTCTCAAGCGGAGACCGGTCAAATAGGCATAAACTAATGGTTGCAATAATTAATTCTACAATAAAATCAAGAATAAGGCTAAATAATCAACATCTAACCATAAACAATCCATAAAGTAAATATCCATTAGGTTTACAAGCTACGGTTGGGTCACAACCCTAGATAGAAATTTAGCTACTCATGCTTGGAATAGAAGAACCAGAAGAAGAAATGATAATTAAACTCATATTAAAAAATTAGAAGGCAAAAATCTAATATTTAATCACTAAAGTAAGCTAATGTTGCCTAAAGCAGTAAAGAAAAACGGCTACAGTTGTTCAGATATTCAAAACATGACCTAATTTTGTGAAAGAAGCCTATTTATACAAAGTTGAAATTTTTGGACAAAAATGCCCTTTCGAAGGTTCTGCGGCTGCACAATTCCATTTGCAGTCCCCACTTCTTCTTCAATCTTGCCAGGAGCTTAGTCTGCAGCAGCATAATTCTAGATTATGGTCGCATGTCACTTGTTATGTGGTCCGCAATAGACTAAGTGCGACCACACAATCCCTTTCTGCGGACCGCACAAATCTGAGTGTGGCTGCATCGCTGAGCGACCACACAATAATGCAGTCAGCATATACTTGAGGCTTGAATTGGGACTTCTCTGAACTTGAACTCTAGCATAGCTTCTACGGCTGCACAATAATTGTGAGGTCCGCACATTGCTCTTTGGCTCTATTGGATTTCCCTTGCATTCTTCTGCGGTCCGCACATTAGCCTTTTGCCTGCATTTTGTTATTGTGTTTACTGTACCCCTTTTTGAGCTGGATTTCATCTTTATGGCTCATTTTCATCAATAATTTTTGGGAATGTAATTAAGTACTCTTGGACTAAAACAAAAGTAAAAAGGTCCTAATAATCCGTCAAAAATCCCAATTTATCAGTCAGCCCTCCCCTACAATGGGTCATGATGCCCTATAGAACCCACTACCATATCCATCTGGACTTGGAATCTTAGTTTCCTCAATGTTAAACATTTCTCTTTGGACTTCAGCAGCTGTGTATTTCCTCACTAGCTTCAGCTATTGTGATGTAGTAAAAGTATGTCCATTTTTTATAAAGCTTTGAAAAGCTGCTGTTTTGTTACCCCCTTTAGTCCATAGTAGCTCCTGGTAATTCTGTTACCCCATTTTTCATCCATGACATGGACTCTTAGTTTCCTCAATGTTAAACACATCTGCTATATCTTGTTGACTGGGGTTTCATCAATTCAGCCTGGCCAATATTTTGAGCTCCAATATTTGAACTCAAGTCCTGGCAATTTAACTCAAATAGGGATAGTATATAACTCTTCACATCTAAATTTCACATCCGTAGCCCAAGCCTTCACAATGAAAGGTTTGTTATTGAAATGGTAGATTCCTCCCTCTAGAACCTCATTTTACCAACTTCAGAGACAACCTTTACTAGAACTATGCCATCTTTTAACCTAGATACCTTATCAATTGCATGCTTCCCCCCACAGACGTCAAACATACCCAATCAAAATTTCAAAGGGAGGATGAGCCCCCAACACATAGTAAAATATACTATATTTGCAGTACTGCAGTTCAGAACTTATGTCCTCTGTGTCAATTTCACAAACAGGTGTTGCCTCATGATTTTCAGGTGCTAAATAATCAAGTTTAAAACCAACGTTCGTTACCTTTGCGATGTCGAAGTTATCCCAAATTGTATCCTTTTGATTTAGCTCTGGTGAAGCCTCAACCTCATCTGTCCACGACAATTTGCTTTGGGTGGACCCTAATTGAACAACATCTGTCCACTTCTATTGAGATTTCGAAGTTCCTTCCCCAATTACTAATTTCGGTGATCCAATTTGATTTGGAGTGAGCACTATTCCATTAAATTCCTCAGTGATTGTTGCCCCTATTACTGTTTCACCGGTTGTAGTAACTCCAATCGAGTGTGTTGGATCCATTCTTCCCTTCATTCAATCATGCTTCTTCCATTGTTGGTTTGCGATGTAGCCTTCTGAGAGGGGTTCCTTGCCCTCTTCCCCATGAATGGCGTACGGTTAGGCTAACATGCCCTGAGAGAGAAAAAAGCCCCTCCATATTTCTGAAAGACAGTAGCTTTTCCTTATGCATATAAAAACATGTATTAAGATGTATATTACTACATGCTCTGCAGTCAGGGAATATGACAGAAATGTGTTTGCAAAGAAGCATAACTAGGGTAGACCAACGATTTGAAGTAATAGTCAAACTAAAAAAATTACTCCTATTATGACCAAAAACAATATTTGCATATCAACTGTCAAATCATAGAAGTTTAATTGTTTTTTTTTTGTTAAAAGGGAAACATATTATTAAAGTACTAAGGGGTTACAGTAGAGCCACTAGTTACATGATCACTATCATGGAGAGTGAGTGTACTAAGGTTAGCAAGATTTGCCAATTTATTACAAATAGACACTAATACTATTCTAGTAGTGGTTATACCTCCTTTGTCCACTTGAACCATTTCTCAAACAGATGTTGAAGCAGCTGCCAAAACAAATTACTCATGGCTTGCTTAGAACCTTGTCTTGCCAAAATCTGTGCTGTTTTGTTACCTTTGCGAAAACTATGTCGGACTACTGGACTCCCTAACCTCCTCAATTAGTACTTGCAGGAATCAATAGTTGTTTGATAAATCATGTGATTTTGCTCTAATAATTCTATGGCTTCAACCGAGTCAGTTTCCACTTCAATTAGAAATAAATTATGCTGTGTTGCTAGTTGAAGCCCTTGCTCTAAGGCTAATAGTTCTGTATTGATATGATTAATAGCAAAAAACTTTATACTGTAACCAAGTATCCATTCATTCATAGAGTTTCTTATGATTCCCCCAAGGCCTTCCATAAGTTCTTTATCCAAGGAGTCATCTTTTCTTAACTTGTAATAGCCCATGGTAGGCGGATTCCACTTGATATGGACTATTTTATTGGGGCATGACTATTTGTTGGCCCCATGAAGTACTTGTATTTCATAGTTCTTGTGAAAACCATCCGTGCATCAAGAAGTGGTGGATAGTTTCATCAACGAAGTTACAAATGGTGCAAGTAGGACCAATGGTAATTCCAATGTGTTCTAAGTGAGCATGGGTGGGTAACCTGTTATAGGAACAAAGCCAAAGAAATAACTTAATTTTTTAAGGGTATTTAGGGACCATATCCAATTAAAATTAAAGCTACCATGGGAGGGGGGGGGAGGGTAAGGGGGTATGGGTAACTAACATGGAGTAGACAAAACTCGTAGAAGAAATACCATTTTTATTTAAAGACCAATAAGTAGTGTCTTTCCTGGAGGGAGATAAGGTGATGAATGAGGCTTTATAGGTAATCTCATCTGTTAATTGTATGGAAGACCTAGACTAATCCTAAGTATCGCCATTCCATATGTAGGAAATTTTCAGACCAATATCTCCTCGGTTCATAGGACTGTAGATTAGTTCTCTAAGGGGCGGAGAGTCGGAAACCCATTTGTCTTCCAAAAGTCTATATTAATTTCTGGGCCGGGGGACCAAGCAATAATGTTAGAGCAATATTTACCTCCTTTTAATATATTTTCCCAGATGAAAGAATGGGTAGATGGGCAATGCTTTATGCCATATTTGTTGATAAAGGTTTGGGCCCATAGAGAATTATTTTGAGAGAAAGCCTCCAGTAGAGGCTAGTGAAAAGAGAAATATTTTTGTCATAGGCTTTGCGAAGTCCCAAACCACCGTGAATTTTAGGGAGAATTACAATGTCACAGTTAACATAGTAAATTTTATTTGTTGGGGGAGAAAACCCCCAAATAAAATCACATTATATTTTATCTATGCTACAACAGTTTTGTTTTGGTCGGAGAAAATATTGCATGGCGCATGATGGAATAAATCTAAGTGTAGATTTGGCAAGCGTGAGACGACCATCCGGTGTCAACAAGTTCATTTTTAAGATGGCAAGCTTGCTCTTCATGTTGTCAAGGATAAATTTGAAATTTGAAGGTTTAGGCTTGTGGTTTAGGATAGGAAAACCTAGGTATTTACCAAAATTCTCCGTAGGTTTGATGCTAAATAGGTGTTGAACAGTATTCTTAACATTACCAGGGCAGTGCTTGCAGAACATAACTTTGGACTTTTCTAAATTAATTTGTTAGTCTAAGAGCTTGCAAAAATAGTTAAGGAATTGATAGATAGAATACAAAGATTTTGTGTTGGCTTTATAGAGTAAGATCGTCCATAAAGAATAAGTGTGAAATTGGGGGCCTTTACTACTAAGCTTTATGGGTCCCAAATTTTGATATTTAATTGGTGGTTTATATATGTGGAAAGGAGTTCCATACAAAGGATGAAATTTATGGGAAAATGGGATCCCCTTGGCAAATACCTCTTGATGGGTAAAAGTAGTTAGTTTTAGAGCCATTCGCGAGGATATATTGCTAGAGCTAATACAGTTCATGACAAGCTTAGAGATTTTTGGAGAAAATTTGAAGAATTGAAGTGTTCTACAAATAAAAGACCACTCTATGCGATCAAACGCCTTTTCCAGATCGATTTTTAGCACGAGATTACCAGACCACACTTTTGACTTGTTGATATAGTTAATGATTTCCTACACAAGAATAAAATTGTCACATGCCCGACAGCCTTTGAGGAAGCTGGCTCTGAATGGTCTTATAACATTAAGAAGGAAGCATCAAATGTGATTAACAAGCTCTATCATCGATGCAAAACCTTAAACTGTCATCATGCTTCTTCTGAAATAGAACCGGCGCTCCGAACGTTTAGAGTTCTTGGTAAACGCCACCATAGTAGGAGAAAGCACTTCGAGCGAGAGAAGATATTGAGGCCTGGGTTAAGATCGATACCAACAGTAATCCAAATACAAAAATTAGTATTAATAATTATCAAATAATTGATAAAAAAGCATTTTTTATCTTACGATTCATCAAAATCCAGAAAACAATCAAAAAAATTCAAAAAAAGACGTGACTCAATAGGAGAAATTAACCTATTCCATACTTCTACAAATAACAAAGATTCAACTTATAAGGAATGATTAAAACTATTTATATATCTAAATTTAGAAAGTTCCATTTTCGACATCATTGTTTGAAGAATTTTAGTAATAACTTTGTAGATTATATTACACAAGCCTATAGGACGAAAGTTCTTGAGATTATTAGTATTACGGAATTTTGGTATAAGGCAAAGGTAAGTGTTATTAAAAGTTTCAGGCTCTATTTGGGTGGAGAAGATGTGGTTACAAAGCTTGAGGGCGGAGTTCCCTACTATTTGCCAGTATTTTTTTATAAAAGTAAGGGTGTAAACCATCTGAACCCAGTGCCTTAAAGGGTTTAAACGAGAATAAAGCTTCAACGACTTTGCGATCCTGAATAGGATTGTCTACTGAGTATAGACCTATGTTAGGAATACTGGTGGGGGTAGTGTGGATATCTGTACAGCTAGTGAATGAGTGATGAGTGGATTAAATGGACTGGAAGTAGTGAAGAGTGTGAATTAATAAAGTATCATGGTCAGTGATACAATCCTCTTGCTCATTTTTTGAAGTAGGAAATTTTGTTCCTTCTTCTTCAATTAATAAAATAATAGTGCTTAGTGTTCGCATTACCATGATTCAAACAATTAATTCTAGATTGAAATTTTAAGAAATCTTCTTCTGTCCGAAGAATATTGTGGTATTCAACGGTTAGCTCTTTTTCAAGGGATTGGAGGAAAGAGCTAAAAGGGTAATTGCGAGAAAGTTGGATACCTTCTATTCTAGATAGCAGACGTTTCTTTCTATGAAAAATGTTTCCAAAAGTGTGCCTACTCCACAAAGATATATTATCTTGAAAGTGGTTTGTAGCGTCTTGGGGGTCTCTTTGATGCCAATAATCCCACACAATAGCGCTAAACTCTGAGTGGGAGCACCAAAAGGCTTCTAGGCGGAAATGGTTGTTTCTAGGTGGTCTAGTGAGGTTATTGGATTGGATAAGCAAAAGATTATGGTCAGAATACATTTTAGGGAGATGGATGATAGAGAAAATTGGGTAGAGATCCAACCACTCTTTGTTGGCAAAACTACTATCAAGTCGTTCTAGTATTAAACCATTGTGCCTATGTCGATGTTTTGACCAAGTATAACGGCAGCCCTTAAATCCTAGTTCTATAAGATTACAACGATTGATACAAGACCAAAAATTATTGGATCTACTTTGATTAATAAGTCTACCCCCATATTTATCTTGTTGACTAAGAATGTCATTAAAGTCACCGAACACTAACCAATCCCTCTGTAACAACTATGTTTTAAATTATCCCGAAGGTTCCTAGTGGAAACTTTAGTACTAGCATAAATAATACTAAATAACCATAATTTGTGGTTAAGGAATACCTGAATCATTGCATGTATATCTTGATCAGATTGCCTAAGACGAGTAATGGTGACCATACTAGTGATAGTGGAATTCCTCCCTAAGTCCTTCATGATTCTCCAATTTCGTTTCCAAGAGAGAAACAATGCTAGAGGTGTGGGTAAAGACTAGTTCCCGAAAGTGTCTCTTGAAGGTATCATTATTAGATCCTCTAGTTTTCCAAAAAAATGATTCTCGTAGGTTTATTCATTGGGACAACTTGATTGTGTGGATATAGAGTGACATGGTTCTCTTGTAGGGAGAATTGGCTTCCCCTCAAGGTCGGGGTCAGTAGTACAACGTTCTTTGCTGCATTCCTGTTCACTACTGGATGAAGATCGAAGGAACATTCTGTCAGATCTACGGGACACATATGGAAGTATTTTTTGTCCTCTATTTCTTCAGGAAAAACATAAGGGCTACATCTCTAAGATTTGTTATTTCTATGATCGAGGCCCTGGGCAGAGGTATTTCTTCGGTCTCCTCCTCCATCTATATTTCTTCTTGCTCTTGAGGAGGTGGTGCACCCTGTTCTTGGACCTGATGTGGCTTCCATGTGAATAAAAGAGGGTTTTCCTCCACGAGTAGGTAGAAAGGGAGGTCGTATATTTGACTCATGTTGAGAAGTGGGTTGAAGTGGACTGGGAGGTTCCAATGGGGATGAATATTGTGATATAATGCTGGAGCAACCGTTGGGACCAGAGGATCCAACACGTTGATCAACCACAAGTGATTTATGTAGTTGTCCATCGCGAGCATCATACCCGCTCATACCCTCTGATATCAACTGGGCTAGGAATCTTGGGTTTTGTAGCATGATAAGAACTTCCCTGCCGTTGATGTCTATTGTGAAGAACACTGCCTGGCCCTGTAATCCCTTCCCGATCCACGAGAGAGGTTGTTGAAGTGGGTGAGGTGGCTATCACTACTAGAAATTCGGGCAAAAACGACCGGCAAAAGCGACCAACTTTGGTCGCTTTTTGGCTAAAAAGCGACTAAAGGGGCCTGGTAGCTATATTGACGCTCCCTTTTATTTAGGGACCAAAGTTGATCGCTAATTAGCGACCAACTTTGGTCTCTACTCTAAATGGACCCATTTTTATGGATGTTGACTATACAGACCAATTTTGGTCGCAATATTAATTTAATAATATAATTTTTACGACCCAAATTGGCCTCTAAATAAAAAAAACGTTATTTATTAATCATTAAAAAGCGACCAACTGTGGTCTCTAATCCAAAAATTATATTTAAAAATATGAAAACTAGAGATCAATATTGGTCGCTATTTTTTTCAATAATTTATTTATTTTATTAATTTAGTGACCAACTTTGGTCACTAAATACTTGAATTTAAGTTAATTATTAAATAATAGTAACCAACTTTGGTCTCTATATTAGCAAATTTTTTTAATTAAATACCGACTAACTGTGGTCACTTTTTGAAGAAATCTAGGAAGTTGGTCGCTATTTTCCAGAACTTTTTTAACTTGAAAAGAGATCAAATAGAGACCAACTTTGGTCGCTTTTCTGTGTATTATTTTTGCAGAAACTGCCTGTTTTGGCAGCTACACTATCTTCCAGTCATACCAAAACTCAAACAAACAACAACAACAACAATTCAAACAATGATTGCAATATACCAAACAACAACCCAAAAATAACATTAAAAGCTACATTAAAACCAAGAAAGTGTTAGTTTCAATAGAACTACCAAAACTAAGTTAACTCTTATTACAACCCAATGGAAAACAAATTTTATTTGTCTATTTCAAATTGTCTACAATTTATTCATTGTTTGGTACATAGATATCATCACCGTCTGATGAAGTTTCATCATCATCATCATCACGGTATTGAGAATTGTTCTACTTTTCGATGACCGGAAGAATGATCACGGGGAGGACTGGAGGAACAACCACTTGGAGGACGAGACGAACGAGCACGGGGACGGGCAGCCTCTGGAGATGATGGCCAAGACTAGGGAATCGTAAAAGATCCAGCTAGGAGATTTTTTATCTGGTCTTGCATGTTCTGTCATTGAGTGACCACACCAACATACTGAGCATCTCTAAGCTTTTCTCTTTTCTTGGACGCTTCTAGCTCGGATATGAGCTTTGACACAGTCTCCCGCATAGCGGAGAGGCTCTCCCCATCAAGTTGCTCGTCTTGCGAGGAAGTCCCAATTCCTTGTATTCCACACCTATAGCGATGGAATGTCTTAGTAGGAAGGCCGTATACCTTCCCGCATTTTGGACCGCCTGCAGACCGCGTCCATAGTCTTTCAGTATCCTCGGCCGGAAGTTGGAATGGTTGCCCGACTCACTAGGTGGCTGGATGCATATGAAGTCCTCATCTTCAGCTCTGAAGCGATCATATAAGAGAAATTAAATTGAATTAGTATTTCAAAAATTTATATAAAAGTAAATGAAAATATTTAATGAAAAGTGAAAACTTACATGTACATTCGAGGCACGTCCCTCGACCCACCTTTCGTCATCCGTCTCTTTCTTCTTCTTCTTCACAATATGAGTCTCCTTGAATAGCTCACTTTGGTTCATTGGACGACCCAACTTCTTTTCCTAAAACTCATAAATTTTAATTAATAAATAGAATAGATATACTTTGAATATTAAAATGCATTAGGAAATTACGTACCATTCTTCCTTTTATTGTCCCCTGGATGACCGCACCTCCGGTGTGCAAGGATCCTCCCTCTAAGATGCCCGAGCTTTCTTCCCCTTTTTGCTCTTCTGTAAGAACTCTGCACTAAGAAATTGCCTTAGCAAATCATCCCAAAACTCTTGAAGCAACTAGCCAGGCTTCTTGTTCAGGTGTCTAGCTATGGAGAAAGCATGCGACAACCGTTTGCGAGCTTTTAGATTGAAATTTGCAGGCACGTCCGCGCTATACTGGCGTTCCCATATACACTTGCTTTATATTTCAAAAGTTAAATATTATATGGAAATATTGTAAATATAAATAATTATACTGCTTATAAGAACATTTATACCTTAAATTTATTGAAATTGCCTCCTTCAGTGAGAATGGGAATTCATGCCAAGACGCAAAAGGGGCATCATAAATATTTCTAGTTACTTTGGTGATTATCCTCGTAGTAATATTACTAGGGAGGAACCTGCAATTTAATAAATAAAACAAATTAATATCTTAGTAAAAACTGTACAAAATAATAAACATAAAAATAACAAATAACTCTTACCCATCACCCCCAAGGACTATGATGATCCTGCCATACTGATCATAATGCACCTCCTCATCAGCAGCAGCAGCATCAACATCATCGTCCGAAACATGTGTATTAGAGGCATGTGTGGACGAAGTGGGGGGGGGGGGGTCAGAGCTACTATCCCTAAGAGAATTCCTCCAATAGGTGGAGTCGCTGATGACGATAGATGTGATCCCAGTGACAGCGACATAGCTGCACGGATCACAAGTGGTTGTGATACTGACTGCTGTGACCCAATTGGCTGTGACCCGACTGGCTGTGGGACTCATGGATGTGATCCCTGTGGCTGTTAAATGGATCGATGTGATCCATGTGATGCTGCTAGGTGGGATCCACGTGGCTTTGGGGCAAGTGAACTGTATGTCGGACGCACAGTCCGATAGCCCTGTGAAGAAACACCCGGGGTTGGCATAAAGGTGTAAGGCTGGCGATGCTGTGGCAGCTCAGTATAGTCATGGGGTAGAGGTTGTGGCATAGTGACAGGAAAATTTGAAGATGGTGGAAAAGATTGATAAGTACCATCTTCTACCCTCCTCTTTTGCTTCATAGACTTTTTTTTTCCTTGAGAACCACTACCTTCATTGTTATCTCGACCATTGCCTATCATCTGCATAATAAAATACATAATTTAGATTGAAACATATAAGGAAACTATCTATAAACGAGAGTTATCAAAGAAACCGACTTTTTAAATCTCATCGACGTATTCTTCCTCGTCAGAGAATTCTTCTTCCTCATTAGAGAATTCGTCTTCCTCACTAGTTTGAGCTTCATCAGTTGATTTATATCACCTTCTTCCAATATGTGTTCAGGATGTTCCAAATCATTTTCTAAAAGTGCGTCCACTATTTCGTGAACACTGGAGATATCGTTTTGATATGCAACATCCAACACATTCTCGACTTCGACCCTACCTACAGCCTTAGTTTTGATTACAACCCACCAATCAGACTTATTCCTCCGAAATGGATAAGGAGCATAATACACTTGCCTAACATTATGTTCAATTATGAAAGGATCATATCGATCATACTCCCTCGTATGATTAACCTCAATTATATTGTATTGATTGTAAATTCTCGTACCTCTTGTTGGATTTGGGTTAAACCACTTGCATCTAAAGAGAATAATTTTCTTAAATGGCCTACCTGAATATTCTAGTTCTATTATTTCTTTGAGCACACCATAATAATCAATATCTCCAACTTGGTTGCCATCACCATCTTGAACACACACCCCACTGTTTTTGCTTTTTTTTTTATATTTTTAGAGCAACCCTCTGTTTGAAACTTATAACCATTCACAATGTACTTGGAATATGTTGTGACCTCATCCCCAGGTCCCCAAGATATATCTTTCAAAAATTGATTTACACCATTATTTGGATCATTTACCTACATATTGTTAACAAAATTCATAAGTTAGCATAACTTTCAAACATTGTTTACCTATATAGTGTTAGAATATTTTAAGGATATACTTACAAATTGTTTGAACCACCTAGGAAATGCCGTATACACAACATCTTGGACAAATTGACCCACGAAGTGACTGTTACACATCAAATATTTTTAGTAGTTGCATTGAGATGTAATCACAGTAAAATTTATATTTTGATAACTATTAAACCAATACTTACTTGAGGAATGGTACTACTTCGGGACAATTTAGAAACACATGAAGTGTAGCTGACTTGAACTCCATATCACTCAAACTTCTCTTTCTACCATCCTTAGAACATCGGCCTGGTTGATTGAGTATGGACATAGGAAGATATAATGGATCATTCGTAATGTCAACCGTGTGCCTGTTGGGCATATTCCTAGCACATGGCACGTTGCTATCAAAATAACAAGAACAAAAATGAGAAGTTTCCTTTGCAAGATAAGCTTCGCATATAGATCCTTTAATTCTGTTCCTCTGCTTAACAAATTGTTTGCATTTGCCAATTGTCCTACATAATTTCGTGTTAGCCAAGAACATTCAAATAAAACAGAAAATTATATATGGACTATAATATTACCTCTCAAAGGGATTCATCCATCTGCATTGAACAGGCCCTCCAAGTCCTGCCTCGTGTACAAGGTGGATTTGAAGATGTTCTATCGCATCAAAAAACCCACATGGAAATATCTTTTCCATCTTACCCGAAGTTACACGAATGTTCTAATCCATCCGGCGTAGGTTTTCTTCCCTTAATGTGGAAGAACACAAGTCTTTGAAAAACAAACTAATCTCTGTGATGGGTATACAGATTCTTTCAGGCAAACCAGAAAATGCAATAGGCACTAGGGTCTTCGTGAAAACATGACAGTCATGACTTTTCAAATGGTTGAACTTCCCTACCTCCATATCAACTTTTTTCTCAAAATTCGATGCATAACCCTCAGGCATCTTCAATTTCGTTACCCAATCACAAATCTGCCACCTTTCCTCCAAATTGAATGTATTACTTGCTTTGGGCTTGAATATTTTACCATTCTTTGCTGTCTGTAAGTGTAGTTCAGGCCGCCTGCAATATTCTTATAAGTCTAGTCTAGCCTTCGAGTTATCCTTTATCTTACCTTTAACATCCATCACTTTGTTGAACAAATTGTCAAAATAGTTCTTCTCAATATGCATGACATCAAGGTTGTGCGGAGAAGATTATCCTTCCAATAAGGAAACTCCCAAAATATACTCTGTTTGGTCCAATTATGAGTTACACCCTATTCGGGGAATCTATGCAGTGAAAGTTCAGTAACTTTACTATAGTTCTGGACCCTCTCCCAAATTTCCTCTCCTAAACGTATCGGAGGTAGATAATCATATTCCAGTTTATTCTTTTTGAAAGCATTTTACATCCTTCTAAACTCATGACCCTCAGGTAAGAGTTGACGATGACAATCAAACCATGATTGCTTTCGGCCATGTTTCAAAGTGAACGCTTTACTATTTTCCATGCAGTAAGGACAAGCTAGCTTCCCAGCAGTCATTCACTCAAACAACATTCCATACGCAGGAAAACCATTAATTGTCCACATTAAATTAGCATGCAAATTGAAATTCTGCTTGGTTGATATGTCATATGTTTCAACACCATCGTACCACAATATTTTTAGCTCATCAATCAATGGTTGCGAATATACATCTATCAAGCTTTTCGGATTACGTGGACCGGGGATAATACAATTTAAGAATATATATGGACTAGTCATGCACAATTCCGGTGGTAGATTATAAGGTGTAAGAAAGACAGGACAACATGAATACAATGTCGCAGATACAGAAAAAGGCGTGAAGCCATCCGCACACAGACCTAACTGAATGTTCCTTGGTTCACTGGCAAAATCTGGATATGTCCTATCGAAGTGCTACCAAGCTTCTCCATCTGAAGGATGGCACATAACACCAGATAGTCTTCTATTTTCGAAGTGCCATCTCATATGAGGAGCAGAACTCATTGAAGCATATAACCTCTTTAGCCTAGGTATAAGAGGTAAATAATGCATCGCCTTGATAGCGACCATCTTCCCGCTGGAAAGCCTCTTGAAACGAGACTTTCCACAAAATTTACAACAACTATAATTTGCATTATCTTTATAATATAACATGTAGCCATCTTCACAACAATCAATTCTCATTGATAAAATTCCTAACTTAGAAGCTAATCTCTTTGCCTTATAGAAATCACCAGGTAATTCGACTTCCTCGTCAACTTGTTCATGCATAAGGTCAATGAAAGAATCCATGGCTGCTTGAGAAATAATTCCAATCAGATTTGATGCTTAGTAATCAAACTGCAAGAGACAACTCAGAGGGATGACGTCATTTACATAGTGGACGACTAGCTTCCTCTAACTATTCATATAAATTTCATGCTTCATCACTAGGAGTTTGTTCAACATTTTTATTGGGCTCACCCCCAAAGTGCATTCCAAAAGCATTCGCAACCATATCATGAATTCTGGAATCACCATTTCTATTCTCCCTCGACCTACTACTTTAACCAACAACCATGTTATGAAATATCCCATGTCTACCATCCATATCTCCATGATTAGTCCACACAATGTAATTCTCTATAAACCCCTTCCTATAAAGATGAACCTTAACTTCCTCCGATTTTCCAAACTTCTTAGAGTCGCACTTAACACAAAGGGCACCTAATTACTCATTATTTTATGCATGGAGGAAGTGACAATACATGTCTAATAAAATCCTCAACCCCTTCTACAAAATCCTCCCGCAATCCCCGCCGAATAGGATAATTCCTATTGTACATCCAAGAAAGATGTTCCATCTATTTAAATAAAGCAAGAACAAATTAAATTAGTTTATTCATATCCTAAAAGTTCAATTCATTAACTCACAGTTGATTTCATATCCAAAAAGTTTAGTACATTAATTTGAGTTCTATTAAGAACCATAAATTTATAATTTTAGGTAGTTCCTAATTTCTACCTTAAGTTCATAATTTATACAAAACCCTAATACTAAATAGACAAAAACACTAACCAATTACATAAAATTATATAGAAAAAATTATAAATTAAAAAAATAATAAGGTAGATTACTAACTTTGGTAGATGAAAAATAGAATTAAAAAGCTAATAAGGTGGTGCTCCGGCGGACAGTGGCAGCGGCGGTGGTGGCACGACGATTTCAACGACGGCGGAGAGGGAGGACTTCAACAGCGGTGGGTTCCGGCGGTGGTGGAACGAGGGCACAATGGTGGCGCTGGGTGGGGGGATTGAATTGAGTGAGAGAAATAGAGAAGGGGAGTAGAGAGAGTTTGGGAAATTTGGAAATGAAAATGAGATTTTAAGAGGGGAAACCCGATTTTGAGATCTGGAATTAAAAAAAGAGACCAACTTTGGTCGCTATTTTGGTAGCTATATAAGTATTAACTGTTTGACCAAATTAGAGACCAAAGTTGGTTGCCATTTTTGACCGTTTGACAAAAAAAGCGACAAAATTTGGTCGCTATATTTCAAAATAAATAAATGAAATAATTTTTTTCTGTTTTTATACTATAAGGTGTATATTCGATATATATAAGTTGTATTCAATCTAACTATATATATATATATATATATATATATATATATATATATTACATACTACAAAAGCGAGCAAAGTTGGTCGCCTTTTGGTCAAACAGTAAAAAATAGCGACGAACTATGGTCACTAATTTCGCCATATATATATATATATGAGCTGTATTCTATGCAAAATTACCCAATACACTAATACTTAGTGCATAGTATAACGTGTTGGAAATCATGTATATCCATGATATGTGCGCTTTGGTTGTATGAGCATGATTTTCAGGTATAGGTTTTGATGAATGACAAACAATGAAGTCAAGTGTCAAACAACGATATAATATGACAATCAATCAAATGGCGAGAAGCATACTGATGACGGAATTGCATGAACGAACCAAAGAGTTCAAGACCGAAGACCCAAGACGTAGGTCGTTTGGTAGAACCAATGTAAGGACAACGTTTAAGTTATCTTATCCTTTGTCTCAACATTAGGTCATCATAAACATGCATAAAATATTTTATTAAGTCATATTGAATTTAAACATGCATAAAATAATTTATTAAATCATATTTATAATAAACATGCATCTTTGTGTTAAAACAAAATGATGTTAAAGGTTTTAAACATGTCTTTTAAATCTGGGTCTCAACAATCGATTATTTGAATCCTACAATCGATTGTATTAAGACAGTGTGATCTGAAGTTTTTCAAAATAGCAAACAATCGATTGTCTACTTTTAACAATCGATTATTTTGAGACAGTGTGCAACCGAAATTTTTAAACATCTAAACAATCTATTATTTTTGTTATACAATCGATTATATTCATAAACAATCGATTGTCATTTTCATACAATCGATTATATTTTGACCGTTCCTACAGAATCCTAAATTGATTTTTGAACGTTGAATGCAATCGATTATTTAGTCCATACAATAGATTGTTTAGCCTAAAATCAGGAATCTGTCTTTTGAACGTTGGTCAAACAATCGATTATCTACTCCAAACAATCGATTGTTTGAGCACAGAATCAGGGATTTTATTTGTCAATTAAGGAGCGGTCAGCACCACTTTTTCACCTATAAAAAGAGGTCTTTTGAGCTGATTTTAAACACACAACTCCTCCATACATTGTTATACATATTGATCATTTTCAAGCATCATTTTAGAGCTTTTGTTGAGCCATTTGATAGACAACTTTGTGTTGTTCATAGAGCTTATTGTGTATCTCTTTATCCACTCTATTGAGAGAGTATTTGTTGTAAAAGAGAGTTGTTTGAGAAGAACATATCTTCTCATTTGTCGGGTTTGCTAAGTACCCAAAGTCCTAGTGGTTGAAGTCTTGGGGTGAGGTATCCTCAAGCAAGTGAAGTCTTAAGGTGTGGTATTTTTGAGCAACTGTAACGGTTTGTTAAGCACCCATAAGCTTGACGAAGATAGTGGAAATCTCGAGAGAGTCTCTCGGGGACTGGACTAGCCACCGGTTGTGGTGAACCAGGATACATCGGTGCGTTCGTTCTTTACTATTTACTTATCGCACTTATTTCATTCCTGCAATTTTTAAATTCCTCAGGTTTACGCTAGTTTTTATCATGACGCTATTCACCCTCCCTCTAGCGTTAAGCGTATTTTCTAACAATTGGTATCAGAGCCTAACTCTCTGAAAGCCTTAACCGGTTGAGAGAAATATATATTTTTCTGTTGAGAACATTGAACGCATGAACGATGGATGAAGGACAGTCCACCACTTGCCCTCCACTATTTGACGGAACAAACTATACATATTGGAAGGAGCGGATGAGCATCTTCCTCAAAGACAGTTTTCGTTTGTGGCAAATCATCAAAAACGGTGAACCAACGCCAACAAAGAAAGTTGGAGAGACCACGGTTCCAAAGAAGGAAGATGAATATGATGCCGAGGATATCAAGAAAGTTGAAAATAATGCAAGGGCCATCCATGTGTTATATTGTGTGGTGAATCCAGATGATTATCGAAAAATCTCTTGCTGCACAACCGCCAAGGAGATGTGGGATAAGCTCGAGATCATTTATGAAGGTACGCCTCAAGTCTGAGAAGCCAAAATTGATTTTCTAACACATAAATATGAAATCTTTAAAATGGAGAAGGAACCCATTGGTGTTATGTTTGAACGATTTTTAAGAATCGTCAACGATCTTCATGCTCTCGGGAAAGTTTACACGAACAAAGATCTTGTTCGAAAAGTCCTACGGAGTCTCACTCCCGAATGGCGCTCCAAATCCAATGCCATCCAAGAGTCGATGGAATTCACGGATATCACAATTGATGGACTAAGAGGTAACCTCGAAACTTATGATAGCACAATTCTTAATCATTATCTTAGAAGCAATTCGAATTTCGCCTTCAAAGCCTCATCCTCTAAAAGAGAAGAGGTAAGTGATTCAGAAAGGGATGATGATAATATTTCCAATGATAAAATTAAAAAGTTTTGTAAGTCTATGAAAAAAGACAAGAAAAAGAAGAAACACCATAGGCGCTTATCACGGGATTCGGACAGCTCAAGCGATGAAACCGCCGCATTGTGTCTCATGGCTAACGAAGGAGAAGAGGTAAGTACATCTAACTCTCACTCGTTTGAAGAATTACAAAATGCCTATGATGAATTGTATGGTGAATTTGTTAATGCTTCCAAAACTATCATAGAATTGAAGAAAACACTTTCTTTGCAGAAAACACTTTCTTTGCAAGAAACAGATTTTCAGAAAACACTTTCTTTACAAGAAAAAGAGTTTGAAAAATCCTCTTCTTTGAAAGAAATAGATTTTGAAAAATTGACTAATGAAAATGATGTTCTTAAAAATAAAATTGAAGTTTTAGAAAAAGAAAATAAATTTTTGAAAAATGACATTGTTGATTTTAAAAATAAAATCAAGGAATTGAATGAAGCCTCTTCTATTGATAAATGTTCCAATTGTTCTTCTTGTAGTTCTTTAAAACTAGAGAACACAGAACTTAGGAAAGCACTAGAAACACGCAGTGTTGATAGTCCTAAAATTGAAGTTATTAAAAAGGATGAAAGTAATGAGGTCGGACCATCTAGAAAGAATTCTAGGAACCTCACTAATGAGTCTAAGATTAATTGTTTTAGATCACCTAGTAACAATTCTAGGAATTTTATAAATACGTCTAGAATGAATAATTTTAGACCACCTAGACACGACTCTAGGAAATTCAACGCTTCTAGGGGGAACAACTTTGGATCACCTAGAACGCATTTGGCTCAACCTAGACATATGCACAATCCTAATGTTATATGTCACTATTGTAATCGGGTAAGACACATTGCACCCGTTTGTTTTGCTAAACATAGAGATTTATGTGTTGATTATGACTATTGTTACCCTAATCCCCAAGGACCCAAAAGAAGTTGGGTACCAAAAACCTATTTTTTGGTTCTTTTTGCAGGTGTGCTTGAAGACTACAATATTGTAGTGGATGCACCAAGCACGAAACCTTAATGCATTAAGGGAGAACGTCGGTTAGTTATCGTACTTTGAATAAAAACGCAATAAGTTGATATGTGCAAATAATCTATATCAGTTTTGGTTGATACATGCCTTAATAAGTTTTATTTTTGAATAACAGTTAATATCAATTGGTTTTATAATAAATGATTGATTCATGTTTTGATGAATATTTTTGGTTTAAATAACAATTGGCATAGTTGAGAAAAATGATCGTTATTATTAGTATGCCATTTACTAACTTTTTATATGATCCTGTCTATAACGATTGGTATCGTCAATGGTTTAAATAAATTTTGGTATATTCTTTTTGCTAATGCCAAAAGGGGGAAGAAATGGGCGATATGCATGCATTAATTAAGAGGGAATATTCAATTAAGGGGGAATTATATTGAATTGAATTGGTTGCATAAATTGTATGTTGAGATATAGCATCTATTTAGGGGGAATTCAATACGCATATCTTCTGTTGTTTGTCATTATCAAAAAGGGGGAAATTGTTGGAAATCATGTATATCTATGATATGTGCGCTTTGGTTGTATGAGCATGATTTTCAGGTATAGGTTTTGATGAATGACAAACAATGAAGTCAAGTGTCAAACAACGATATAAT
Organism: Nicotiana benthamiana; assembly: GCA_034376525.1. Lineage (NCBI taxonomy): Eukaryota > Viridiplantae > Streptophyta > Magnoliopsida > Solanales > Solanaceae > Nicotiana > Nicotiana benthamiana. Next base: position 18,923,268 of record CM067337.1, read on the forward strand.
ATGACAATCAATCAAATGACGAGAAGCATACTGATGACGGGGTTGCATGAACGAGCCAAAGAGTTCAAGACCGAAGACCCAAGACGTAGGTCGTTTGGTAGAACCAATGTAAGGACAACGTTTAAGTTATCTTATCCTTTGGCTCAACATTAGGTCATCATAAACATGCGTAAAGTATTTATTAAATCATATTGAATTTAAACATGCATAAAATAATTTATTAAATCATATTTATCATAAACATGCATCTTTGTGTTAAAACAAAATGATGTTGAAGGTTTTAAACATGTCTTTTAAATCTGGGTCTCAACAATCGATTATTTGAATCCTACAATCGATTGTATTAAGACAGTGTGATCTGAAGTTTTTCAAAATAGCAAACAATCGATTGTCTACTTTTAACAATCGATTATTTTGAGACAGTGTGCAACCGAAGTTTTTAAACATCTAAACAATCGATTATTTTGATATACAATCGATTATATTCATAAACAATCGATTGTCATTTTCATACAATCGATTATATTTTGACCGCTCCCACAGAATCCTAAATTGATTTTTGAACGTTGAATGCAATCAATTATTTAGTCCATACAATCGATTGTTTAGCCTAAAATCAGGAATCTGTCTTTTGAACGTTGGTCAAACAATCGATTATCTACTCCAAACAATCGATTGTTTGAGCACAGAATCAGGGATTTTATTTGTCAATTAAGCAACGGTCAGCACCACTTTGTCACCTATAAAAAGAGGTCTTTTGAGCTGATTTTAAACACACAACTCCTCCATACATTGTTATACATATTGATCATTTTCAAGCATCATTTTAGAGCTTTTGTTGAGCCATTTGATAGACAACTTTGTGTTGTTCATAGAGCTTATTGTGTATCTCTTTATCCACTTTATTGAGAGAGTATTTGTTGTAAAAGAGAGTTGCTTGAGAAGAACATATCTTCTCATTTGTCGGGTTTGCTAAGTACCCAAAGTCCTAGTGGTTGAAGTCTTGGGGTGAGGTATCCTCAAGCAAGTGAAGTCTTAAGGTGTGGTATCCTTGAGCAACTGCAACGGTTTGTTAAGCACCCGTAAGCTTGACGAAGATAGTGGAAATCTCGAGAGAGTTTCTCGGGGACTAGACTAGCCACGGGTTGTGGTGAACCAGGATACATCAGTGCGTTCGTTCTTTATTATTTACTTATCGCACTTATTTCATTCCTGCAATTTTTAAATTCCGCAAGTTTACGCTATTTTTTATCATAACGCTATTCACCCCCCCTCCAGCGTTAAGCGTATTTTCTAACATAACGTAATTACATATATTATATATGTAAGCTGTATTCAACACGGTATTATCTAATACACTTATACTTAGTGCATATTATAGTGTAAGTACATATATATATATATATATATATATATATATATATATATATATATATATAAAAGCTGTATCAAAATCTTGAAGACGTTGCATTTGAATTCCATAAAAATATAATATTGATGGCATAGGTACCAGAAAAACCATAATAATTCTTGTGGAAAATCCTTGGCTTGAGTGATGAATATGTGGAAGAACGGATATTCTGGATTGACCCCATATGGCTTGAGAATAGATCCTGCATATTGCCTGATAACTTGGAGCTCGTAATAACTTCTTCTTTCCATAATAATTGATGGATCAAATGGATCCATGAGATTGAACAACTCCGGTGGGTGATCCGTTGGCTTTAGTGAACTTATTCCTGATGCATTTGAAAACATAACGATGTGACTGATTAGCTTCTTCTTTGTCTTCAATTTTGCGGGTGAAAATCTCTTTGTAAATTCTTCTGGTCTAGATAGAAAATCTGCGAGAATATTATCTTTTCCTTTCAGGTGCTTGACTTGAAATTTGTATGGAGAAAACCACTGAGCCCATATGAGAATCTGAGGATTTGGAATAATTTTTGAATTTATTTGAATCATCTTTGGGAATGCCTTCATATCCATTTCTATTAGAAATTCTGTATGGATCAGGAAGAAATTGAATTTCTTGATTCCACTTTTTACTGCAAGAATTTCCTTGAAAGTGGAGTGATAATGTTGCTCGGCATCCTTGAACTTTCCAGTGGCGTATCCGCATATTTTCCACTGTCCATCTTTTTTTTTCAAATAAAGTAGCACTCCAATATTCATGGCTGACATCAGTTTGCAATATCTTTTTTTCATCTAATGGGATGTAGAGAGACTTGACATCTTTTGATATTTTCTTTATGTTTCTAACTACTTCATCATGTTCTTCTCCCCATGATGGAGCCTTTTTCTTAAGCATTTCTGTGAGTGGTGAAATGTATGTAGAGATATTTCAGATGTAATGTCTTAGATAATTTATTACACCCAAGAACTGTTGGATTTTCTTTATTGTGAGATTGGTATATGGAAATTTGAGCAATTCCTAACATATATGTGGTCTTGGACAGTATTCCCCTTGGGCAAAATGCATTCCGAGAAAATTAATCTCCTTTTGAGCAAGAACAATCTATTTTTGCAGAAAGCATGATTTCGCACTGTGTTACTAATGCCTCAAATTGACGAAGCAAGTTGACATGTTCCTCCAATGTATTACTAAATAGCAGGATGTCATCAATGTAAAGTAAGGAGGTATGGAGGATGGGTTGGATGATTTTTATTATGGCTATTTGGAGCAAAGAGGTGCAGTTTTCAACCCGAAGGGCATGACTTTTCATTGGAAGTGATTGTCGGGGATGCAAAATTATGTTTTGGGTCTTTCTTCAGGGTGGATTCCCAATTGCCAAAATCCGTATTTTAAATCAAACTTGGAAAATATTTGGCCTTGGCTGAATGGGAGAAAAGGGTAAGTTTATTTGGGATTGGGAACTTATCATCTTGGAGTAAATGGTTAAGTGGCTAGTAATTGATGACTAACCTTAGTTTTCCTCTTGTTTGTTCAGCTCTTTTGTTGTCATAAAATGCTTTGTATGCCCATTGTGAGTCTGATGGCTCTATCAGATCAAATTCCAAAAGTTCTTTGCATTCTTTCTTTGCAAGCTGAAGATGATCTGGATTACCTGAATCTGCACACAAGGTGCCGGGAGTAATGTGAGAACGCCAACTCAGTAAGTAATAAAGGTAAATTAAAGCTGAGCAGTAAGAAAACACGTAAAATGCATAACGCTACAACAAATGTAGTACATTTCCAAAACAATACATGAATCGTTTTCTTCATAAATCAAGCACAATTTCAGTAAAATCCTTTTTCAATAGTTTCAAACGAGTGATAAAAATAGTGAGTGAAAATGATAGAAACGTAAATAATCCCTTGGGCATAATATCAACAGAACCAACCCCTTGGACTACATCACAATCATTTGTAATTAGCCCTTCGGGCATGAATAAAGAACCGCCCTTCTAGCACCAATATGAATCAAACAACAGCCCCTCCGACTACATCACATCACTCACACTGGATACCCCTGCTCATTGAGAGTGTACAGACTCTGGGAGGGGATCCGTACAGCCCAATCACAATAATAAGCCGTCTCGTGGGCATAATAAATATATCACTTACATAGGGTACCCGCGCTCACTAGGGTTACAGACTTCGGGAGAGGCCCCTTACGGCCCAAGCGTAATAACAAGCTATCTCACAGAAGAATCAAATAAGATCTCGACCGCATATCAAGCTACCTTGTGGGGTACAACTCAGGCCCTTGGCCTCAAAATCATGAATCGGCACAATTCCGCTGCAGAGCGCAACCCAATCCTATAATAACCTCACTACACAGGCCCTTGGCCCTACTCAGTCAGAAATCTCTGAAAGCCACTCGGGCACAGTAAAATATGAATCTCAGCTCAAAATATCATTTAAGTTGTTAGAATAGAGTTAACATGACTGAGTTATAAAAATAGTAGAATCTAGCATAACTGAGTATAAATAATAAGTCAAAAAAGTGAGGAATAGTAGTAAAAATCCACTAAGGGTCCAAAACAGTTGACACGAGGCCAAGATATGACATTCAACCCATAACATGATTATAGATAATAGTTTTCAACCAAATACGCAGTAAAACAGTCATTTGGGACGGACTAAGTATGCTAAGGGAACAAAGCCCACTCGAATCCAATCAAAATGACATCAATAGAATCCTCATCCTCTCACGAGTCTACCCATATCGAATTCATCAAAATCCGACGTCAACTGCCCATTCAAATCCCTAAAAGAATTCTCAAACTTTTCTTCCATTCCCCCCCAATCCTACTCTAATTTCTCAAATTAAAAGATAAAATTGAAGACTAAATCATGTAATTAAATCAAATATGAGTTACCCCAGTTGATCCTTAGTGTGGCCATACGTGATTTTGTACGGTCCGTACTAGCCCCGCATGGGTAACTTTGTCTAGAATTTTCAGCCTAGTATAAATAGATTCTTTTCCCATTTTTAGGTCATCAGATAGTTTTGTGTTGAGAGATGCGCTCGTGACTTCGTTCCTTTTGCCTATTTTGAGTAATTTTAGTGTGATTTCAACATTGAATCTTCAACTCCTTTTGGTGTCGGTGAATGGTATTCCATGGTTTGCGGACGTTGCCAATTTCCTTGTGACTGGTATAATCTCGTGTGAGCTCTTTTCTAACCAAAGGAAGAAGCTCAAGCGGGATTTGGATTTCTATTGGGTTGAGCCATACTTGTTCAGGATTTGCACAGATGGTGTGATCCGAATGTTTGTCCCAGAGGAAGAGCAATGGATAATCTTAGAGGCTTGTCATTCCTCTCCCTATTGTGGGTTTTATTTGCCAACTTTGTTCAAAGATGCAAGTGAACTTGTGAAGAGGTGTGACGAATGTCAAAGAGCGGGTGGAATCTCGAAAAAAGATGAGATGCCTCTCAATACCATTCTTGAGGTTGATATTTTTAATGTATGGAGCATTGAATTTATGGGCCCGTTTGTTAGCTCATGTGGGAACACATACATTCTTGTAGCGGTGGACTATGTTTCAAAATGGGTTGAAACCGTGGCTTTGCCCAACAATGAGTCCCAGAGCGTTGTTGCATTTCTTAAGAAGAGCATTTTTAAAAGGTTTATTATGCCTCGTGCAATCATATGTGATGGGGGGTCTCATTTTTGCAATTGAGCTTTTGACACTTTTCATGCGAAGTATGGTGTCAGTCACAAAGTTTCTACTCCCTATCATCCTCAAGAAAGTGGCCAAGTGGAACTCTCAAATAGGTAAATCAAGAGTATATTGTCAAAGACAGTCAATGCAAATATGACCGATTGGTCAAAGAAGTTGGATGACGCTCTATGGGCTTATAGGACTGCTTACAAGACTCTAACTGACATGTCTCCATATTGGTTGGTATTTGGGAAAGCTTTCCATCTACTGATTGAGTTAGAGCACAAGGCCATTGGGCTATAAGGAAGCTAAATCTTGAATAGGATGTTGCAGCCAATATTCGTGTGAAGAAGCTTAATGAACTTGATGAATTCCGATTCCATGACTACTCCAGTTCTTCCTTGTACAAGGACAAGATGAAGTACCTTAATGATAAATATTCTCGTAGCAAGGAGTTCAAAGTGGGTGATTTTGTTCTCTTGTTCAACTCTCGATTACGTCTATTTTCGGGAAAGTTTAATTCAAAATTGAGTGAACCTTTTGAAGTGGTTAGTGTGACCTCATTTGGTGCACTAGATTTAAGGAACAAAAGTGGGGAAGTTTTCATAGTGAATGGGCATAGGTTCAACCACTACTTGGGAAATATTTATGACAACCACGTGGTGGCACTTCTTCATCTCAAATGATTTGACGGTAACATGCATCGTGCCACAACGTTAAATCAAGCACTTCTTGGGAGGCAACCCATGTGTTATTCTTCTTATTTTTCTTTGATTTCATTGTATTATAGGATTTATTTTTGGACTGTCTGGTTGTGAGATGCTACAGGATTGTGTTGATGTTAAGGCTGTCTGGTGTCCCGGTTCAGGCCCGGGACCGGACCGGGACCGCGTGCCTGGCGGGCCTACCGGTCCTGCTGTGCTGGTCCCGGCGGTCCGGTCCTGATGTTCCAAAAAGCCCGTGACGGGCCGGTCTCACACCTCGAACTGTTAGGCCTGGGACCGGCTGGCGGGCCTGAGCCGGTCCTGGCGAGCCCAACGACTATTTTTTTAATTTTTTTTTTTTAAATTCAGTAACGGCTCTTTGCATAAAGTAGCCTTTTGGAAGTTTGAAAAATAGCCATTTGGTCCCCAATCTTTAATTTAACCCCAAAATTTATATAATTACACTTTTTCCATTTCTCAACTATAAATACTCCCTCATTCTTTCATTTTTATTCACCAATTCATCAATATCTCTCAATCTCTCTCAAGCTCTCTTTCAATCTTTCTAGTACAAGTGCTTAATTTATTGTTGAATAATCGTGAAAAATTGTGAAGTTGTTGAATTGAAGTTTTCAAGTGTTCAAGTTCAATGATTTTCAATTTTCAAGAAGTTGTTCGGCAATCCGGTAAACTCGTTTCAACTCTTACGTGCTAATAATATATTTTTGTGTTTTTTAGTTTGTATAATTCTAATTAGTATGGCATTTTCTTTGAAAAAAATGTTCGGTAAAGGAAAAGGTAAAACCGGTGAAAGTAGTGGCCATAATACTACCCTTCCCCTTACTCCCCGACCTAAAAAAGATAAGCAATTTGAAAGTAGTAGCCAACCTACACGTCTTAATCCGCTTCAAGTAATGCTTGATAGTGATCACCTTTGTTTTCAATTTACCGATAGTGAATTTCTACATGATGTTGTAGTAGGTGATAGATTAGATGATCATATTATGAATGCTCTTTATCCTAATGAACCTATCTTAGAGGAAAATGAGGATGATGATGATGATGAAACCCAAACACCAGATTTAGATGATACACCTACTAGTCCTGCTCATAAGGTAATGAACCGGCACACCCACTTGTACAAACTCCCACTTTTAGTAGACAACCTGCTAAACGTCAAGAAACATCATTAGTTTGGCATTTGTTTACTCAAGTAAGAGAGCACGACAAGGCTAAGTGTAAGACTTGTAGGAAATTACTTGTTCATAAGTATACTGGAGACCGTAGCGGCATGGGTAGTTTGACTAGGCATATAAAATTACACCCTAGAGATAGGGCTAGATTTTTGCAAATGCAAGCGCAACAAGAGGGGGGTACAAGTGTAGATTCTCAAGTTAACCCTAGTACCGGTTCAAATCTAGTTCAACCAGGAATAAACACTGTCACCGGAGGTAATTTATATTACGATCCAAATAAGGATCGTGAAGAATTAGCGAAAGTGATTACTATTATGTGCTTGCCTTATACTTTTGCTTCTAATCCTAATTGGATTCATTATATTATAAGAGTCTTTAATCCTACTTATAAAGGTTGGCCTCGCGCAACAGTTAAGGCCGATATTTATAAATTCAAGCATGAATATGAATAATATTTGCGCTATTTATTTACTCATATACCTAATCGTATTTCTATTACAACTGATATTGGTAGAAGTAATAATGACTGTGATTATCTAACTGTAACAAGTCATTGGATAGATGAAGACAAGACAATGCAAAAACGCATAATTGCATATAGAATAATTAATTCACGGCACACGGGTAGGTTTATCGCTAAAAGTGTTTCAGATATATGTAGATATTTTTGCTTTAGTGAGAAAATAATGGAAATTTCTGTGGATAATGCTTCTAGCAACACTAGTGCAATAGGCATGCAAACACAAATCCTTAATCCTGCAATTAGTAATATTTTCCATGTTAGATGTATTTGTCATATTTATCATTTAATTGTTGGTGATGGTATGCGAATATTAAACATAGAAATTAAAAAGATGAGAATGGCTCTTATTTGGCTATTTTATTCAAACCGTAGAACGAGACTTAGAGAATATATTAAAAAATGTGACGAATATGGCCTTAGAGAAAGAAAGGCTCCTAAACCTTGCCCGACTAGGTGGAATTACATGTACGAAAGATTAGTAGTAGCTTATGAGAATAGAAACCCAACTAGTGCTACGTTTAATTCTCAAGTAGGTGGTGAGGATGATGATGAAATGCTAACTACCCAAGATTGGACTAATGTTAAAATTCTTTTAGATTTTTTAGAACATTTTAAAGTGGCTACAAATGCTTTTTCTGGACAATATTATCCGACTATTTCTAACTGTTTAGTTTATATTGCCGCACTAGCTGATTTGTTTGTTGAATTTAGCGAGGGTATGCATATTAATGAACTTGCAATAAATGAAATGAAACAAAAGTTTAAAAAATATTTTTCTCCAATCCCTCCTATTTTTGGTGTAGCTGCTATGTTAAATCCAACAATCAAATTAGGACATCCTCACTTTTCGTATTCTAATATTTATAAAGCTTTAGATCTTTCAGAAGACGAAATTGCTACTCTAGCTGATGCAAAAGCATCAATTAAAATTAATGCTCAAACTGTTTATAATGCTTATAAACAGGCATTAGAGCATGCCAGGCCAAATATTCCAACCCCTACTTCGTCTATATCACAATCGTCTAAAAGAGTTACTGGCTTAACAGCTCTTAAATCGTGGACGGAGTTCAGGGGTTCTGAAGTTTATAATTTTGATGAAATTTCCCATCTAAATGAGCTTCAAGTTTACTTGTAACAGAGACTAGAAAAGGAGAATCCAGACGGCTCTTTCGACCTTTTGGAATGGTGGAAGTCAAGGGAAAAGCATTTTCCCGTTCTTGCAAGGATGGCTCGGGATGTTTTGTCAATTCAAGCGTCAATTGTTGCATCGGAGAGCACTTTCAGTCAAGAAAGACTACAAATCGGTGATCACAGAGCATCGATGCGGGAGAGCTTGGAAAAATCAGTGCTTTTTAGAGATTGGATCCGCGCAGAAAGAAGGAACTTTGGCATAGCAGAATCACAACCGGCAATAGATGAGGCATATGAAGAAATGATAGCAGAACTTGCTGAGGAAGGGACTTCACCCGGAAGTGGTGATGAACAAGCTTCATTTCCACCACCGCCAACACAACCTCCTCCCAACCTTGACGGATTTATGAGATTTGTTAGAAATACAACATAAATTATGATGTGACTTGAACATTGGCACGTCTTCTTTTAGTTTTTTTTTTCTTTTAATGGTGGTATTAGTACCTTGTTGTGCTCATTCCATTGGGGGAAGGAAGACTAAGAAAGATATGCCATTTTGGTCAATAAATATGCTCTTTATCATATCCTTGAATATCTTTTTTCTCAATATTTCTTTGTCTTTACTTCGATATCAATCCTTGAATATTTATATTAACATACAATATATAACATTCAACACAATATACTAATTACAACATTCTTTTATATACATTATATACATTATATACAATATATACAATATATACAACTTACTACAACAAACTACATACATAATATACAATATATACCAATTACTACAACACAATATATACATAACATACAATATATACTAATTACTAATTTACTACAACACATTATATACATAACATATATCCATATTTACATAACATACAATATATACTAGTTACTACAACACAATATATACATAACATAAATATCCATATATACATAACATACAATATATATTTACTACAACACAATATATACATAATATACAATATATACTAATTACTACAACACAATATATACTATACAAATAACTTAGTACACCATATAAAATATATTCTACACTACACTAATGACTACTATACAAGATATTGACTTAAAAAAAACCTGTCAGGCCCATTAGGCCCGCCAGTCCCGCCAGGCCCGGCCCACCAGCACCTAGACCGCAGTATGCTTAGGCCCGTCAGGGGCCGGTCTCTACCTGAAGGACCGCTAGGCCCGGGACCGCCAGGCCCGCCAGGCACGCCAGGCCCGGCACACCAAGCCCGGGACCGTGAGGCCCGACCCGTCAGGCCCAGGCCCGGGACACCATACAGCCTTAGTTGATGTAATGCAGGACAAAGTGGAAAAAAATGTTCAAGTCTCTGATGTTTGTAGTGCAGACCATACTACATTTTATGCAGCCGAAAAGAACTTAGTATGAGGGCACAGAATCAGTGCAGACCGCACTGATGATGGATGTAAAAACCAACTCTCTGAAGTTCGCCACCGCGGTTGCATTATTTGTGCGGTCCACAGTGGACCACTGTGTCCGCGAAGCGTTTTGTGCGGACCGCAGTGGCTGCCTTCTCAAACTTTCATAATTCTATGTGGTGTGGACCGCACTACATTTTCCTACGGTAGGTAGGTATGATGGGCCCCAGCACGTTTTCTGTAAATACTACCTAGCCCCGCCATTTAAACTTTTCGATCCTTTCACTCTCTGAACTCAAAATTTCACTGTTCATCTTCCTTTTTGCTCGTAATTAATTGCTAAGAATCGTCTATCTTCAGTATTTCTCACACTAGTAACATTAACTTCTTTTTAGTTGTTTAATTATTTTTTAAGTTTTGTTTCTCTTGTCTCTTCTTCTTGCCTTTCCCATATTTCTTTTGATTTAGTATCTTAGGTTAGTTAATTTCTTGTTTAAATTAGGATTAGGTAGTTAAAATAGTGGGCAAACACTTATGGACTCTTTAATTAGTAAAAAATTGGACTAAAAACGATTAAAACATGAACCCTAAGTTAGTGCTGCTACTGGGCACTTAGTGCAGACTGCAGTAGAGTTTATGCAGTCCGCGACGCCCTTGTGCGGTCCACAATAGCATTTTGTGCGGATCGCATTGAAGAAGTTTCGAAGAGGACCGTGGCTGCATTGCATTTTGTGCGGTCTACAGTGCCTCAATGTAGAACACATTGCCACTTTATGTGGTCCGCAGTGAATTTATTCAAAGTGTGGGTAGTCTGAACCCCACCTCTGTGCGGATCACGATGCCATTTTTTGCGGTCCGCATTGGCCTCTCTCCAGCTGCACTGCATTTTGTGCGGACCGCATTCTGCAATTTTTACTGTCTGCAACTCTAAATTACATTGATTGTGTTAATACTAACAAAGTATAGTTGAATTTATTTGCAGACAATAGTTAAATCTAGAGGCAAGGTTGCTAAACAACAAGGACGAGGAGAATCCTCCCGGGGTGGGAAACAAAAAATCATAAAGTCCACTCCCCAATCCCGGCAAAACATAAAGAACACAAGGAAAATCATTAGAGCTGCTGATATGGCTATTGATCAATCGGGGAGTGAGTATGAACCTCCTGGGAGGCATAATCAGATTTAGTGCCGGAGTACTACCCTGATTTGCCGGAGAGAAACAGACTGAGAGACACACCACCAACATCCCCCACTGCTGATGCCTAAGTGAATGTATCTTTTGGGTCATCTGAGGGCTCACCTGAAGGCAGTGGGGATGAGTAATATACCTCTCCCACATCTTCATTATCCGATGAGGGTGCAGAAGGAGAAGAAGAGGCAGTAGGAGAAGGGGGTGAACCTCAAGTGGGAGGAGTAGCGAGAACTAGAAACCCGGAGGTGTGTCAAGACCATTTTGTGAGTGAGGTTCCCTACTATAAGTTCAGAGAATGGTGGCCTATGAGGAAATTAATTCCAGAGTAATGTTTTATGGAGAGAGGCCTCTTGCCTTACAACCCAGTGTGAGAAGACAATTTAGAGACAGAGTGGGCTGGGAGTACTTCTTAAGAAACTGTGTGGATGCAAATGAGCACCTAGTCAAGGAATTCTACACCAATGCCGCCCACATCAAGAAGGGCACCAAAGTGACCAAGGTGGGGAATTTGAAAATGCTATTTGATTGGAAAGAGATAAATGACTACTTGGGCTTCAATGAGGAGGATGAATAACTGTATCTGGATAAGATGGAATTAGGTGAGGAGGCCCATCCATAGTTGGCATAGTACTTGGCATTCCCAGGTACCACCCACGATTGGTTGAATGCGGGAGTGAAGATCTTAAGGAGAAGTTTGAATTTCGAGACTGAGGGATGGGAAACATTTGTTTACAGTAGACTGGACCACATTACCCATGACGACGCAATCTCTCTTCACCGGGCGGTACTGGTAGCATCAATTATGGAAGGGTACCCGATTAACATTGGAAATGTGATGTCTCGAGTTATTACGCAAGTAGTGAGTGAAGGTGACATAAACTACCCCTTCCAGCTTCTTAACCATGTACTTCAGGAACCTAAAGGTAGAGAATAGGAAATTTGATGTCAAAGTGAAAACAAATGCACCGTTCTCATGGTACAACATGCAGGGTGATGAAAAACCTAAAGGCAAGAACTACAAAGGAATAGCCACTACTTCGACTGGCCAGTCTGAAGAGCTAGTAGTGGTAGTGGCTCCTACTCAACCTTCTTCCACCTTAGTGGACATGCCTCCTGGTCCATCCACTTTGGAAATTCCATACATACTCTCCACCCCAGCCTACCCATTGACTGCCCACCATCTGGGTAGGCCATTCTAAGCATCAACAAACCAGATGCAGACAACTTCCTCTAAATTTTCTATCCTTACTACAATAGTGCCATCATATTCGCACCTCCACCTCCGTAGGTCCCACAGCATATTGAGGAATCTATAAAGGATATTCTGGACAACCATAAGAATATCCTTAACACTCAAAAAGTGCTTACGGATGCTGTAGATTCTTATGGAAAATCTCTCAAGGAGCTTTCTAGGGAGGGCTAGAAGATGAAGAAGACTCGAGCTTCCAAGGAGTCCGTGAAGGAGTTGCAGGTTGAGGTCAACAGGTTGAAGGCAGATCATTTGCCTTTGACTTTGGATTTATTGCTACATGACCCTGTGCTAGCAGCCCATCCTTAGACTGAGCAGTCATACAGTTGGAGGACCCACAAGGAGATTCCTCCAACCATCCCGTTAGCCCAGGCCTCGGTCCAGGTCCAGGCACAGGTCCTAGAGCCACAAGTCATAGGGCTCTAGTCTCAGGTTCCCTACCTTACAGAGGACCTACAGACTAATAAAGATACCATCCACACAGACGGGCCATAGGGAGTTTTTGTATCCTTCCCTTTATTTTTGATGCTTATTTTGCTTCGTTGGCATTGAGGACAATGCCATCTTTCATTTGATGGGGTAGTCCCTAGTTTGATTTGATATTGGATGACTGTATATATATATTATAGAATTTAGTATTTTTTTATTTCGTTTTTATCTTTTGTATGCATATAATTTCAGTATTTCATTACATTTCTCCTTTTTATCTTGGGTCTGTATATAAAAGTTATGTTACATTGTATATATTCATCTCCCTTATTTTATATTCGATTAAACCCCCATCTTGTAAATATTCATTTTACTTTCCATAGTTTTTTCTTAGCTTCTTAGTTATGTTCGTAGCTTCTTATTTTGGATTTCTACTATAAACCTTTGATTTTTTTAATCCCACGGTTCTTTCTAAAGGTGGAATTTATATGATCCGGGTGGCTCTTCTCGATGATGGATGGCATGATTACCTTCTTAAGGGTTTGTGTCTGTTCTTCTTTTATTTTTGCTTTTTAGTAGTTGGTGGTTAAGGGTGCCTCAAGCAAAGCTTACTTGGGCCTAGCACATTTTCCTTCTATCTTATGGTAAAAAACAAATCGTTGTGTATAGGATGGTGAAAGTTGTGACCATCAGACTCTTGTGTTGATCGATAATCATCTAGTGGATTTTCGGGATCATTGTGTGCTAAAATCTTATTTAAGGTTGTTGTGGGCCCCGATTCTCTGTCTTTAGCGATCCCATAGCTTGTGTGGTGAAAAAATTTGCATTGCAAGTCGATGTCCCGAGCCATTGGTCTGGAACTTGCCCTGAATGTTTGTTGAGGCAAAATCCTAAGTGAATCTTGACTAGAGAATTAATGACAGGCTCTCCTTAATCCAAATGATATCTTGAACACCTCCATAGTCTACCAATGATAAAATGTCTAGTCAACCCTTGTGAGCCTTAGACATTTTTCCTTCAAGAACCATAATACAAGTCACTACCCGTTCTAAAAGATACCCTCTCTTGGCCCCCGATCTTTCCATAGAACATGGAAAAGGTATAAGTTTGGGGGGATAGACGAGGGTTGCAACAGTTTGGTAAAAAGACACAAAACGAAGAAAAGGAAAGGCAATGAAAAAGAAAGAAAAGCGAAAAAAAAAACAATATTCAATTTAGAAATGAATAAAAGGGATTCAAGAAAAGGAAAGAATGAAAGGTGTGAAAAATTGCGAAAGGAGAAAAGATTTGAAATGACTAAGAAAGAGTGACAATGTGTCTCTCTAACACCTCAGAAAGAAGTGAAATGACTCAACCGCCAGTTGAATGAAGCTTACATTAGTGGTGACTCACATAAGGGGCAATCATATGGTACTTAGAGTCGGACTTGAGATTTTTCCTTAAGAGAGACGGGTGCATTTTCATTAACCTTATTCTAAGTTCCACTATCCTAATAGTGAGAATTGTTTAAGGAGAGTTGAGGATGTGTGAGTTTGGGTTCCACAATAACCAAAGTAATAGAAAGAGTTTCTTTGATGTGTTAAGTCAACTCTTGATACTCTTGTGTTGCACTTAATCCACGGTGTTTAAAAAAAGTAAATGTTGTTAATAATTCATTTGTAATGAGGGAAATTGTTAGTCCTAATTGATACTAGATGAGGTCACTTTAGGACGACTGAATTTTCTTGAAAGGGTGAGTCTTATTTTGTTTGCATGAGGACAAGCAAAATCTTAAGTTTGGGGGAGTTGATAACTAGTAATTATGATGCATTTTACACTCCTTCATGCTCAAGTTTTTATTAGAAATGTGTATAAAATAGTCCCAAAGTCTCAAAAGATGTGCTTGATTGTAGCTTTGATCAACAAGGTGATAAGATGTCAAAAATAAGCTCAAAAAGGAGTGACATTTGCACAAGTACCAATACAAGACAATGCTAAGTCAAACAGGGCCAGTGCGGCCACTCACCATTCTGTGTGATACGCACAAGTGAAGTTCAAAGAGGGTGATTTTAAGGCCAATAGGCAATGTGGCCGTGATGGGTGTTTGTACGGTCCGCATGGGTTCATTGCGGCCGCACTCAATTTAGTGTGGTCCGCAGAGCAAGGGTTCAGAGAGGTGATTTTTGGAGGTTTAAGCTTAATGTTGTATGTGGTCCTTTTTGTTCCGACCATAATGGAAGCCTCCGCGGCCGCACTCGATTTCCTGTGATCTGCATTGACCAAGTTCAGAGAGATGATTATTCAAGCCCAGAGCCTTAGCGCGGCCGAACTTGATTTTGTGCGATCCGCACTAGCCCCACATGGTATATTTGTCCAAAAATTTCAGCGTAGTGTAAATCGATTCTTTTCCCATTTTTAGGTCATCAAATAGTTTTGTACTGAGAGTTGTCTCGTGACTTCGTTCCTTTTGCCTATATTGAGTAATTTTAGCGTGATTTCAACATTGAATTTTCAAGTTTAATTTAGCAATTAATTATTAAGGATTTTTCATCATCTATTTTTTTGTTTTCTTCTCCAATTATGAGTAGCTACACCCATAAGCTACGGTTGTGGCTCAACCATAGTGTGGGTAACTGATGCTTGGTTGTCTATGACTGTTTGATATTTCGGCTCGTTTAGGATTTTAATTGTGAATTAGTGGTTGCAACCACTAGTTTATGCGTAGTAGACTTAAGCTCTTCTTGAGAAACAGAGCCGAAGTCCATGAAATTAGTCCAACAAGGAATTAGGTTGTACTCAAGAGATTGATAACCACAATTATAGGATTAAACCTAGAGATAGAAATACCCGACTTGAACCTTGATTGCTTGTGCAAATTTTTATACCCAATTGTTCTTGGGAAAGTTAACTCGGGCAAAATCACTCGAACTAACGAGAGGTATAGAGTGTATAGAATCATGCAATGGTTGTATCATACTCCTAAATGTGACAATCTAGCTTTAGACTCAAGAATCTTTCAATTGACTGCCTAGGCGAAAGTCACTGCCTAAGTGCCTTTTAATCATTTGAGCAACTTGCAATAGATTAACCTTAGCTTTATTTAGTTTAATTGAGCATTGTAGTTTTATAAAATTAGAAGTAAATCAAACAAAAAATTTGTATAAGTGCAGTTAGGAACAAATATAAAACTCTCATTTAGATAGACACTCAACTCAAATATCTAGTTCCCTATGAAAATCGATCCAGACCTTAAGCGGGTAAAAGTTGCTTCGACCTCTCTCACTACTCAATAGTAGTGCACGATTGGCGTCGATCAATAGAAACCATACAAAACTCTCAGAATTCTATTTGCACAAAACTAAACCTCCAGGACTGAATCCTTCTAACTAAATCAAGCTATGCAGGCCACTAAAACCCACAAGCATTGCCGCGAAACACCTATTGAAACTCATTACCTCGTAAGAACCCAAAGAACAAGTCATATCCTTACCATGGAGATTCGTATTACTACTAAGCTATCTAATTGCTGCCGATTTGACGCTACACTAAGGTAGGAAGAGTGGGTTGCAATGCTTTTACCCGAATAGAGGTCGTGATCGATGAGTTAGTAGTGGATTTGGATTTTCTATCTAGTATAGAGATGCGTTTGTACTCCTACTATCACTTCAAAAAATTTTGGGTTTTTGAATTATAACTACTTTTTTAAAACTAGTGATTACCACTAAATTAAGCTACGACAATATTTTTAAGTTGTATCTAATGGGAAGAAGGGCACTAGGGTCATGACACTACCTAGGTGGATAATTGACGGGTAGATATTACTAGGATTCGATTAACATAATCATGACTTATGTTATAACCATTGCACAATTTTACCCACTCTCACACCTGTGGGTAGAGAGACTGATTTTGTACAATTGATTCTCTCAAGACCAAATGGGTAGGAAAATTAGACCAAGCAACTGGGATTCAAGTAGGGTGATTACTCTCTCGAGATTTAACCCGTTAATTGAGACTATAATTTCTCACGAGTCCATCCTAATTCCTTGTTGGGTCAATTTTGGGGTCATTGATTCTCTTTCTCTAGAAGAGTTAAACCCACAAAGCTTGAATCAATGTTTGCAACCACCAATGCTAAACTAAAACATAAAATTAGTAGCAATTACCCATAGTCAATCTAGCCCTAGATGGAAACACCCATCAATTACCCACAGTAGGGTTGAGCCACAACCCTGGCTAATGGGTTTAGCTACTCATTCTAGATACAGAAATTAAAGAAATAGATGAAGAAATAAGGATAGTAATTAATTGCAAAGAAGAAACTACACTAATCTATCGTTAATGAATAGAAAAAGTGCCTAAAATGGTTACAAAACCAAGCGCATCTATCTTCTGAAGTTTCCAGATACAAAAGATAACCTAAAAATGGAAAAATGTTCTATTTATACTAGGCTGGAAAAACTCGACAAAAATACCCCTACGGGGTCAGTGCGGGACGCACAAAAAGGATCGCGGCCGCATTGGCTCTTTAATTCAACTTTCATCTTCTCTTATCTTGAGGACCTTGGACTGCGTAAATTGAACTACGACCGTGAAGGTAACAGTCGCGGTCCGCACAAGCTTGACGGAAAGCATGGCTTGACACTTGGGATTTCACATCTCTATGAATCTCTTCTCTGTGTACTGCACCAAAAGGTAGTGAGGCCACGAAATCACCACCACAAACTAAGGCTGTATCCGGTTCCGGTTTTGGGTCTATTTGGGTCTGCAGTTCCGGTTCGGGTGATTCCGGTTCTGGCGGTTTCGGTTCTGGCGGTTCCGGAGCCGAGATCGCTACCATACGGTTCCGTGTACCATCTGGTTCCGGTTCTGGCGGTTCCGGTTCCGGCGGTTCTGGCGGTTCCGGTGGTTCTGAATTTTTTTTTATATCAATATCTTGTATTGTAGTCATTAGTATATTGTAGAATATATTTTATATGGTGTACTATGTTATTAGTATAGTATATATTGTGTTTGGTAACTAGTATATATTGTGTATAAGTAGTGTATATTTTGTATATAAGTAGTATATATTGTATGTAAGTAGTATATATTGTATATAAGTAGTGTATATTGTATTGTAGTTAGTAATTAGTATAAATTGTATATAAGTAGTATATATTCATAAAGAAATATTGAGACAAAAGATATTCAAGGATATGATAAAGAGCATATTTATTGACCAAAATGACATATCTTTCTTAGTCTTCCTTCCCCCAATGGAATGAGCACAACATGGTACTAATACCACCATTAAAAGGAAAAAAAACTAAAAGAAGACATGCCAATGTACAAGTTACATCATAATTTATGTATTATTTCTAACAAATCTCATAAAACCTTCAAGGTTTGGAGGTGGTTGTGTTGGCGGTGGTGGAAATGAAGCTTGTTCATCACCACTTCCGGGTGAAGATGTTTCCTGAGCAAGTTCTGCTAGCATTTCTTCATAGCACTCATCTATTTCTGGTTGTTGGATAATATTGGCCAGATAATATTGGCCAGATAAAGCATTTGTAGCCACATGAAAATGTTCTAAAAAATCTAAATGAATTTTAACGTTAGTCCAATCTTGTGTAGTTAGCATGCCATTATCATCCTCCCCACAATCCCAAGAATTATACGTAGCGTTAATTGGGTTTCTATATTCCTACGCTACTACTAAGCTTTCGTACATGTAGTTCCACCTAGTCATGCAAGGTTTAGGAACCTTTCTTTCTCAAAGGCCATATTCGTCACACTTTTTAAAATACTCTAAGTCTACTTCTACGGTTTGAATAAAATAGCCAATTAAGAGCCATTTTAACCTTTTCAATTTCTATGTTTAATATTCTCATACCATCACCAACAATTAAATGATAAATATGACAAATACATCTAATATGGAAAATATTAGTAAAAGTAGGATTAAGTGTTCTAGTTAGCATACCTATTGCACTAGTGTTGCTAGAAGCGTTATCCATGGAAATTGATATTATATTATCACTAAAACAAAAATATCTGCATACATCTGAAACAGTGTTAGCAATAAACCTACCCGTGTGTCGTAAATTAATTATCCTATATGCAATAATGCATTTTTGCATTGTCCAGTCTTCGTCTATCCAATGACTGGTTGCGGTTAAAAAATCACAATCATGATTACTTCTACCAATATCAGTTGTAATAGACAAACGATTAGTTATATGGGTAAATAAATAGCGCAAGTATTGTTCATATTCATTCTTGTATTTATAAATATCGGCCTTAACTGTGGCGCGAGGCCAACCTTTATTCGTAGGATTAAATACTCTTCTAATATAATGAACCCATGCAGGATTAGAAGCAAAAGAATAAGGCAAACACATAACAGTAATCATTTTAGCTAATTCTTCACGATCCTTATTTGGATCGTAATATAATATACCTCTGGTGACTGTGTTTATTCCTGGTTGAACTAGATTTGAACCAGTACGTGGGTTAACTGTAGAATCAGCACTTGTCCTCCCCTCTTGTTGCGCTTTCAATTGCAAATATCTAGCCTTATCGCTAGGGTGTAATCTTATATTCTTAACTAAACTACCCGTGCCGCTACGATCTCCAGTATACCTATGAACAAGTAATTCCCCACAAGATTTACACATAGCCTTATTTTGTTCTCTTAGTTGAATAAAAAATTGCCAAACTAATGATTTTTCTGAACGTTTAGGAGGTTGTCTACTAAAAGTGGGAGTTTGTACGGGTGGGTGTTCCGGTTCATCACCTAAGTTATGAGCAGGACTAGTAGGTGTATCATCTAAATCTACTGGAGCTTGGGTTTCATCATCATCATCATCCTTATTTCCCTCTAAGATAGGTGCATTAGGATAAAGAGCATTCATAATATCATCGTCTATTCTATCACCAACTGCTACATCATGTAGAAAATCAATATCGCTAAATTGAAAATACGGGTGATCACTATCAAGGATTCCGAAGGGTTCATTAGGATTTCTAGGTTGGCTACTACTTTGAACTTGCTTATCTTTTCTAGTTCGGGGAGCCAGGGGAGGGGTAGTATTTTGGCGACTACTTTCACCGGTTTTAGATTTTCCTTTACCGAACATATTTTTCAAAAAATGCCATAATAATTATAATTAAGCAAAATACAACACACAAAAATATTCTTAGCACGTAAGAGTTGAAACGAGTTTACCGGATTGACGAACAACTTCTTGAAAATTGGAAATCGTTGAAATTGAACACTTGAAAACTTCAATTCAACAACTTCACAATGTTTCACGAATTTGCAACAATAAATTAAGCTCTTGCACTAGAAAGATTGAAAGAAAGCTTGAGAGAGATTGAGAGATATTGATGAATAAAAATGAAAGAATGAGGGGGTATTTATAGTTGAGAAATGGGAAATAGTATAATTATATAAAGTTTGGGGGCCAAATGGCTATTTTTTAAACTTCCAAACGGCTACTTTTGAAAAAGAGCCGTTTGGAAAAAAATAATTTTTAAAAAAAATTTTTTTAAAAAAAAATTACCGTTACAGAACCGCCGGAACCGTTTGGAACCGCCAGAACCGGTCCAGTTCCGGTTCCGGTTTTGATTCTGGCGGTTCCGGCTCTGGCGGTTCCAATGGGTAGAACCGCCCGGCCACGATTCCCGGGAACCGCCAGAATCGGAACCGCCGGAACCGGACAGCCGGAAACGGCAGAACCGCCAGGGCCGCGGTTCCGGTTCGGAACCGCGAAAAATACAGCCTTACCACAAACCGTGTAATGAGAACCACGGCCACGTAGCCTTACGCCCAAACTAGACATGTCTCTGAACCTCCTAGTGCGGCCGCATTCACTTTTGCGCGGTCCGCACTAGGCCCTCTTTTCCTCAATTCACTTAATATTTGATACTTAAGCAAGTTTCACTCCTTTCGCGCTGATCTTTGAGATTTCGTCACTTTGTCGATCTAACATGCAATCCAGCACAATTTGTGAGTATTGTGAGACTATTTTGTAGCAATTTATAACCAAATCATAGGCAAGTAGGGGAATAAAACATGTTAAAATCCTGACTTATCCACTCCCCAAACTTTAACCTTTGCTTGTCATCAAGCAAACAAAATAAGACCCACCGTTTAAAGGAAAATCCAAGTAGTTCCAGTTATCCTAAAGTAACCTCAAAAAGCATCAATTGGGACTAACACTTGCCCTCAATACGAATGTATCATTATCACATTTAAACTTTGAAAAATTATGGATCAATTGCGACACAAGAGCATCAAGAATTGACTCATTACATCAAGGAACTCTCTCAATTACTTTGGTCATTGTGGAACCTTAACTCACACATCCTCAACTCTCCCTAAGCGAGCCTCACCTTCTAGAGTGTTGTCACACAAAACAAGGTTAATGGAATTTCACTCATCTCTCTCAAGAAGAAAGTCACAAATCCGATTCTAAGCACCATATGCTTGCCCTTTATGTAAGTATCCACTGATGTAGGCTTCCTAAAACTCAAGATCTTATAGGGCTTTTGTCGAGTCAGTGTTAAGGCTTTTGGGTAAGGGTATGACATGTTTTTGTTCAAGTGGGTTCAATTATCCCTTAAGCACTTCTTTTGATTATTTTTGTACAATTCTCTTGACTCTTTGAGTCTTTCATTCGAGAGACACACAACACTAAGGTTGGAATAGCGGGTCACAATATCTTTTATCCGAGTAGAGTCCAGGATCGTTTTCCTCATGGAGCTAGTAGTGGAGTTGGATTTTCTGTCTAGTCTAGAGGTGCGTTTGTACTCCTAGTGTCACTTCAAACATTTTTGGGTTTCTTAATTATAACTACTTTTATAAAACTAATGATTTTTATGCTATGAGAATATTGCTTAGTTGTATCTATTGGGAAGAAGGGCACTAGGGTCATGACACTATCTAGGTGGCTAATTGACGGGTAGATATTACTAGGATTCGATTGACGTAATTGGGGCTTACGCTATAACGATTGCACAATTTTACCCACTCTCACACCTCTGGGTAGAGAGAGTGATTTTGCACAATTGATTCTCTCAAGACCAAATGGGTAGGAAAATTAGACCAAGCAACTGGGGTTCAAGTAGGGTGATTACTCTCTCGAGATTTAACCCGTTAATTGGGGCTATAATTTCTCACGAGTCCATCCCAATTTCTTGTTAGGTCAATTTTGGGGTCATAAACTCTCTTTCTCAAGAAGAGTTAAACCCACAAAGCTTGAATCAATGTTTTCAACCACCAATTCTAACATAAAACATAAAATTAACCTAAATAGCAATTACCCATAGTCAATCTAGCCCTAGATGGCAACACCCATCAATTACCAACAGTAGGGTTCAGCCACAACCCTAGATAATGGGTTTAGCTACTCATTCTAGATACAGAAATTAAATAAATATATGAATAACTAAGCATATTAATTCATTAGTAAGAAGAAGCTACAATAATCTATCGTTAATGAAAAGCAAAAGTGCCAAAAATGGATACAAAACCAATTGAAACTATCTTTTGAAGATTCTAGATACAAAAGATAACCTAAAAGTTGTAAAATGTTCTATTTATACTAGGCTGGAAAAACTGGACAAAAATACCATTTTGGGGTTAGTGCAGGCCGCACAAAAAGGACCGCAGCCGCACTTACTCTTTAACTTCAACTTTTAGCTTCTCTGATCTTGAGGATCATCAGCCGCATGGATTGAACTTTGGCTGCGAACCGCATGGATTGACACTTGGGATTTCATATCTCTCTAAACCTCTGCTCCACGTCCGCACCAAAGGAAGTGCGCGAAGTCGCCCTCGCGGACCGCGTGACAAGTACCGTAGCCGCATAGCCTTAAGCCCAAACTAGCCATCTCTCTGAACCTTTTAGTGTGGCCGAGGCTGCAGAGGACCACGCTGACCGCACTAAATGGAAAGCGGCCACGGTAGGAAACTTCAGAGAACACCTCTTTTTGCTCATTTCAGTGCGGACCGCAAAATGTGTACCATAGACGCACTGGCAAACTTCAGAGACTGTGCAATTTTTTCCAAACTTGTTTTGCACTGCATCAACACAATTCTGCAACATCTAACAACCAATTAGCTCAAAAATACTAAACTACAAAGAAAAACAAAGAGAAAGAAAAAGACATGGGTTGCCTCCCAAGAAGTTCCTGATTTAACGTCGCGACAAGATGCATGTTACCAGCATATCACTTTAGATGGAGAAGCATCACCATGTGTCTATCGTCAGATTTCCTAAGATAATGCTTGACATGGTGCCCATTGACTCTGTATATTTCACCATTCTTGTTACTTAGATCAAGAGCACCCAATGGGGTCACGAACAAAACTTCAAATGGCCCACTCCACTTTGATTTGAGCTTTCCAGGAAACAGACGTAACCGGGAGTTGCAAAAAAGAACAATATCACCAACTTTGAATTCCATTCCCCGAGCATATTTGTCGTGAAGATACTTTATCTTGTCCTTATACAAGGACAAGCTGGAGTAGGTATGAAATCTAAACTCATCAAGTTCACTAAGTTGCTCAACACGGAGATTCACCGCAACATCCCATTCCAAGTTCAACTTCCTCAAGGCCCACATAGCTTTGTGCTCCCATTAGACCGGAAGGTGGCAAGCTTTCTCGAACACTAAACGGTATGGGGACTTACCAATTGGGGGTTTGTAAGCCATCTGGTATGCCCATAGAGCGTCATCCAATATTTTTGACAAATCGGTCCTATTAGCATTGACCGTCTTGGACATGATACTCTTTATTTACCGATTGGAGACTTCCACTTGACCACTAGCTTGAGGATGATAGGGGGTGGTTACTTTGTGATTTAATCCATACTTGTCAAGCAATGAAGACCTTGTTGCAAAACTGAGACCCCTCATCACTAATAATAGCACGAGGAGTGCCAAACCTTGTGAAGATACTCTTTTTTAAAAATGCCACAACACCACGGGCTTCATTATTGGTTAAAGCCACAGCTTCAACCCACTTTGAGACATAGTCCACCACCACGAGAATGTAAGTATTCCCATAATATCTCACGCAAGGACCCATGAAATCGATGCCCCAAACATAAAAAAAGAATCGCATGAGAGGCATCTCATCCCTTATAGGAATTCCACCGGCTCTTTGGCATTTATCACACATCTTGACCATATCACCCACATCTTCGAACAAGGTAGGACAATAAAATCCACAAATTAGAACCTTAGAAGTCGTCCTCGCTCCGCCATGATGGCTACTATAGGGAGAAGAAGGGCAAGCCTCCAAAATACCAAGTTGTTCCTCCTCCGGGACACATCATTGAATCACACCATAGGTTCAAATCTTAAACAAAATGGCACATCCCAATAAAAAACCAAGCTATCCCGTTTAAGCTTCTTCCTTTGGTTAGAAAAGAGTTTACACGGGATAATTTCTGTAACAAGATAATTTGCAACATCAGCGAACCACAACATCCATTCATTGACACCGTAAGAAGTTGCTCGTCGGGAAATGTATCCTTAATTTCAAGTCCGTCACAAGGCCTCCCCTCTATAGAAAATCACTCTATCTATGATATGTGCGCTTTGGTGGTATGAGCATGATTTTTAGGTATAGGTTTTGATGAATGACAAACAAATAAAGTCAAGTGTCAAACAACGATATTATATGACAAACAATTAAGATTGAATGCCGAGAAGAATATTGATGACGGAATTGCATAAGACAAGCCAAAGACGAGCTCAAATGTTCAAGACCGAAGACCCAAGGCGTAGGTCATTAGGTAGAACCAATGTAAGAGCAACGTTTAAGTTATCTCGTCTTTTGGCTCAACACAGGTCATCATAAATATGCATTAAATCATTTTATCAAATCATATCTTTTCATAAACATATTTCAAAGTGATTTGCATTTTAGCCAAAATGGTTTTTAAACATGTCTTTTAAATCTGGACATATATAATCGATTATATGATCTTTACAATCGATTATATTACGACCGCCAAAACTGGAATTTTTTAAATACACCAAAACAATCAATTATATACTTCTCACAATCGATTATACTAAGACAGTGTTTAAATGAATTTTTCAATCAGCTACATAATCGATTATATACTTCCTACAATCGATTGTATTAAGACAGTGTTTAAATGAATTTTTCAAAACAGCAACACAATCGATTATATGCTTTTCACAATCGATTATGTTCGAACCGTTGCCAGACGTATTTTTGAAGTTTGAGATATAATCGATTATACACATTTCATAATCGATTATTCTAGTACAGAATCCTAAACTGATTTTTGAACGTTAACGTACAATCGATTGTACAGTCCATACAATCGATTATATTCCCTAAAATCAGGAATCTTTCTTTTGAACATTGGTTATACAATCGATTATATAGTCCATACAATCGATTATATGAGCACAGAATCAGGGATTTTGTTTAACAATTAAGCAACGGTCATGTACCATTTTTCACCTATAAAAAGAGGTCTTTTGAGCTGATTTTAAACACACAACACCTCCCAATATTGATATACATATTGATCATATTTGAGCATCATTTTAGAGCTTTTGTTGAGCCATTTGAGAGACAACTTTGAGTTGTTCATAGAGCTAAATTTGTATCTGTTTATCTACTCTTTTGAGAGAGTTCTTGTGTAAGAAGAGAAAGGTGTTTGAGAAGAACATATCTTCTCATTTGTCAGGTTCACTAAGTACCCTAAGTCTTAGTGGTTGAAGTCTTGTGGTGCGGTATCCACGAGCAAGGTGAAGTCTTGGGGTGCGGTATCCTCGAGCAATCGAAGTCTTGTAGAGTGTACATCTACGAGCAATTGTAGCGGTTTGTTAAGAACCTGTAAGCTTAACGGAGTTAGTGGAATCTCGAGAGAGTCTCTCGGGGACTGGACTAGCCACAGGTTGTGGTGAACCAGGATAAATTCGGTGTGTTCTTTCCTTGTTATTTTAATTACGGAATTTATTTTATTCCTGCAATTTTAATTCCGCAATATTTGTCAATATTCTTGTGCCGCACTATTCACCCCCCCTCTAGTGACGGGCATAAATCCTTACACCCTCCTCCTCCAAATGGGACAAGTGGTCTTCCAATTGATTCTCACTCCCTTTCCGATTCAACAATTTCTAGATCAAACTCTTGAAGAAGAAAAACCCATCTCATCAATCTCGTATTGGAATCTTTCTTGGTCATCAAACACCTAAGGGCACATGGTCGGTGTGCACAATAACCTTGGCCTCCATAAAGTAAGGTCGAAACTTTTCCATTGAAAAATTAATAGCCAATAACTCCTTCTCGGTGACTCTGTAGTTCCTTTGAGCCTCATTCATGGTCTTACTTGTGTAGTACACCGGATGGAACATCTTCTTGATTCTTTGGCCCAAAACAGCACCAACCGCAACGTCAGTAGCATCGCACATGAGCTCGAATGGTAAGCTCGAATTTGGTGAGGTAATGATAGGGGTAGAAGTCAACTTGAGAAAAAGAAGCTCGAATACTTGCATACAACTGTCATCGAACAAGAACTTTGCATCTTTCTCTAGCAACTTGTACAAAATACGTACCACTTTAGAAAAATCCTTTGTGAACCTCCGGTAGAAACCCACGTGCCCAAGGAAACTCCTCACCCCTTTGACAGAAGTAGGGGAAGGAAGCTTCGAAATGATCTTAATCTTGGCCTTATCAACTTCAATTCCTCGCTTCGAGATCTTGTGACCCAACACTATACCTTCTTTTACCATAAAATGGCACTTTTGCCAGTTTAGAACAAGGTTGGTTTCTTCACACCGTGCCAACACTCTATCCAAGTTTACCAAGCACTCCTCAAAAGAATCCCAATCGCGCTAAAATCATCCATGAAGATCTTCAAGATATCCTCCACCATGTCGGTGAAAATAGCCATCATACAATGTTGGAAAGTCACCAGACCATTACGCAATCCAAATGACATCATTGAGAAAGCGAATGTGCCATAAGGAAATGTAAAGGTCATTTTCTCTTGGTCCTCCGAGGCTATTAGAATTTTATTGTACCCCAAATAACCATCCAGAAAGCAATAGAATGCCCGACCCGCAAGCTGATCAAGCATTTGGTCAAGGAATATTATTGGGAAATGATATTTTCTAGTCACCTTGTTGAGCTTCCCGTAATCCATACAAACTCTCAAGCATAACCAACATGATATGTTTCCCAAGCATAACCAACACTTCAAAGTCCACCTCACAATCTGATATTACAAAGTCGGCCGGCAATATGTATTTATCAACATGGACAAAAACATCATCAATTATTCCCAAGGTTCGCTTCATCGATCGATCCGCTATTTGAAGTCTCATTGAGCTTGGTCGAGGGTGTCCAATTTCCAAAGTCTTGAAGACCGGGTATGACATCAAATTAATGCTAGCCCCCTATGTCAAAAAAGGGCCTTAGCAAAATCCGCACTTTCGATAGTGCAAAGGATAGTAAAAGCTCTGGGAGCCTCAAGCATGGGTTCCATTGAATGCACTATGGTACTCACTTGATGAGTCATCTTAATTGTTTCACACTCCATCGATATCTTTCATAAACTTCACATACCCCGACATTTGTTCAAGTGCCTCAACTAAAAGGACATTGATTGTGAGGCTCTTCATCATGTCAATGAACTTTTTGAATTGATTGTCACTCTTTTGCTTCACTAACCATTGAAGATAAGGTGGAGGTGGCCTAGGCAAGGGTGTCTTGGCCTTTGGCACAACTGGCTCGGCCATGTCAATCACGTGTTCCCTAGAAGGATTCATGACATCTTGAGTCTCTACCTCTGCCTCATCATCAAATCAATTTGCACATCATTATTTACATTTTGTTCAACCGCATCATCAACATTCAAAGACACATCATCATCACGCAACTCAACATCATCCTCTACAACTCGCTTTTCTCTCGAGGCATGCACATTACCGTCTCTTCCACTCCTATTTGTAACCGTCATCACATGGTTGTTGTTCCCACCCTTCAGGTTCACTACTGTATCACTTGGTAGAGAACCCTTGGGGTGAGTGTTCAAAGCTTTAGAAATTTGCCCTAGTTGCACTGATAAGTAGGATTTTAACGTGTTTTATACCCTTATTGCCTATTATTTGAGTATATTTTGCTACAAAAGAGTCCCAAAATACTTACAGGTTGTGCTTGATTACAGGTTTGATCGACAAAGTTACAAAATGTCAAAGGTCGGCTCAAAATAGAGTGAAACTTGCTCAAATATCAAAGGCCAAGTGAAGTGGTGGAAGAGGAACCTAGTGCGGACCGTACAATTGTGCATGCGGCTGCACTAGAGGAGTTCAGAGGAGTGCAAAGCCAAGCTTTTAACAATGTGGCTGCGGTTGGAGTTAGGCAGCCCGTGTTCAGCTCGCGCGACTGTGCCATCATGACACACTGTACGCACCAAAGGGTTCAGAGAAGATGCAGTTTTGGACAATGTCAAGACATGCGGCCGCGGTCACTATCACGTGGCCCGCACCACAACTTTATGAGGCTGCGTCACACCTTTTTGCGGTCTGTGCCTGTCACTTCTGAGAAGATAGTAATGGAAGTTAAACAGTCAGTGTGGCCGCGGTCATAATTGCGCGGCCCGCACTGACCTCGCAGGGGCAATTTTGTCTAGTTTTTCCAGTCCACTATAAATATAACATTTTATCATTTTAGGTTAAGTTTTAATTATTAAACAGAGCTGTGCTCGTGAGGACCGATATTTTAGCCTATTTTTGCACTTTAGCTTTAATTTCTCCATAGATTCTTGTAGTTTTACTTTAGCTATTAATTAATATGGTTATTTCTTTTGCTCTTTCTTCAATTATTTCTAGCTAAATCCATTAGCTAGGGTTGTGGCCCAACCCCAGTGTGGGTAATTGATGGGTGTTTCTTTTTAAGGATAGATTGATATTGGATATTTGTTATTTAGGTTAATTTTATGCTTTAATTATGGATTGGTGGTTGCAAACATTGATTCTAGCTTAGTGGGTTCTGACTTTTCTTGAGAAAGAGAGTCTATGCCATCAAAACTGACCCAACAAATAATTGGGATGGATCCATGAGAAATGGTAGTCTAAATTAACGGGTTAAATCTCGGAAGAGTAATTACGCTACTTGAACCCTAGTTTCTTGGTCTAGGCCTACCCAATTGGCCTTGAGAGAGTCAATTGGGCAAAATCGCTCTCTCTACCGAGATGTGTGAGAGTGGGTAAACTTGTGCAATGGTTATAACATTAATCCCAAATATGTCAATCTATTATTAGTAGTGTCTACCATAGTAAACGACCTAGGTGATGCCATAACCCTAGTGCCTTTCTCCCTATTAGTTACAAATTTGCAATATTTCCTTAGTTTAATTTAGTCTTAATCCTTAGATCATAATAATAGTAGTTAATACAAAAGAAAACCCGAAAATGTTAGGAGTGCTATTAGAAGTACAAACGTAGTTCTAGGCTAAACAGACAATACAACTCCATTCCAAGCTCTCTGTGAAAATTCGATCCCGAACCACTATTCTGTAAAAGCTGTTAGCGACACGCTCCCCCTACATGCGTGTAGCGTTGAGTCGGCAGCGATCATGGATCTCCAAGTTCCGAATAGAAGTGTTATGAGAAGCCAATTGTGCATCAGAATCTTGTTTCATTTTTATCATTTGCTCGAACATGTTCACAATTCACCCCATATCACTCCCGAAAGAACTCAGACCTATAGAAGGAAAAGGAGATGGATTGTTCGGTTGTTGGAACATGGGGGGGGGGGGGGCTTTTAAAGCCTTGCCCCTGGTTGCCTTGGTTTCTGCTATTATTCCACCCTTCTTGATTGTTGTTGTTGCTCAAAATATTATTGTTCCTATTCCAATTGCCTTGATTGTTATCTTGGTTACCCCAATTGTTGTTGTTCCAATTGCCACCACCTTGTTGTTGGTTGTTACTATTCCAATTTCTGCCGCCTTGTTGATTTCCCTAATTTCCTTGAGGACGCCTTTGTTGATTCCCATGATGTCCTATGTTCTCTTGGTAGTTATTGACATATTTGACTTCTTTGAATTGATCATCGTAGCACTCGTTCGAATAACCAGCACCATCATTGTTGTTGTCAAATTGCTCACAATTACCTTGAGGATGTTGTTGCCCTCTTTGCCTCCTTTCAATATAGAAACACCTTTCATTGAATTGACTTGGCACGGATTTTGGACTTATTGCAATTGCGCCTTCGTCAATTGATTCATAGTTGTTGTAAGCTTGCAAATAGTTTGGCCATGAACGTGCAATTCCTCATGCAAATGGATGACGGTGGGGTCACCTTGAGGTACATTTGCTCGGCTTTGCCATGCTGAAAAGGTGTTGGCCATTTCATCAAGTACGCTACATGCCTCTTGGTAAGAACGTTTCATAGAGTTTCCTCCGGCCAATTGGTTCACAATGCATTGATTTGTGGTGTTGATGCCCCAATAAAAGGATTATTAAATCACTGCCTGAGTAATGTCGTTATAAGGGCACTCTTTCACAATTGTTCTGTATCTTTCCCATATCTCGTGCAACAATTTTGTTGGCTCGTGCTTGAATGCAAGAATTTCATCCCGAAGAGCCGCCATATGACTTGGAGAAAAGAACTTGGCAATAAATTTGTCCACCAATTCATCCCATGTTGTGATGGAATGACTGGGGAGCCTTTTTAACCAATCCAATGCTTTACTGCAAAGAGAGAGCGGGAAAAGCCTAAATCTCAATGCATCGTAGGACATGTTTGTCTGCTTGCTATCCCAACATGTATCCACGAACCCCTTCAAGTTCTTGTATGCATTTTGGTTGGATGCGACCGTAAAATACCCACTTTGCTCAAGCAAGGTCAACATGATATTTGTGATTTGAAAGTTCCCCGCTCGTATTCAGGGAGGAACAATAGCACTGGCGTATCATTGATTGGGTATAACTCTGGGAGCCACTCTTGGTGGTGGCAGAGGAGGGTCTGGAATATTGTTGTTCCCATTGGCATTTTCATTGCATTTCGGCCTCTCGTGGAACTTGAGGTAAGGCCTCATCTTGATCCTCTACCTCCTCCCCCGCTATCACATTTCCGAGAGGGTCAATTGCATCAAGATACATGCATACCTGATTGATCGACTCAAACAAAATTAGTAAACAAGCAGGAAAGAGAAGCAAAACACAAAACTAACTAAATAGATAGTCAACACCGTAAGCTCCCCGACAACGACACCAAAAAGTGATCGCTGCCGACTCAACGCTACACTAAGGTAGGAAGAGCGGGTCGCAATAGCTATTACCCGAATAGAGGTCGGGATCGATTTCTTTAGGGAGCTAGTAGTGGAGGTTAATTTTCTGTCTACTCTAGATATGCGTTTGTACTTCTAATGTCACTTCAAACATTTTTAGGTTTTTGAATTATAACTACTTTTATAAAACTAATTATTATCACTAAATTACGCTACGATAATATGTTTAAGTTGTATCTAATGGAAAGAAGGGCACTAGGGTCGTGACACTACCTAGGTGGCTAATTAAGGGGTAGATATTACTAGGATTCGATTCACATAATTGGCACTTATGATATAACCGTTGCACAATTTTACCCACTCTCACACCTTTCGATAGAGAGAATGATTTTTCCCAATTGACTCTCTCGAGACCAAATGGGTAGGAATATTAGACCAAGCAACTGGGGTTCAAGTGGGTGATTACTCTCTCGAGATTTAACCTGTTAATTGGGACTATCGTTTCTCATGAGTCCATCCCAATTTATTGTTGGGTCAATTTTTGGGTCATAGACTCTCTTTCACAAGAAGAGTTAAACCCACAAAGCTTGAATCAGTGTTTTCAACAACAAATTCAGAATTAAAACATAAAATCAACCCAAATAGCAATAAACGATAGTCAATCAAACCTTAGATAGCAACACCCATCAATTATTCACTCTAGGGTTGAGCCACAACCCTAGCTAATGGGTTTATCTACTCATGCTAAATATAGAAATTACAGAAATAGATGAAAAACTAAGCATATTAATTATTTACTAAGAAGAAACTACAATAATCTATCGTTAACGAAAAGCAAAAGTACATAAAATGGCTACAAACCAAGCGCAGCTATCTTCTGAAGTGTCCAGATACAAACGATAACCTAAAAATAGTAAAATATTCCATTTATACTAGGCTGAAAAAACTTGACAAAAATACCCCTGCGGGTTAGTCCGAGCCTCCCAAAAAGGACCGTGGCCGCACTGGTTCTTTAACTTCAAATTTCCACTTCTCTGATCTTGAGGACCGCAGATCGGTGGATTGAACCACAGCACCGAAGGCAACAGGTGCAGTCCGCACAAGCTTGACCGCGAACTGCGTGGCTTGGCACTTGGGATTTCACATCTCTCTAAACTCCACAGACCGCACCAAAAGGTAATACGACCTCGAAGTAACCACCGTGAACCACATAACGAGTACCGCAACTGAGTATCCTTAAGCCTAAGCTAGCCATGTCTCTGAACCTCCTAGTGTGGCCACATTCACTTTTGCGCAGTCCGCACTAGGCCCTCTTTTCCTCAATTCACTTAGTCGTTGATACTTGAGCAAGTTTCACTCCTTTTAAGACGATCTTTGACATTTTTTCACTTTGTCGATCAAACCTGCAATCAAGCACAACTTGTGAGTATTTTGGGACGAATTTGTAGCAATTTATAATCAAAGCATAGGCAAGTATGGGCATAAAGCATGTTAAATCCCGACTTATCACTATCCCATATATCTAAGTTCCTTTTGATTTACCTTCAATTTAATACTTCTTCTCGCTATAACACCACAATACTCGACCCAGACACACCATACGAGACCTAAGCATAAAGCCACACCATCCTACGGTTCATAAACTGCTGACTATTCTCTTAAATATCTCCAAAAGCACCACATTCAAAATACTTTCCCTAAAGAGACTTCCTGCGAATCTAAAGCCATTAACTTCACCTTCCTGATACTGATGTGTAGAATCCATAATGATATAGAAATACCACAAGTCTTACACCCTCCAATGCAAACCTCAGTTTCTATCCAAATATACAACTTAAAAATCTCCAATTATTACAGTTAAAATCTTGAACCCATTAGTACCATTCTTGAAGTCATACACTCTAATTGAACCGCAATTAGACCGATCAAACGGACCGACAACCTACGCTGCATTAGCACCCCAACACTTCATAATGTAACCTTACCTTAATGCAACCAAGAAACTTTCTATTATATGCACCATACATCCTTTACCAATAACAACTCATATCATTCTGTGATTCCCATACACCTATAAAGCATAACATAACATGTATTTAAATTTGCTTTACTCGAGCCCTCCTCGGTCTCAACCTCCATAAGCCATAACTGATTCACCAGTATGCCTCAAACTGGAACCAACGCAGCATATAACTGTGGAATCAACTAACCAATAACAGACTCTCCCACTTGGCTCAAAGCAGTAGATCAAAACACATAGTAACTCATAATGCATATACTCTATTACTGCCATAATACCATTGCGAAATTAACTCCATACTTCATAAGCTCGTGAAACACAGACTATCTAGTACTTTAAACCTTCTGCAAATCTCTCACTCACCCTCATAACAGTCAAGCCCACCCTTTTAGGCAACCCAAATTCTAATTGCAACACATATCTTCCACTGGTGACAGAGATATGCCAATAAACAACCTGAAGGATCACGCAAACATCATAACAATCCGCAGGAGATAACCCACCCGTTTTTCCTCAAAACATCTCTTTATACCGTTCTACCGGCACAAACATTAATCAGTTAGTTAATCTTCCTGAGTCGGAACACATATCACAACGTGAAATTTACTTCACTTCAAACTAGGCAACATGAAAAGGTCTTTAACCCCATCTACAACTTGGCTCTACATCAAATCACGATGGAAATCAAGCCCCGGATAGTTCTTACTACACCTAAGCATACCCTTTTTGTCTCGTTCAAATCATATGTACACATATCACTATCACATCATACTTATCACGTAGCTATCCAGTCATCACTCCCACTAATAGAGAAACTATGGGACATACAAATTCAAAAACACGTGCTCGCACAATCAATGCCTCAATTCTCAGGTTGTAGGCAAACCCCGACCACAAGTCCTTCAGAAAGGCCCAATATCAACATATAGAGATCACATCTCGCCCTTCAATCAGGGAATCACAAGCCATCAATGCATATCTGGTACTGAGCGCTTATGCACGCATACAAACGCGTGGAAGTAATTCAAAGAGTTATATTTTAACCTGAATCAGGGATGCACGATAAGAGTTCAAGAATGTGAAGTTCTTCCAAAAGGTTCTGCAGCCTCCCGAGGGTAAGCTGTGATTTCTCCGTACCGATCTGCGAGACTCTACTAAACCTGCTTATGACTCGTGAGACCTATGTAACCTAGGCTCTGATACCAATTTGTCACAACCCTAAAATCGGCCCAATCGTGA
The DNA here is from genome assembly GCA_034376525.1 of Nicotiana benthamiana. Classification (NCBI taxonomy): domain Eukaryota; kingdom Viridiplantae; phylum Streptophyta; class Magnoliopsida; order Solanales; family Solanaceae; genus Nicotiana; species Nicotiana benthamiana. Next base: position 18,957,734 of record CM067337.1, read on the forward strand.
TGGCATCTATCGTGAAACTAGGCCAGCCGACACAACTCTTGAATTAACCATTTATCAATAAAAGTCATTTATCAATAAAAGCCATTTATCAAATTCTCACCTATCAACCTGAAAATGCCAAAATCTCAGTTTGGCAATTTAAGCGTGAACCTTCCACTATTCTCCAAAATACATTCCGATCACGCTCTTTAGTTTCAAATTACCTAATGGAGCTAACCAAATCATAAAATTTCAATCGGAGATCATATACTAACAAGTCAAAATTTGGTCAAACATTTCAAATTTTAAGCTTCAAACTGAGAACTGTTTCTTCCAAATTCATTCCGATTACCTTGAACACCAAAACCGGCGATCTACATAATTCATATTACACCACATGGGTCTAGTCATGCCCGAGAACTGGTGAGAGAAGTTCAAAAGCTCAAAAAGACCGATCAGGTCGTTACATACAAGTTCCTCCAATGGCACTTGGATGCACAGTCGGGCATATCACCCTCTTATAGTAGCAATCGTGCAGGCGTTTACCTTTAAAAGGTTCCAATGGATTTTCCTATTTTTTTCAGAAGGACTCCATCGTAGAATTCTGTTGGGAGATGTGGAAGTCTCATCCACACTGCAGAGGATGTTAACTTTGCCTTTGATACTACAAAATTAGGTTCCTAGTGTTTCATAAATAGACAGTGTCCATCGATAAACCATGGCTCTTTTTAGTACAATATGCATGTTCTCTTCCTTTGTAAATTTTACAATAAAGTAGTCCGAACCTAAATTTATTAGCCGAAATTGTTTTGAGGGCTTCCATAAGTCTTGTATTTTTACTTTAAGATGGTGGTGCACAATTAAAGCTTGATAATTAAGTAATACTTCCAAGGGGAGGGAAGCCCTCTGTAAGCTCGATTGTTTTTATTCTCCTTGAATTCTTTCTTGTTTGAGCTTCAAGATCTGTATAATCTGGGGCACACTATACTTGGTCTTCAGAATGGTGATCCATATCGAAATCAATTATTCCCTCATTCATCATGAACTTTTCTTTAAAGGTAGTTTGATCCAAGATTTGCACGGAGGATGGCAAGCTGCCAGAAGGATAAAGTGTTAGAATCGTGATCAATTGGCAATCCTGATACATGTTAGAATCGTTCATAGGTGAAGGAAGTGTCTTACTTAAATTGTTTTTATTCACTATGATCATAGTTTCTACGAGAACATAGAAGAAATTAAAATCGAAAAACTTGATCTCTTTTATCGGGAATTGGGGATGTTATTCTAAAATTACACTCTTTAAATATTTATATGTTAAATTATTAAGCCGCAGCCAAAGCAGATATTAAGACACAATTATACAATTAATCTGGAGTTAGAGCTTAAGAAAGCGTACCATTAAACTCCATGGATTCAGGTGGGACAACAAACAACGATTAAGCCTAAGACCTACTTCCACAATCCACTAGCTACGCGCTCTCACAGTCCGGAGAACTTGACTGATGGGACGTCTATCGTTACCACGTTTTCAAGAGGCAGAATACGCTAGGGTTTCTAATGGCTAGGGAAAGGGGGGTTGGCCTCTATTTATAAAGAGTGCCTACCCATCACAGGCCAATAGTTATTGGGCCTCGCTTATCCACACACATAATATTTAATATTAGGCCTTTTATTTATCCACCACTTGGGCCACATCACTATCCTTTCACGCTATAACCAATTAATGTAAGTCCAAAATCTAACATTCTCCCACTTGGACGCAAACGTTAATTGAGGACAAGAAAACAATTTTAAAATATTTGAGTTTTAAGAAAATCATATTTGAAAAAAAAAAGATATTAGACTCTACAATGGCCACACTACTCACATAGCCAAGGATAGAATGACACGTATAGCAATCCATTCAGTCTCAATAGAGAAGACTAACAATGAATCACAACAGGCATCACACCTTTTTAAGGTATGAATTCTATCTACGACCACATATGCTTGAATTTCCATCAACATGGATCAAACATGTGTGCTAAGCATTTTATCTTTCTAATCAAGGTGAATAAATTCACACCTCTTAGAAAGAAATAATCTTCCAAGTGATATTATAACCATATCACCTCAGGAGCCTCCAAGTGACACAAAATCATATCACCTCAGGAGGATTCCTTGTGCCTTACCCGGGATAATCAAGGCAACAAGCAGCAAAACTCAAGGATATCATGAGTTTATGAAATGTCCAATTGGAAATAAAAATAAATAAATTATCATGTTAGCCAATAAGCATAACAAACATGAAATAACACAAGCTTGCATAAAAATAAAATTTATCAAAGCAATATCTCAGTTAGCAATTACAAAGTAACTACCACTGACTAAACAACATCAAAAGACTCTAAAATACCCATATTTTTAGCATGTTCATTAAACACTACAGGATTAAGACCTTTAGTCAAAGGATCATCTAACATAGATTATGTGCTAATATGCTCAATACATATATCACCTTCATTTACCATGTCTCTAACCTTAAGAAACTTAAGGATAACATGCTTAGAGCCTCTTGTTCTCTTGTTATTCTTGGAGAAGAACATAAGTGCAGTGTTGTCACCGAAATAATCACCGGCATAGATATAAAATCTACAATTTGTAATTTAGTAAGAAAATTCGTCATCCAGACAACATGTGAAGCGGTCTCAAAACAAGCAATAAACTCAGTTTCCATTGTGGATGTAGCGATGATACTTTGCTTCTCACTTTTCCAAGAAATAGCACCTCCGCCCAACATAAAAATATACCCCGAAGTTGATTTCATAGTGTCTTAACAACCTGCAAAATCAGAGTCTGAATATACTACAAGATCCAGATCATCAACCCTTCTGTATAAAAGCATGAAATCTTTGGTGCATTGTACATATCTCATCACTTTATTTGCAGCTACCCAATGTGCCCACCCAGGATTAGAAGAAAATCTTCCCAACTGTTAAGAAAAAATGCAATATCAGCCCTTGTACAAACATGTATGTACATTAAACAACCAACAACACTTGCATATGGCACATCTTTCATAGTTCTCATTTCAACTTCATTTTTCGGACATTGATCCTTGCTAAGTTTGTCTCCTTTTACAACAGGTGCGATACCAGGTCTACAGTCTTGCACATTGAAAGTTTTAAGAACACTCTCAATGTAGGAACGCTGTGATAAACCCAATAAACCACATGACCTATCTCTATTAATTTCTAACCCAAGAACAAAAGAGGCTTCACCAAGATCTTTCATATCAAAAGATCTAGACAAAAATTGTTTGGTCTCACTCAATAAGCCCAAATCTTTTGTGGCAAGAAGAATGTCATCAACATAGAGAACCATGGTAATGAAATTACCATTAGCTATTTTAAGATAAACACATTCATCAAGCTTATTCTCCACAAATCCAAATTTTGTAAATTTAATCAAATTTCAAGTACCACTTCCTGGAGGCTTGTTTAAGCCCATATGAATTGTTAAGCTTGCACACTGATGTTCTTTACCAGCTTATTAAACCCTTCAAGTTGAACCATGTAAAACTCTTCAAGTAGATTCCCATTCAGGAAAGCAGTTTTAACATCCATTTGGTGTAATTCTAAATTAAAATGAACCACAAGAGCCATCACAATTCTAAATGCATCCTTGGACGAAACAAGAGAAATTATTTCTTTATAATCAATACCTTATTTCTGAGTGTAACCCATTGCAACCAACATTGATTTATAACGGTTTATGTTTCCCTTAAAGTCTCTTTTAGTCTTAAACACCCATTTGCAACCTATTGGTCTAAAACCATCAGGCAGTTCAACTAACTCCCACACTCCATTGTGTTCCATGGAGCGCATTTCATCATTCATTGTCTCACGCCATTTATCAAAAAATGGATATGAAATAGCTTGAGCATATGATAAAGGATCGGTTAGTTATCCAATATCACTAAGATTTTCAGTCACATACACGATAAAATCATCAGAGATGGCAGACCTTATGTCTCTTTGTGACCTGCGGGGTGGTTCATTGTGTACATTTTGTTCAGGAACTATGGGATCTACGTCATTGTTCCCTTGATTCTCCCCCTCATGAATAGGTTGGTTTACCACCTTTTCATGTATAACAGTAATAGGGGCAATGACTTCCTTCTCTTTTAATACAATTTCCTTACCACAAGAACAATCACAATTACAAACATCATGCTCAAGAAATTTCACCTTAATAGACTCAAGGATTCTAGTGCCACGCCCAGGAAAGAAAAACCTAAAACCTTTGGAGTGATCAGGACAGCCTATAAAGAAACCACTAGTAGTTTTAGGATCAGTTTTCTTTTCTGTGGGTGAATAAATACGAACTTCAGCTGGACATCACCAAATGTAAAAATGGTTCAAGCTAGGTTTTCGGGTTGTTCATAGTTCAAAGGGAGTTTTTAAGACAGATTTTGTAGGAACTCTATTCAGGATATAGCTAGTTGTTTTTAAGGCTTCACCCCAAAGGGACTCAGGTAAGCTATTCCTTGACATCATACTTCTCACCATTTCCATGAGAGCACGATTTCGTCTTTCAGCCACCCCATTCTGCTTAGGAGTACCTGGCAGGGTATATTGTGCTACTATCCCACATTCTTGCAAAAATAAAGCAAAAGGCCCCATGCATTGACCAGACTCATCATATTTTCCATAGTACTCACCACCGCGATCAGACCTCACTATCTTAATGGACTTCCCAAGCTGTTTTTCACCTTCAGTATTGTAAATTTTAAACTTATCAAGTGCTTCAAATTTTTCTTTTAAAAGATATATAGAACAATACCTTGAAAAGTCATCAATAAAAGTAATAAAATACTTATGATTGGTCAAAATATGTACATAGGGTCCACTAATATCAGTATGAATTATTTCTAAGAGTTCAGAGCTCCTAGTGGAGCCCGTTCTCTTAACCTTGGTCATTTTACCCTTAACACAATCCACACAAGTTTCAAAATCTTTAGGATCAAGAACGGGTAAAATATTTTCCTTTATCAATCGTTCAATTCTTTCTTCAGATATATGACCAAGATGCTTATGCCATAATAGGTAAGACGTTTTACTCATAGCAGACCTTTTATGGGCAATATTTTCAACATGCATTGCAGAAAAAGTTTCATTCATTATATTCAAGCGGTATAGACCATCACTTGGAAAAGCATCATCAACAACATGTGAATCATAAGAAATTTCAATAACACCATTATTTTTTTGAAATGAATAACCAGCTTTTTCCGAAAGGGAAACCAAAACTAATTTCGTCTCATAGACGGTACAAAAATAGTATTTTCTAAATGAATGCTAGAATTATTCTTAAAAGATAAAACAGATATCCCTATAAACTCTTCTTTTGCTTTGAGACAATTGCCCACAACAATACTGGCTTCATCCTCTTTTGGCTTCAGTCTGCTTACTAGATCATGCAAGTCATTGGTTACATGAACAATTGCACCACTATCCAACCACCAAGAATTTAATGGAATATGAACAAGACTAGTTTCAAAGCAGACAAAAGCCAAAAGATTACCTAGTTTCTTTTTCAGAGGATAGCCAGATTTCTTATGACCTACTTGTTTGCAATCCCAGCACTGGATTTCTTTCTTAATTACAGCTTGAGGACCAAGAGGATTATGAGACTGACCTTGGTTAACACCAGGCTTATTAGTATGACCACTATTACCACATGGACGATGAGACTGGCCATTTTTCTTTTTGTGAAATTTGGGTCCACCTTTTCTTATACAAGAGGGACAATCAGCTGACCTAGACGAACTAACAAAGTTCACTACACCCTCAACTTTCTCCGTTTGGATGCTCCCTTCCTCTACCACACAAACAGTAATAAGTTCATCAACACTCCACTTATCCTTTTGGGCATTATAGGTTGTCTTAAGTTTGTTAAATTGCCTAGGAAGGGACCTTAGAGATTGGTGAACAAGAAAATCATCGGTAATGGTTACACCTAAACTGTTCAGTTTGGTAGCAATGTTAACCAATTTCATAATATGATCACAAACACTACCTACAAGGTCATACTTTATGGTAGACAGGGAATCAATTAGGCTACCTATCTCAGCTTTATCAGATTCTAGGAATTTCTGTCCAATGGCAGTCAGAAAATCTTTCGCATTTCCATTATCCTTAATTGCACCCTTTATGTGATTAGAAATGGATCTCTTCATGATCATATGACTCAATTTGTTAGCCTTCATCCATTTTTCATACTTAACCTTTACATTAGCAGTGCTAGTAGTTGTAGGTTCAACAGGTTTCTGTTCAATCAATGCAAAGTCCAGGTCCATCAGACCTAACACTATTTCAACATCTTGTTTCCATTTCTTGTAGTTGCTACAAGTCAAAGTTTCAATGGAATTCAACTGAGTAGTCATGTTTGTAACAGCTGTATAAGTAAACAACACAAAAATTAGATGGAATTATGGGCATGAATATATTAAATCAAAAGAGTCAAAGACATCCATTACACCTCTCCTTTGGGTAGAAGATGCTACTGTCTCCCATTTTAAAAAATCAAGAGGTCCAAGGCATTCATTGCATCCTCACCTTTAGAGAAGAGATACAAAGTCTTCCCCTATTATCCAAGAGTACAAGGCATACATTGTGTCCTTCCTTTAAGTAAGAGACACAAAACCTCCTCTTACATCAAATTGTCCTTATTCATTTGCTTTATATATATACATGAGAATCCAAGATATTAAGCTTCATCCTTTGGGTTGAAATATAATATCTTATCTCATAAATTAATTTATTGTCACTGTATAAAAAGGTGAACCTCCAACACTACATTACACGCTATTGAGGATAATTTATACATGTCCGTTGAGAATATTTCAATGACTCAAATAAACAGACCACTTTAATGGAAACTATCTATTAATCATAATTCTCAATCCATGTTTTAAATGATCTCGCATGTATATAATATTAAGAATTTTTCAGTGACTCCAAATAAATAGACCACTTTGGCGACACTATTTATTAACCACATTTCTTAATTATGCATGTTAATACATGCTATAAAATACCCATATATTTAAACTCTTCTATCTATTAATTTCAGTCACTGATTTTATCTAAAGCTCGAGAAATTGAGACATAGTATTTCGTTTGTAGCCAAATTGTAAAGGTTACAGTGACATTGAAGGTGCCTCTGTTTAGCTTAGGAATTCAAATCATAGTATTTTTGTTTAGCTTATTCAACCTTTTATTTATTTAACAAATAAGTACAATCTACACGTACTATAAAAGGTAGAATAAGAAAGCATAATTTCTTAAATAGCTGAAAAAGTACAAACAATTCTCACACACTAGGTTTTAACGACGGCAAGCAACAAGATTGAGAATCAACAAACAGCCTCCGCCCTCACTTTAAAACAATCAGGTATATTTTACAAAAATAATAATTAAAGTTAAAGTTAAATTGATAAAACAGTAATATTCATACCACAACCACAACCACAACTCAATCATCACGACAAACAGATATAACTTTTAATCAACTTTTGGTGACCCAAATGTATGGTCAATTTATTTCGACAAATCTGAACCGGATTTCGCACAACCGGAGTAAAGTATCGACAATATATTCAAATACAAATTTCTTACTCAAGATTAAATAACGATTTTGATCTCTAACTATGGTGGCTCTGATACCAACTTTTAAATTATTAAGTCGTAGCCATAGTAGAAATTAAGACACAATTATACAATTAATCTAGAGTTAGAGCTTAAGAAAGGGTACCATTAAACTCCATGCATTCAGCGGGGACAACAAACAACGATTAAGCCTGAGAGCAACTTCCACAATCCACTAACTACGCACTCACACTGTCCGGACAACTTGACTGATGGGACGTCTACCGTTACCACGTATTCAAGAGGCAGAATACGCTAGGTTTTCTTGGGAAAGGGGGAGTGACCTCTATTTATAAAGAGTGCCTACCCATTATAGACCAATAATTTTTGGGACTTACTTATCCACATACATAATATTTAATATTAGGTCTTTTATTTATCCACTACTTAGACCACGTCACTATCCTTTTAAGTTATAACCAATTAACGTAAGTTTAAATTCCAACATTATATTCATGGACAATTGTTTCATAAGAAAGATACTTGAAGTGTGTTTACAAGACATTATGGTAAATACATTCCACCTTTAATCCTAATAACCAGAGTTTGAGTCACCAAAGGAGTAAAGTGAGAAGGTCCTAGACATGTGTAAATGAAAAAAAGATAGCTTTTGGAGGACAACTGGGGTGGCTGAGAATTGAGATAGTGGGTCAACTCGGAAGGAAGAACATATAATAACGTCAAAAGAATATGAATAGAATGTTGCTAGTATTTGATAATATTGCCGCCCTTCCTTCCGTTGCCATCGTCCAACTATAACGCTCTTTCTATTCTAAATTCTAATTTTGCTCTACACTCGTGACCCAATACAATAGGTTTGAGGGGAAAAGAAATGAAAGTGATAAAGGAAGAAAATAAAATATTCTATATCACCGACATTTTGGTCAACCAAACTTAGAGAAATCAAGTAAAACAATAGATGAATGGGTGCACATATATTTAAAATTAAACTTACTTGTGGTTTTTTGGCTGTTAAATTTTTGAAACGTATGATAGTTAAATATGCCATAATATTTGTAATAATATTAAAGTAGAAAAACATTAGCGCGTTAGGTAGAAATATTAATGCCAATTTCCGTTGCGTGTGCGTAATTGGTGAAGAAATATTCATTAACCAACCCCTGCTGATGAAATGGCTATCCCTACACCCCACATACTTCCCTATACTTTTCTTCCGAAACCGCAGCCTCTGCTATCTCCATACAAACGCGTTATCTAAACGTCATTTTCCAATCCATCCTCTTAATTCCCAGCTAATTTCTTTCTTTATTTTCCTTCTTCCATACTCTCAAACTCCACTTTCCACAACTATAAATATATCACAAACTCCGTGACCCAATCACAAATATCTCTTGCTTCATTTCTTCAAATTGAAGTACAACAACGTCATTATATAATGTTCCTTCAGCTCTCTATTCTTGCAGTTTTACATCTATACCCTGCTTTTGCTGATAATTTCTACCAAGACACGACCCTAACCTGGGGTGACCAGCGTGCTCAGATACAAGAAGGTGGCCGCTTACTCACTTTGTCCCTCGATAAAATTTCAGGTTCCGGCTTTCAGTCCAAGAATGAGTTTTTATTCGGAAGGTTCGACATGCAGCTCAAGTTAGTGCCTCGAAATTCTGCTGGCACTGTTACCACTTTCTACGTAAGCCCTCTTCATTTAACTATACTATTCTGCTGCTTCATCTCTGTTATATATATAGGACATAATATACTTGACAGAAATTATTAACACGGAGATATATTTTTGTGTAATCTGCAGTTGTCGTCTCAAGGAGCAGGGCACGACGAAATTGATTTCGAGTTTCTGGGAAATTCATCAGGCCAGCCTTACACTGTTCATACCAACGTTTATTCTCAGGGAAAAGGCAACAAAGAACAACAGTTTCACCTCTGGTTCGATCCTACCATATCGTGCCACACCTACTCTATTATTTGGAACTCTCGACGCATCATGTACGTTAAAAAATGAACTTCCTTCTTAATCTAGTACATATACAAAACATCATGTCTGACATTTTGGGGATTAATTGTCCAGATTTTTGGTGGATAACATACCAATAAGAGTGTACAACAACCACGAAGCACTTGGGGTTACATTTCCAAAGAATCAGGCAATGAGAGTGTACGCGAGCCTATGGAATGCTGATGACTGGGCAACACAAGGCGGGCGGGTGAAGACGGATTGGTCCATGGCACCATTCACAGCTTCTTATAGGAATTTCAACACAAATGCATGTGTTTGGTCAGCTGCATCATCTACTTCATCTTGTGGAGGATCTAAACCCACTGATTCAGTGAATAATGATCAGACATGGCAAACTCAAGAACTGGATGCTAATGGCAGAAATAGGCTTAGATGGGTGCAACAGAAATACATGACATACAATTACTGTGCAGATGTTGCAAGGTTCTCTCAAGGCATTCCTCCTGAATGCAAGCGTTCAAGGTTTTAAACAATTAAAACCATCATGTGTTATTATCTATATATTCTCTTGTATTTCTTTCTATTGCTTATTTAATTTGATATAGGTTTATTAGGATAAAAAAGAACATAGTGTAATTATTTGTGTAAGCAACTTAAATTCTTTATTCTTTTTGTAATCATAAAAGAAATTGCAATAATGAATCATTTTCAGCCAGGCCTGCAAATCTTTGTGTTTTAGTTGCCTACTTCGGGCCAGTTAAAGCATTATTTTCTTCGCTTATGTATTCTATAAATCATCATAAATTTACCCTAGCAATGGCTACTGGGATGGACAGAAATAAAGAATTTCACGTTGTTCCTAGTACTGCTATTATTACATAGCCATTCATTTTAAGCAGCGACTACAAGGGTCATTCTTGCTGCTAACAATGGCGCCAAAGAATTCATTTAAGGCCATAGCTTTTCCAGTTTTTGAACTGAATTTGGAGACACTCCCCAGAATATAAATGGTTCAAGTTGAGTAGGACCAAGATAGAATATTTGGAGTACAATATTTAGTGATAGGATCCGTGAAGCGGATAGAGATGTGAGGCTTGATACACAAGTTATCCCTAAGAGCGATAGTTTCAAGTACCTTGGGTCTATTATCCAAAGAAATGGGGAGATAGACACTACTAGAAAAAGTCAAATTTCCTACCACCAATTCCGTCATAAATTTATTATTTCTGACGGATTTGGAGTTGACGGAAAAATGATGGTCGTAAAATATTTGCGATCGAATCGGTTGGAAACTTCGACCATTTTGGTCGCAATAGAAATTTGTGTTCCTATTGCGACATGTATATAAGTTTAAAATGAACAATGTTTTGTGACAACCAGTCAAGTCTAAATATCCTATTACATATTTCAAATTACTACTGATCGTCACCGGTTTCAGTCTGTTCATTATTAGATTTTTTTATTGTACGTTGGTTTCCATGTTGTTCCATGAATCTCCGCAGCATGCTTGTTTCTTGAACATTGTTCCGTTACTGAGACAATCATTAATTTGCGTCAATGTTGTTTCATTTTTTTCGAGTGAAGCAGAAGTACTACTGAATATTGCGGTTGAACGACTAGATGACGGATATACCCCGTAGATTCTACCTTTATTTATTTTCATGATAAATTTTAAAAATATAGTTAAATGAGCAAGAGAAGAAATATAAAACTAGTGCAAAATAATATTAAAATAAATATTAATAAAAAATTATATACCTTTATTTACTCTATTGGTTGCCTATGTCCATATTGAAGTCATAGCTTCGGGCGTCAGTTAAGAATCTGGCTAAGTTTGTTGCCATTCCACCATTCTTTTTTTATACTCTTCCTGAAATATATATGATAAATAATATATAAACGAATTAATCTTAAAAAGGTAATATTGAATTTAGAATCTTACATATCTCTCCGATTCATATGACTCGACCTATCATTATCATGTACCATCCTTCTCTTGTATCAATCTTATCATTCTTATGTGTCTCATCAAAAACAGTAGCATGAGACACATTTTCCCTATGTGCCTTATCTTGTCAAAATTATAAATATGAGTTTATTACTCGAATTTCGTATAAGTAAAGCTAAGTAAAATTTTATATATAAATTACCGATCTCAATCGATGGACCGTAAAACTAATTGAACCCCTGGTGTGCAACGAGCCACCCTTACAGGAGGCTGTGTTTGTCTTCGCATTTTTAGTCTTCTGGTTCGATTCATCGGTATTCCACTTCTCCAATAGTTGAATCTAGATCTCTTGACGTAACCATTCTGGCGTGCTCCCACCTATCCGAACAATAAAATGAGTATCTCCAATCTTTTTCAGAACCCTCTTCTCAAAATTTGCACTCACCTGAATTTCATGATGAGACTTCCATACACACTTAGTATGCAATTAAAATAAAAGTTAGAAGAACACAATAAATATTATATAAATTATATTTATTTATACCTTACATTGAAGCCACATATTCATTCTGATTTGGTATGAAATCTCTCATCAGGAATTTTACGGCTCAAGAAAAAGTGACTTCATAGATTTGACAACCATATTTGTGGCATGAAAGGATTTGCAAAAATCTGCATTATATGTAAAATAAGCATTCATTAAATATATGTATATCTTTACTCTAATAATTAAACATTAAAAAATTCCTTACTCGTCCCCATGGGGTACGATAATCAATCGATGCAAATATTCATACTCTACAATCCCACCAACATACTGCCTCCGTGAAGGAGCAACCGAAGCAGTACTAGTAGATGGGGATGTAGCCGTCCGAGATTCTCCATTATCCAGTATAGAAATAGTAAGCGTAGAAAATGATGGAGATAATAATGGAGTGGACGATATTGGAGGCACAAAAGACGAACCATCATGCTAACAGTAATGTCCGCCCTGGGATGGAATCAATGGTACATGTTGATTTTCAGGGACACGATGACTCGAAGGTGGCAAAATAGGCGTGGGAATACAATTAATGGTAGTGGAGGATGAACCACCCTGGATCGGCATGGAATAATACTGTATTGTGCTAGCGGGGGAGGGTGACTCTGAAAATACTCAGGTGGTAATGAAGTCGGCGACTGAGAAGGACGAGAAAAACTAGGAGGAGGACTCATTCGAGGCATACGTGAATGAATGTGTGGCAAAATATTTTTTTCTTCTTAGATTATTTCGGTTCTTTACCCTTAGAAGCCATCTGTTCAATTTAAGTAGAATATAATAATAAAAAAGTTAACATATAATAATATAAAGCAATTCTTCTACATGTTATAATGATTAAAAATTAACATATATAAAGTCCAACAAGATATAAAAATAAAATAATAACACACAAAATAACATAACAAATGAAACAAGTCATAAAACACACAATCGCATTATTCACATTAATCATATTCATTTCATCATTACTTTTTTCATTTTCACCATATTATTCTTCATCCTCACTTGCTTCATATTCATCACTTATATCTCCATCCTCTATTTCCATGGATGTTCCTTCCCCATACCCACTTTGATTTGATCTAAGGATTGAAGGCTCGAATTCTTTATAAAGGCCTTCACTATCTTGCAATTCACTTGCAATTTCATCATCCACCATTTCTTCAACATTTGAAATGTCATTCTGGTAGGCTACTTCTAATGCATTATCGACCTCAACTGTACTCATGGGTTTTATTTTTATCACTATCTACCATGCAACCTTCTTCTTACATAAAGGATAAGGTGTATAATACACATGTTTCGTATTTTGTGCTATGATAAATGGGTCATAGAGTCGATACTCCCCGTGTACTTTATTTCAATCATTTTATACAGAGGATGCACTTTTGTACCTCTAGTAGGTGTTGGATCATACCATTTACACTGAAAGAGTACCAAATTTTTCTTGGACCCACCAACATTATACTAGAGTTATAATTCTCTTGAAGCACACCATAATAATCAACATTACCTTTAGTTTTCACACACACGCCACTATTATTGGTTTTTTGCCCTTGGACCATTCTTCTGTATTAAACTTGTCCACATTGACGAATTCTTTAGACATCATTCTAACCTTAGGGATAGGCCCCAGTCAATGTCATGCAAAAAAGGATCATTTACGCCAATATTTGGATTATAAACCTAGAGTGAGTCCAATAATAGTTAATTAGAATTTAAAAAGTACATACAATTTATAATAATTTGCATTTAAAGAAGCTTCACTAATACTTACAGAGTGTTTAAACCATTTTGCAAACATAGTATATACATGTCCACGCCCTTATGTACCCACAAACCAACAGTTCGACATATTTGAAGCTTACATTAGTTAAAATGATTGATGTTGATCTTGAACGTAAGTCAGCAATATAAATGTACGCTTATGTATAATAAGACTCGGGACAATTTAGCAGAACATATGTTGTAGCTGACTTTAGGTCCATCTCAGTCAAAAATCGAGTTGGACTATGTTTTGGACCGCCTTTTCTAGGTTGCTTGAATATGGAAAAGGTTGGTGCCAATGGATCAGCATTGCCACCATCATCTTGCCGATAGGTCTATTTATTAATAATGGCACATCATGTTCAAAATAATATAAATAGATATAAGAAGTTTCTGTAGCCAGATATGCCTCACATATCATCGCTCCATCCTTGATCAAATTTTCATGGTCCGCTTACATTTTCCAATCATCCTGCATAACACGATTTCAAGATGAAATACTATTTAACTGAAATAGTGAGGATAATTGATCGAAGATAATTACCTCTCGAAGAAATACATTCATATGTATTTGTCATGACGCAAACACTGCTCCGATCGCGATGGCGCCTCTCGTGAAGACAAGGCCTGCAAAACCATTATAGAACATCTCTTTTAAGCAGTTGAAAAATTCATAAGAAGTTTAAATATAACTTAAACGATATTAATTATCATAAGTACAACCCAACATAATTCTAATCGGAGTGTCAAGAGTCACGAGCATCTATTAGAGTATAAATACTACTACATGGCCTGAAATATACAAAATCCAACTGATAAACAAAAAGGAAACAAAACAGTGCTGTGAACGCTGGAAATCACCTTACTAAACTCTGATAACTCTGCCTTCGATCAGTCAAAACCCGCTATCGGAGGAACAAATACCTGCATATGCACACGAGGTGCAGGGAGTCAAGTGAGTACTCCAAATCTGTGAGTAATAAAGCTAAATAATAACTGAGTAGTAAGAAATCACATAAGACAACCCATCATGTGTATAGAGCACTGTAAAACCCTTTGAGAAAGCACCGAAGCTGAAAAATCTTTAGAAAAACATCTTAGCTCGATTTAAACCTCTTTTGAAAATGAATTTTTCAACGTTTACACAAATGAATACAAAATAAATAGTGCAAATAAGCATAGAAATCTGCCCCTCGGGCACAACACTCTATTAAGAAAATCCAGGCAATCAGGTAGATATCACATAAAGTAGCACAAACAGCAGCTAACGGCAGACAAATGAAGTACAATAATCACATAGAATAGTGCCAGCACCGCTGCAACGTGCAGCCCGATCCATAAATCGCTGCGCCGTTTAGCCCGATCTATATAGTTCATCGACGGCGCTCACTAGGGGTGTGCGGACTTTGGGAGGAGCCTCTTACGGTCCAAGCACAATATCAAGCCATTTCGTGGCATAAAATCTAGACCTTGGCCTTATATAAGTATCAGTATAACATTTTTGCGGTGCGCGACCTGATCCATATTGATAGTACCCTCACAACACAGGCCCTCGACCTCAGCCAGTCAGAAAAATCATCACAAGCCCCTCGGGCATTAGTAAAATAGTAGTTCTCAACCAAAACTATCATTTAGAAATATCATTTAAGATTCAAATCTGAGTCAAAATGGCCGAGTTTGTAAAATAGTAGATATCAACAGGACTGAGTTCAACTAATAAGTCAAAATAGTAAGAAAACAGTGATAAATATCCCCGAAGCATTTAAATAGTTGGCACGAAGCCCAAATATGGCAATCAACCCAAATCACGAGGATAACAAATAAGTTTCAGTCAAATACGCGATAAAATCATCAATCGGAATGGACCAAGTCATAATGTCCAGTAGTAAAAGACCCCACGCTCATCATCTAGCGCGTGTCTCACCTCAATGTAGCACTACGATGTGCAATCCGTAGTTTCAAACCCTCAGGATATTATTTACAACCATTACTCTCCTCGAACCGGTGATATCTCTATCTCACGACGCCTTTACCCGTCAAATCATCCTCCACACGCATCGAATCTATCTAAAATCAGAACGAATATGACACCACACGCTAAGGAAACAAAGCCCAAGAAAAAACAATCGAAAAATATTAAAATCCCAAAATTATCAAAACCCGAGCCCCGAGCTCACTTCTCGAAACTCAAAAATTTTCACATCATTAGATTCCTATCTTCTCACGAGTTCATACATACCAAAATTTCTCAAATCCGACCCCAAATGGTCATTCAAATCCCAAACCAAAAGTTCCAAATTCCAACCCCTAGTTCTTCCATTTTAGCTTAAATACCATGAATTTCTAGGTGGATTTCACAATATAAACGAGTTGTAGGTCCGAAATTCTTACCTCCAGTCGATTCTCCTTGAATCACTCATTAATTTCCTTCTAGAAACTCCAAAAATAACCAACTATGGGTGAAAGTATACCCAAAATCGCGGACAAGAAGACTTAAAAACATTCTACCAAGCCTTCATCGAGTTTTACCTTGCACTGTGCAGATTATACATCCTCTTACCATTTTCCCTTGCTGTACACCTTATGTTAAAATGCCCATAACCCCTTGTGGAAATATCCAAATGACCAACAGTTTGAAGATTTAGAAACTAGACTCGAAGACCTTTCATTTGATATAGTGTAAACTATATAACTCTTTATATATTCCGAGATATGAGCTTCTAAAGAGCATAAGAAAATTCGGTCAGAAATGATCCACCAGCCAACTTCGATCAATCATAACTTTCTCATAGAATATCCAAATCATAAATGGTTTAACTTTTTTGACACTAGAATACAAGGTCTACAACTTTTATGTTTTATAATTTTTCGAATTCCTTATAGATTATAAGATATGAGCTTCCAAATTGGACGCCTCGCACCAGAAATTTTCTGGTGCACAGCTGCAGCTAAAAAAAAGAATGCAACTTTTCCAAAGATGAAATAATCCGTTTAACCTCTCAAAACTCACCCGAGGCCACTAAGACCTCAACCAAATATGCCAACATAATCCATAACATCATTTTAACTTGTTCCAACCTTCGGAATGCTCAAAATAACATCGCAACACCAAATTCGCATCAGATTCAAGCCTAAGTATTTCAAAATTTTCTAAATTACTCTTTTGATAAAAACCCAACCAAACCACGTCCGAATGATATGAACTTTTGAACACACATCCCAAATAACACAACGGAATTATTACAACTCTCGAAATTCCATTCCAACCCCTATATAGAAATCTCACCTATCAACTGGAAAATGCCGAAATCTCACTTTCGCCAATTCAAGCCTAAACCTTCCACGGACTTCCGAGATGCATTCCGATCACGCTCCCAAGTGCCAAATCACCTAACGGAGCTAACCAAATCATGAAATTCTGATCCAAGCTCATATGCAAATAAGTCAACTCTTTGTCAAACCTTTCAAATTCAAAGCTTTCAACTGAAAATGTTCTTTCAAATTCATTCCAATTTTCCCGAAACCAAAGCCAACGATCCGCGTCAGTCGTGATACATCCCACATGGCAATTCATGCTCGGAAACTGATGATCAAAGTTCAAAAGCTCAAAACGATCGGCCGGGTCTTTACATCCTCCCCCACTTAAACACAGGTTCATCCCCGAACACACCTAGAGTTGTTCTAGAATCCAACCAATAGTTGAATAACCTTACCATGCTTATACCCGGGGTAATCCCACGTCAACCTATCTCATATAGGTCTGATAACACATAGAAACTGAAATTACACAACCCAATCTAGCCCATGAATCATTGAACCATATTTTCACTCCTGAAACCATCAATACGATCAAAACCTCACACATATACTCTAAATAGACCCGAACCAGCTGTAATATCCCATGCCTGCAACCTCGGGTGCAATTATATGATATAACACATAGCTCAAACACATGCACTGATAACTTCCATTCACAGCGGTTGCCCATAGCAACCAAATACAAATAGAAAACCTCTTATCAGCTAAAGTCTCATTCAAATACTTTCATATACTGCCAACAATAAATGGAACACGCAATAAATCATAAACATTTCTCAGATCAACCATTCATGAGGCCATTTCTCCTCTGGCAATTACCATAGAAATTTTTTGAACAGAACCTCGATATTTACCCATCAAACATGATGAAATCGAATCTGTTTGTATTCATTAATGATCCCAATGGTATCTTCTGAACAAACACACCACCCTTGTGACATGACTTGAATAACTACGCGCAGCAATAAGCAACAGCCAGAACGTACTCAAATCATGAAAATGACTCAATTTAAAGAGCTGTACCTCAAGCTCGCCAGTACCACCACAACACAAGGCTGAGAACTCGTCTCACATCATAGGATAGAACACACGAATCTGACCCGTAAGATTATATTTCCGCATAGGTTATTGGCAATGCATGATCATATCCAAACACTGCTCCACATGAAGCAACTCAAGTCACTATGCTCGAAGGCGACAACCACGCATCATTTGATGTTTGGGGCCAAAACGAATCATTACACCCGAGGTGAAACAATTAACATATACCACGCAACCTAATAGGACATAACCGATACTACATTCATCGAGCGACGCCCAATTACTCTTCCCTCTCGACTTCCACTATGAACCCCGATAGAACCGCACCACATGTGCCCATAACCAACCAAATCATAACGTCTCTCAACACAAAAAGGCCAATCATAGATCTCCCCGGATCACTTGCAAGCTCAATAACAATCAAATCAACCTATCCCTCAACATTACAATTCGGGGCCAACCAAGCCAACTTAAGCTAGAACACGCATCCATATTAGCCTGCCAACGAAAACATTATCAAGGAAGCCTGAAGCTGCTACTTCCACTACTTTAACTCCTGCCAGAGCCATACGATACGGTTCCCGGCACCAAATCAATACTGAAATCCATAACCTCGCCCGACGACATGCCCGGCCACAAGAAACACATCCAAAAGTCCCCCAATACCGAAATTGAATCAATGGTAGAAACCTCTGCAATGTCATCCATCACGAAGGCCCAATTAAGAAAGGAAATCCTTCCCATCAGTTCGTGGCTCTTCCAAATATAAACCGCTCTACTAGAACATCATCCAACACACCTCGCCATTAAACGGGTGGCATTTCCGGCATAGCCCATAGTTCAATAGTCCTGAATAACCCAACATGAAGACAACCAGTCTAAACCCCGACATCACATCCGAATCTAATATACCACATCATAGCCTGAATATGAGGGCTTCCATCTCCACATCCACACAGCACATGAGTCACCATATCTTATCCCAACTTCGCCATCTAAAAGCAAGCCACACCTTATTACCCATACATTCCAAGATAGATACTCTAACATTTCCCCTGTGCCACCAATCAAACTCGAATATCACTTGTCGATCTAACGAGAAAGTGCAGCAATACAACTGAAGTTCCATTAACTTAATCACATTACCCTTTTACTGAAAGATATACTCTCGTCAAATTATTTCCAATTAGTAGTACCATTTCCTCAATCATCTGAAGCTACCAGCTACTTACGAGTCTCACAAACTTCCTTTCAAAACTGAACCTTAACTTTACACAATCAAATCTCGAGCCACAGATAACTACACACTCCACTAGTCACAAACTTTCCATTGGTCCCATTTAGAATAAAATCACTATACATCCATGCTCCGTATGCCCATAGAAGATATACATCTCCATATCACGGTAAAACCCATCAAGAACTCTCAGAATTCCTTTTGCACAAATCAGACCTGCCAAGACTGAACCCTTGTAACTCGACCAAACTAAGCAAGCCATTAAACCCAAGAGCATTGCTGCAAAATACCTGTAAGAATTCATTACCTCGAACACGCGTAAAGAATTACTCATATGCTAACCATAATTATTCATTCTTCTATCAAGATACTCCTTCCATTTAAATATCCTTCTGTTTCATCCTCAACTTGATATTTCCTCTTGCTATTGCACCACAACGCCTCAACCTAGGCTTACCACACGAGACCCAAGCATAAAACCACACAGTCTGAAACTCATAAGTTGCTGAATACTCTCTCAAATATTCCAAAAACAACATATTTCAGAATACTTTACTCTGAAGAACTCCCCCGCGAACCAAAATATGTTACCTTTACTTTCCTGATACTCATACATAAAATCCCATAATTCACATAGAATTACCACAAGTCTTGACCTCTTCCAACGAAAACAACAGTGTTTAACCACATATGTAACTTTAGAAACTCAATTGATATATATAGACTATTGAACACATTAGAACTATTTTTTCAAGTCATTCACTCTATTTCAAGCTGCAATTTACCTGACCCAACGAATAGAACCACCCGTGCCTCATTGGCACATCGACATTGCAGAATGAAATCCTCATCCTAATAAAACCCAGAAACCTCCTGCTCTATGCATCGAGCATCCTTTACCAATGACAACTCAAGATATCCCGTGATTCTCTTTCCCCGTGAAGCATAATATAACCTTTGTAGAAATCTTCCTTTACTCGAGCCATTCTCGGTCTCAATTTTTGCAAGTCATAGCTAATTCACTCAACTGGAACCAACATAGCACATAACCATGCAATCAACTGCTTACAACAGACTCCCTCACTTGGCTCAAAGCCATAGATCAAGATACACTTAATAACTCATAACACTTTTACTCTATTGATGTCACAATACAATAGTGAGATTAAACTCAAATCATTTGTAATCTTGTGAAAACACATATCATCTAGCACTGCCAATCTTCTGCAAATCTTGCATTCATCCCCGCAACAGCTAAGCCCACTCTCTTAGGCGACCTGGAATTTCAAATTGACAGAATACATGGACAGACACTTAAACTGTCAAAGAATATTCACTTGAACACCTCAACAAAGACATTTTCCACCAAAACACTTTTACTATAGTTTTACTGCACCAGTTTAAAACGTCCGAGTGACATGGAAAATAATGTGAATATCACTTCATTTGAGCGCGTGAATAGCAGAAATATGCTGACAAAAAGCTTATTAATGGTATAATATAAATGGTAACATACCTCCTTTCTCCAATAATATAATTAGACCCTCCTCCCTCTTACCAGCCCTAGTTCTTCACCATTTCTTCAAAATTCAGCCCTATTTCTTCACCCTTTTCTTTATTTTATTTAAAATTTCTATTTTTATATCCAAATTGTGTTCGAATCTTGTCTTAATAAGCTCTCTATTATGCCTCTCAAAACAAGATTCAATTCATGTCGGTGTGGTCATAAATGTCTATTGAAAACTTCATGGAGTCCATCTAATCCTGGAAGGAGGTTCTATGGATGCAAAATTGAACAGGTAAGTGATAATTAACTACAATTAATTAATTTTTAGTCCTGTTATTTTTTGGGCTAATTTTAGTTTGAATGGATTTTTTTGAAGGACAAAGGTGGATGATTATTTTATGTGGGTTGATGACGAGTGTCCTAGCCAATCCAATAGGATTATTTGGGTGTTACGTAACAGGGTCAAAGCTTTTGAAAAAGAAAGGGCTCGAGCAAGAACAAGGTGGAAGAAATTATCTTCTATTACAATCTTGATGCTGATTATTTGGGTTTGCTATCATTAGTCATTGAAGTTGCTGTGATTTTACTGGTTATTAAAGTATTTTGTGGGCAGTTTGTAGTGGCGATAGATATATTTTGGGTGTATCGAGTTTGTTTGGATGTAATGTGGCATGTGGCCTTACTTCAATGACATTTTTATGCAATTGGTTCCAAATAACAACTACATTTTTATGTTTGTTTTTTACCATTGTTGTCCTTAGAGGCAATTTGGGTGATGGAAAAATTGGTACACATGGTCAAGATTTGAAGGAAATTCGTGACGTGTTTAGCTATGTAAAAAACAATTCTACAGTTTGATTGTATTGGATATTTTTTATGCAATTGTTGTATTGGTTAAATTTATCCTAAGTGTTCCTCCCCAAATGAATGCATACAAAACTGCATTTAAATTGCATTAGACAGAATGCTACCAACACATTTAGATTGTCTAGAGTGCTTTCAACAATTCCAAACAACTAGTTTCAAGATAAAGTGTTTTCAATAATTCCAAACAACATGTCGGCTATACTAACCCAAAAAGACAAAATAATCAATCCAAGTTTGGATACTTAGCAAAATACATGAACTGAAATCCAAAATAACACAATCCTAACACAACTGTAACACAACTATGGCGCTTGAGTGGCTGGACTTGCAACTAAAGATGTAGTTGTTGAAGTTTCAATTTGGCTTCTCTTTTTTGCACTTAGTTGTTGTAGCTGGGAAGTAGTTATAGCATTTCTTCCTCTTAACTTAAGGCCAGGAGGTTTAAATCCAAGATCGATATTGACTTCACTCGTATCTTTACAACCTTAGTCCCATATGATACAACTCTTTCACCCGAACTACCTGGCTGAAATTAACATAAAAGGCACATAGATCAGTTTTAACAAATGGTGATAATAACAAAATGAAGTTGTGAATGGACGATCCTTACATTAATGATAGTCATTCAAGTTATAGGGTTGGTGTAACATCCAAAACCAACATTTCTTGACCTCTTATGTCCTTCAGATGGTGTTGCACATTCAACACATCTTCCTCTTGTTCTTTTAACCCCAACAATAAGTTTTCTAGGTGCAGTTGGTGGAGGTGCATTTGGAAATTCACCCCTGCCAAAACTAGTGTTGTTTCCCCTTCCTTTGCCACTGGTTGTGCTTGTAATAGCACTCTTTCCCCTCCTCTGCCACTGCCCTATTAGTTGTTGTAGATCCTTGAGTTGATTGACTTCCTTGGCTTTGTTTAGTTGCTTGAGTAGACTCTCCCATTTTACCCTAAAAATTCCAGAAAGTACATATACAAGTTGGTATTTTAAGTGAATAAAAAGGTGAGAAAGATTACAACATACCCTTGATTGGCATGTAGACTTGTTATGGCCTCCTTGATGATATTTAGAACATGTCATCTTAACTCCTTGCTTAGAGAGCTTGCCATACTTCTTTTTATTAGGCTCGTTCTTTGTCTTTCTTCTTTTCTTTTGGGGCCTGCCTGGCATTGGCTTTGGTGCAAGAGGCTCAATACCATGTTATTAGTCTCAGGACACATCTTCATGTTGGGGATTGGTTCAAGAAAGTATCAGTATGCCTTGAGAAAGGTCTCTTTTCTATACCAATAATCCACTTAATTGTATGGTTCTTCTTCTTCGTGATAGATGCACATATTGCATGCGCACAAGGGATCCTCGTAACTGCCGTGATCTACAAGTACATGTTCTTCTCCTCAATTTCACTATGTATCTGTATTCATACTCATCAACCTCAAACCCATCAGTTCCAAACCACAAAACTTTGCATTTTCGAGACAACTCCTTATTTTCTTCTATAATCACCCTTGCCATAGGAGAAATGTATGTAATCCAAGTCTCTGCAAAGTGTATCATATCAACATGTCTCCTAACTACTTTATGTCTAATCTCCTCTAACATGGTAATAATTGACTTGTGCCTAGGTGCTAATATCCAACAATTAAAGGTCTCACACATATTATTTTCTACAATACCACATTTGGAGTGTTCAAGGAAAAACGCTTTACACCAATACTCTTTGTTATACTTCAATAAGCTTTTACGTATACCGTTTCCAAGCTTTCCCAAAGCAGCTAGTTCTTCTTTCAACTTCACCTCAAAGCTAGCCTTAGAACACCTCCAAAATTGCTTTCTCATCTCCTCACCTCTCCATGTTTTTGACTAGTTAGACCATATATGCCTAGCACACATTTGATGCTTAACATTTTGTAGCTTGAATGCTTGGTACGAAACCCTAAAAACCAAAAATGAATTATACAGAAATCAGAAAGCTAAAACCGATATAAGAAAACTAAAATAGAAAATAGAAAACTAATGAGAAGCATTCGACTGATGAAGTCAGAAATTAGAAAGCTATAACATAAATCAGCAATCGGAAGTGGAAAGCTATAACAGAAATCAAAAAACTAAAACAGAAAAATAGAACACTAAATTCGGCTATAACAGAAATAGAAATCAGAAGTAAAACTATAACAGAAATGAAAAGGCAACAGAAATAAAAAAAACTAAATAGAAATCAGCAGTAGAAAGCTATAACAGAAACAAAAATTAGAAGTAGAAAGATAAAACAGAATGAGACGATGTAGAGTACATTTTGCTTATCAGACATAGCAGTTAATCCAGTTCCATTCCAAGTCAGCTATTAAGTTGTTTATAAACCAACTCCATGATGCATTTGCTCATTCTCTATCACAACCCATGCAATGGGATACATTTGTTGGTTCCCATTTTTCCCAATAGCTACCAACAATTCACCCTTACATGCTCCTTTTAGAAAACACCCATGAAAACCAATGACCTTCCTACATCATTCCCACCAACCCTTCTTCAATGATCAAAACAGAAATAGAAATATTTAAACAGATTTTTTCCAGGCTCTGAATTTCTATCAGTTTTGACCAATCAAGTACTACCAGGATTGGTTTGTTTAATTATATCAACATAGTCACATAATCTAGCAAATTCCATCTTCCAATCCCCCATAAACTTCATAAGCACTATTTGTTTTGCCCTGTAACAGATAGTTATAACAAACATATAGATCCAATTTGTCTCTAACCAATTCTTGTATTTCCCATATCCTAATATATGGCTGAGATGTGATCCTATCTTTGAATTTTCAGCAACATACTTAGAATTTCAAAGCTTCTTTTTGTTCAGTGGAGTGCACTTATGAATAGGATGATACTTCTTAAATATAAAATTCCTTGAATCCCTGTCAAGGCTTGCAAATAACTCCCACTGGCAAATCTTTGATTTATATTTCACCCTCACCCTATTTGCCTCATTAACTCTGAGTTTTAGCTGTGCATGGTATTCTAAAGCATAGTCAGTCACCGCCTTCCTAAATTGTTTGACATTCTTAAATATCATGCCAAGTTCAAAAATAGCCACAACACAATCTGGATCATATCTTATCTTTGTACTCTTCCTTTTACTTCGCAGATCAATACCAATTTCAGCTTCAATATCTAGCTCATCATCAGAATCATCACTACCTATATCATAACTATCAAGTTAGTCCTCATCCCCACCTAATTTACCAGCATATTTGTCTGCCTTGTTCTTACCAATGTCTTCAAAGCCTCTATCTATTTTCCTTCTCCTAGAGGTACTTCTACATGAACAGTTGGTTTTTTCTTTCTTCTAGCCATTAGCTTGGTTCTCTTTTCTTTCCTAACAATTATCAACTCTTCATCAGCATCACCATCATCTTCTTCTGGTACAACCTCAAACTCTGAGTCACTACTACTTTTCACATCTGAAATAGCACCATCAAGGTCTGTGATGTCATCTTCCCTTACTTCAGTTTCAACAGAAACATTTTCAGCAGCAACCTCTTCCCTCTTTTCTGTTTCAGTAGCAACCTCTTCCTTCATTTCACTTTCATCCACAACATTTTCCCTAATTTATGTTTCAGCGGCAAGCTCTTCTCTCACTTCTCTTTCATCAACACCATTTTCTCTAATTTTAGTTTTAGCAGCAACCTCTTCTCTCTCTTCTCTTTCATCAACACCATTTTCTCTAATTTCAGTTTTAGCAGCAACCTCTTCCCTCACTTCACTTTCATCAACAACATTTCCCCTAATTTCATCTCCCACCTCTTCCCTTTCTTCTGGACCACCAATAAGTCTAGTAGGAGGCACATCCTCCACTACCGTAGGGTCTAGAATAATATGTTGAATATACAAATGTAACTCGTCTCTATTTTCAAGGTTAGACACAATATTCAATAATTGTGCATCACTACCCAAAGAGACAAATTTCTTAGTTTTAGGGTCTTGGTAATAGAAGCCATCCACTGTGACATATCCCATTTTTTAGTGTAATATAATAGTTTTGGAATAGGAAAATGGTCTTTATCAATATCAGCTATTAACACCTCCTGTTCCCCCACATATTTTGTGTCATAGTCAAGGGTAGAATTACCACCGTGGTGAAATTAACAGCAATAATGTCTGACATCAATATTTTAATATTCCCCAATTTCTTTTAAAAAACCCTAATTGTGGTCCCAAATCAATACCAACTACCACAGGAGTCCACCACTAAAATGACTACGATAAAAAAACTAAAAAGACTTACCATTTCACTTTGAAATCAAGCAGCACTTCAACAAGTTAGCATCGGCAATATACTGATGATCGTTCTTCAAGCACATATTTGGACAAAATCAAACAAATCAAGCAGATATTTACCTATGGAACTAATCAACACTCAATATCGAACGAACAAGAAGAAAAATCAATGAACATGCATCGCTTTGGGCGGATTTTACTGGAATCGATTTTGGGACTAAGGGATTTTTTGGTCGTCTGTTCTTTTACGGATGTGTAAAGAGGGTCATAATTAGGAATAGGGTAAATAAGTTTAGTTTTAGCGGGTTAAATAATCTATGTGGCATTGTAATAAATGTGTCAACTTTTAATTTGTTAGATTATCCATGTTGGAAATGCGTAGTCAAACGCGTCCAACAATTTATAAGCTTAGAGGGTGTGCAGACTCCGAGAGAAGCCCCTTACGGCCCAAGCGCAATATCAAGCCATCTCGTAGCATCAAATCTATACCTCAGCCGCATATCGGTATCAGTATAACACTGTTGCAGGGTGCAGCTCGATCCATGTAGTTAGTATCCTCAAAACACAGGCCCTCGACCTCACTTAGTTAGAAAAATCATCACAAGCCCCTTCGTCATTAGTAAAATAGTAGTTCTCAACCAAAAATCTCATTTAGAAATATCATTTGAGATTCAAATCTTAGTAAAAGTGGCTGAGTTTGTAAAATAGTAGATATCAACAGAACTGAGTTCAAGTAATAAGTAAACATAGTGAGGAAACAGTGATAAAAATCTCCGAAGGGTTCAAATAGTTGCCATGAAGCACAAATATAGAAATCAACCCAAATCATGAGGATAACAAATAAGTTTCAGTCAAATACGAGGTAAAATCATCAATCGGGATGAACCAAGTCACAATCCCCATTAGTAAAAGACCCCACACTCATCATCCAGCACGTGTCTCACCTCAAAATAGCACTACAAGGTGCATTCCGAGGTTTCAAACCCTCAAGATATCATTTATAATCATTACTCACCTCGAACGGGCGATATCTCTAACTCACGACGCCTTTGCCCCTTAAATCAGGCTCCACGCGCGTCGAATCTATCCAAAATCAGAATGAATACGTCACAATATGCCAAAGGGAACAAATTCCAAGCGAAAAAAATCAAAAAATATCGAAAATCCCGAAATTAGCAAATCCAAGCCATGGGCCCACTTCTCAAAACTTAGAATTTTTACATTATTAGATTCCATATCTTCTCGCGAGTTCATACATACAAAAAGCTCTAATATCTGACCCCAAATGGTCTTTCAAATCCCATATCAAAAGTTCCAAATACTAAGCCCTAGTTCTTCCATTTTTAGCTTGAAGTCTAAAAACTTCACAATATAAACGAGTTTTAGGTCTGAAATTCTTACCTCCAATCGATTCTCCTTGAATCCCTCGTTAATTTCCTTCAAGAACCTCCAAAAATGAACAACTATGGGTGAAAATATACACAATGCGGACAAGAAGACTTAAAAACATTCTGCCCAGCCTTCATCGAGTTGTACCTTGCACTGTGCAGGTTGTACATCCTCTTACCATTTTTCCTTGCTGTACAGCTTCTGTTAAAATGCCCATAACCACTTGTGAAAATATCCAAATGACCAAAGGTTCACGATTTAGAAATTAGACTCGAGATCTTTCATTTGATAGGTTGTATACTATTTAACTATTCATATATTCCGAGATATGAGCTTCTAAAGTGCATAAGGAAATTCGGTCGAAATTGTTCCACCATCCAAGTTCGGTCAATCATAACTTTCTAATAGAATATCTAAATCATGAATGGTTTAATTTTCTGAAAACTAGAATGCAAGAGCTACAACTTTCATGTTTTATAATTTTTCTGATTCCTTTTAGATTGTAAGATATGAGCTTCCAAATTGGACGTCTCGCACCAGAAATAAAAAATCTGCAACTTTTCCAAAGATAAAATAGTCCGTTTAACTGCTCAAAACTCACCCGAGGCCATTAAGACCTCAACCAAATATGCCAATATAGCACATAACATTATTTAAACTTGTTCCAATCTTTGGAATGATCAAAACAATATCAAAACACCAAATTCCCTCGAATTCATGTCTAAAAATTTTAAAATCTTCTAAATTACTCTTTTGATAAGAAACCCAACCAAACCACGTCCGAATGAAATAAAATTTTTCACACACATCCCAAATGACACAACGGAACTACGACAAATCTCGAAATTTCATTTCGACTCCTATATCAAAATCTCACCTATCAACTGGAAAACGCCGAAATCTCACTTTCACCAATTCAAGCCTAATCCTTCCACGGACTTCCAAAATGCATTCCGATCACGCTCCCAAGTCCCATATCGCCTAACGAAACTAAAAAAATCATAAAAATTCCAATCCGAGCTCATATAGACATAAGTTAACTCTTGGTCAAACCTTTCAAATTCAAAGCTTTCAATTGAAACTGTTCTTTTACATTCATTCTGATTTCCCCGAAACCAAAACAAATGATCCATATCTGTCATAATGTATAACACGGGGAAAGTCATGCTTGGAAACTGGCGATCAAAGTACAAAATCTCAAAACGATCGGTTAGGTCGTTATAGTATTGAACTGGCCTCCTAGTTGTACCTCTTGCGCAAGGTGAATTGGAATATGTTCTATGAAATCGAAAAAATCAAGCGGGAAAATTTTCACCCACTTGTTTACAGTTACACAAATGTTACAGACCATGTAAGCTAGGTTCCCTTCCCTCAATGTGCTAAAGCAATGAAAAATAAGCATATCTCTGTGATAGGCTCCCATATTCTATCAAGTAAAGCATTGAATGCAATAGGCATCAAAGATTCCCTGAAAATGTGACGGTCGTGACTTTTCATAGACGCCAACTTCCCTTCTTTCATGTCAAAACACCTAGATACATTTGACGCATATTCATCTGGCATCCTCAAATTATAAACCCAATCACAAATCTCTCCTCTCTTATCCAAAGTGAATGTGTAACTGGCCTTGGGTTTTTGAATCTTGTTGTTCAAGTATGTCAAGTACAACTTACTTCACCTACAGTATTCTTTCAAAT
This sequence comes from Nicotiana benthamiana, assembly GCA_034376525.1. Classification (NCBI taxonomy): domain Eukaryota; kingdom Viridiplantae; phylum Streptophyta; class Magnoliopsida; order Solanales; family Solanaceae; genus Nicotiana; species Nicotiana benthamiana. The sequence goes on from CM067337.1 coordinate 18,986,924, forward strand.
CCATCATGGCCTCAAGTTATCTTTTGTCTTGTTTTTTACATCCATCATCGTATTAAAAAGGATATAAAAAATGTTATTCCCGATATACGTGACATCAAGATTATGCCGAAAAAAATGTGTTTTCAATAAGAAAAATCCTAGAATATACACTATTTTGTCTTGTTGTATGTTATACCATACCCTGGTATCTTATAAGACAATGGAAACTCTGTTACGTTAGGTAAATTCCTAACTCTTCTCCAAATCTCTTCAGGCGACAAGACGTGTGGTGGCTATCAGTTTTGTTCTTCCTAAATGCACTAGTATTTCTCATAAACTCATGATTCATTAGTAAGAAGCGACGATGACAATAAAACCATATGTTCTTGCCTCCATATTTCAAAGTGAATGTCTTTGTGTCTTCCATACAAGTCGGGCAAGCCAACTTCTTGTAGTTGACCAATCGAACATAATTCTATAAGCAGTAAAATCATTCATAGATCACATTAAAGTAGCACAGAGTCTTGATGTTTATATTAGTTGATATATCATATCATTCTACGCCTTAATGCCACAATAACTTCAACTCAACAATCAAGAGATGCATGTATATATCAATCAATATTTTTTGGAATGCATGGACCTACAACAATACAAGTTAGAAACAAATATTGATTTTTTCATACACAATCCAGGCGGCAGATTCTACAGTGTATCAAACACTGGCCAACATGAATATAGTGCAGCAGACACTTCAAATGGAGTGAATCCATCATCACATAATACCAACCTAATATTTCTTGATTTACTAAACAAGTCTAGGAACACCTTATCAAAATGTTTCTGGCTTCTCTATTTGACTAGTTACATAGTACATCATTTGGCCTTCAGTGTTCAAAGTACCATCATATGACGAGCGGAATTCATTGATGCATACAACCTCTTTAACCTTGGTATAAGGGGTAAGTAGTGTTATTGCCTTCACTAGAACCTTTTTCCTTTTAGCATTTGTGACTTGTTTGTAACGAGACCGCTTACAAAATTTGCAATTTACTAAAGCTTTATCATCCTTATAGAATAACATACAACTTTTCTCACAACAATTAATCATCCTCGATGAAAGACCCAACTCTAAAATTAGTTCTCTTTGTCGTGTAAAAATCTTTGGGCAGGACAATATTTGTCGGATTAGGTTCATTCATAAGGCCAATGAGTCATGCTCACTTATCCGATTTAATACTTAGTAATCTAACTGCAACAGACAACTTGGAATGCGTTGTGCATTTATAAAGTGGATAACTAGATTCTCTAACTGCTTGAAGAAGCTCTTAGCCTCATCATTTAGTTCTGATTGGCCCCATAGAACATCTCAAAAGCATCCCTCGTCATTTCATTAAATCGAGAATTTTCAACTTTAATATTCTCCGCTATGGGACTACTTTCTTTACCACCAAAATCATTCTAAACATCAAAATCATCTATACTAGCATGACTCTCCCCATGAATAGTTGACACATAATAATTTTTCATAAACCCCTTTTTTCTACATATGAACATTAACAATATTGGGACCCCATAACTTAATACACTTGCATTTCACATAAATGCACTTAATCGTCCCTTCAATAAGGAAATTATCAAGTATCTTTGCTTTAGTGATAAAGCTAGTAACCCGTTCTATAAATTCATCCTGTGACCCGGTATGGTTCAGATAATTCCTATTATACATTCATTTATGATACCTAAATTCCATCTGCATAAAACGACGAACTTCACTTAAAGGTTCCTATTTTGAAAGCTTATATAGCATTACGCAATAAGTTAATTTTTAAAAACCAAATTGTAAGGAATGTAATTTACAAATGGCTTCTATTTGCATAGGTATAAGTGGAAATATTAGCTTAGTGTTATCCATCCTCTTTTGACATTCTCAGAAATCTCTTTACTAAATTGATAGCGATTATTAGATCGTGCTTCATCAAATCTCACCAACTATTATTATTATTATCATTATTATTATTATTATTATTATTATTATTATTATTATTATTATTATTATTATTATTATTATTATTATTGTTGTTGTTGTTGTTGTTGTTGTTGTTGTTGTTATTATTACTACTACTACATATTATTATTATTACTATTATTATTATTATTAATGAATATTTTTACTAAGAGAAAGAGAGATAAAAGGAAAATTAAATGTCTATTAGGTGTGCTATTAGAACTAAAAAATTGAAATGTGCTGTGAAAAATACATAATTTTTAACCCAACTAATCAATTTTATGATTTCAAAATAAATAAATTATGACAAATCACATAAGTTTAGATGGTCCAAATCCCCCTTACACTCTTTATATTCTAACGACCTGGCCGGTCATTATAAAAATTAACAACCCGGATCCCATATTAACTATTTTTCCATGTTTGTTTCTGCTATTGTGAGTTGACGGGAGGATTTTTTGGGAGTCTTGGAGAATTTTGAGACACTTGGTCCCTAAATGAGAGTTTAAGTTTTAGAATTTAGACCGTAGTAAGAATAGTGCAAAGACAACCTCGAAATGGAATTCGGTTAGCTTTTTTGGGTAATTTCGGGCTTAAGGGTGTGTTCGGATTGTGTTTGGTGTGGTCCATATCTTATTTAGGCTTGAAATGCCGAAAGTCGAATTTTTGAAGTTTTCGGTTCGATAATGAGATTTTGATCTAAGGGTCGGAAAAGAATTCCAAAAGTTGGAATAGCTCTGTAATGTTGAATGTGACGAGTGTGCAAAATTTCAGGTCATTCGGACGAGGTTTGATAGACTTTTTGATCGGAAGAGTAATTTGAGAGTTTTTTAGAGTTCTTAGGCTCGAATCCATGGCTAATTCGTGTTTCAATATTATTTTAGGTATTTTGACGATTGGTATAAGTTTGGATAGTGGCATATGAATTGTTCGTGATTTTGATTGAGGTCCTGGGGGCATCTGCATGATTTCGGATGGTTACTGGGAAGTTTGGAGACGATGATGATATGCCTGACAACGGTCGATGGGGTGATAAGAAAGAAGTCTAGGAGGACAGATTCGTGAGCCTGAGTGCTTTCAACATTTTCTGAGAATGGATCTGTTGTGATCCATGGCGAGGGCGGTCTCGGAGCTACTAATATCTTAGCTAGCCAATGGAGAGTCACATCACCCAATCAAAACTTTTCGAGTTGAACCGGCTCCATATCCTCGAGCCCTAATTATGTGTTTAGTGAGGTTTTATTAAATCAAATTTTCAGATTCCTCACCATATCAACTTAGTTCCCTAAGGAAAAAGAAAATGACTCAAAGAGTTGGCAAAACATAAACAAAAAAAAAGAAATCAAATGGATTTCTTAAGGAAAGATGAACCCGTTTCTATTCCAACATTCCATACGTTTGTCTAAAAGCCTTTGTTACATTCCGGAAAAGCCTTACGTGATTCAAGCCGAGTGAACTTATATTAGTGGTGATTTACATGACGGGCAAGCATATGATACTTAGAGCCGTACTTGTGACATTCTTTTGAGAGAGATAAGCGCGTTTTTCACAAATCCTTGAATTGAGTGTTACATTCTTAAGAGAGATATGCTAATTGATAGAGGTGTTCATAATTTGGTTTTGACCGATTTTTCTCTAAAACGAAACCAATCCACCTAAGTCAGTTCTTAAAATGTTGGAACCAAACAAAACCAATTAAGTCAGGTTTTTAGCGATTCGGGTTTTGTCAATTTTGGTCGATTTGGTCCAATTTATTCGGGTTTGCTCAATTAAATAGCTACTTCTATAGTCGATTTGGTTCGATTTTTTCGGTTATTTTTTATTAAAACCAAGACCAAACTAGATTTGATCGATTTTTAAAATTTATAACCAAAACCTACCCAAACCTAAAAGGTATCGGGTTTTTTGGTCGATTTAGTTCGGTTTTCAGTTTGATTCGGCTTTTTGGGTTTTTATGAACACTCCTACTAACGGAGAGTAGAGGAGGAGGAGTTTGGGATCCACATTGAACTACATGAAAGAGCGAGTTTCCTTGATCAATAAAGTCAACTTTTGATGCTCAAGTGTCACATTAGAACTATTGGTGCTTAAAACTTCCAATCATTGTCTTGTCGATAATTCATAAGCGTTGTGTGTAATTTTGGGTGCCATTGATGTTTGTTTGATACACCTTAGATTAGTTGGAAAAGCTCTTAACTTGTGGAGGTGGGAAATTATTTTATTTGCTTGAGGGAGAAGGAAAACCTTAAGTTTGGGGGAGTTGATTAGTTGGGATTTTTACAATTTATTAGCACATTTTTACTTTGTTTTAGTCCAAAAGTGCTTAATTATTTTTATGAAAACTGATGAAATATGTTTAAAAGTAGGAGTATTTAAAAATGGGCCATAAATACAGGCAAAAGGCTAATGTGTTAATCGAAGAATTCCTTCTGCGGCTGAAGAATGCTAAAAAATCTAATAGAGCCCAAGAGCAGTGCGCAGACCACACAATACTTGTGCAACTGCAGAAGCTATGCTAGAATTCAAGTTCAATGAAGTCCCAGTTCAAGCCTTAAGGATATGGACCGCACAATTATTTTGCTGCCACTGAAGTCAGCCATGCGGCCGCACTCAGATTTGTGTAGTCTACAGAAAGGGTCTATGCGGTTACACTCAGTGTTTTGTGGACCACAGAACAAGTGACATGCGGCTGTAATCCAAAATTGTGCAGCCACGGACCAAGCTCCTTCCTAGAATAAAGAAGAAGTGCGGATCACAAATGGAATTGTGCGGCCGCAGAACCTCCAAAGGGTATTTTTTGTCTGAAAATCCAGCTTTATATAAATAGACGTGTTTCATGAAATTAGGTCAAGTTTTGAATATTTGAACATCTGTAGATCTTTTTCTTTACTCTTTTGGAAACTTTAACTTACTTTAGTGATTAAAAATTAGATTTTTTCCTTCTAATATTTAAATATGAGTTTAATTATCATTTCTTCTTCTGTTTCTTTCCATTCTAAACATGAGTAGCTAAATTTCTAACTAGGGTTGCGACCCAACCCTAGTGTGTAAACCTAATGTGTGTTTAATTTATGGCTTGTTTATGGTTGGGTGTTGGTTATTTAGCCTTGTTCTTTCTTTTTATTGTGTAATTAATGGTTGCAAACATTAGTTCATGCCTATTTCACTTGGTCACCACTTGAGAAAGAGAAACTTTGTCTAGGAAAACTTGGATAACAAGAATTTGTGATGAAATCAAGAGGTTGATTGTCCCAATTGAAGGGTAGAACCTCGAGATAGTAAAACCTGACTTGAACAATTTATCAACCGATTTATTTAATACCCATTTAGACTTGAGAAAGTCAAATTGGACAAAATTACTCTCTTACCAAGAGGTATCGAGTGGGTAATTGAGAGTTGATAAATATAACACACCTCGATCGATGAAACAAGTCTTAAAGTTCACAACTTGTTAGGCAAACACCTAGGTGAAGGTCCTAGCTTTAGGTCTTTTTACAATATTTGAGTACCAACCAAAAACAATATTTCCTAGTTTCATATTTTTAGAATTGTAATTTTTAGTATAATTTTATAAGTAAAACACAACCATATTTGTGGAAGTGCAATTTAGATACCTAACGTTCTTAGTCCAAATATATACCACTAATCCCAATCTCACAGCTCCCTGTGGAATTCGACCCCGACTATATTGGGTATTAATATTGCATCGACCGTTTTACCACCTCGAATAGAGGGTGTGACTTGGAAGACATCAGTGACTACTGCATTCTAGGTTTTTTTTTACAATGGCCAACTCCTAACTCAAATCAATTCAACAAATATTCAACTGATTCCAAAGGTGGAAAACCCTCAGCTCGCCAGTCAATTTAGACCAATATCATGCTGTAATAATTTACAAATGCATCTCAAAAGTAATCAGTAAGAGACTCAACAAAGCTTTTTCTGCCTTTGTTGTTGACAACCAAGATACTTTCATTGAAGGGAGATCTCTCATACACAATGTACTAATATGGTATGAACTGTTGAGACGCTATAATAGGAAGACTACACCTAGGTGTTTAATGAAAATTAATCTTAAGAAGGCGTATGATATGCTTAGTTGGGTTCTTTTAAAAAGATACTCATAGGTTATAGATTTCTTATACCATTTATAAAGCTCATTATGGTATGTGTAACATCAACTTCTTTTACTGGTAAGGTTAATGGAGAAGGCTATGGATATTTTGAAAGAAAGAGAGGGCTCAGACGAGGAGTCCCTATGTCTCCTCTTCTCTTTATGGTGGTTATTGAATATCTGTCAAGAGTTATGAGAAAAATGGGTAACCTGCCAGACTTTCAATATCATCCTATGTGCAAAACTACTAAGCTAACTGATCTTGTTTTTCCACATGACTTAATGTTGTTCTATAAAAGCAACATAAAGTCTATACATAGAATTATGTAAGCTATCAATAATTTTAGTGTTGTCTCAGGTTTAGTGGCCAACCTGGACAAATCACACATATTTTAGCTGGGATAGAAGAGGTTTTGTAAAAGGAAATCTTGGATACTACTGGGCTTTCTCTTAGCTCATTACCTATTAGGTACCTTGGACTCCCCCTAACTTCAACGAAGTGGAGTAAAGTGGAATGTCCTTAGCTAGTGGAGAAGATCACAATGAGGATCAACCCTGGATACTCAAAGCAACATTCCTATGCTGGTAGATTGCAGGTCATCAATGCTGTATTTTTTTACGTTTAACTTTTGGGGAGCAGTTTTTATACGCCCTCAAAGTGTGTATAACGCAATAGATAGGAAGTGTAGGGATTAGTTATGGGGCAGTACTGCAGAGCACAGGAGAATATCTTTGGTTGCTTGGGAAAAAATGTGTCAACCAAAGAAATTTGGAGGACTTAATATCAAAGGATTCAAGCAATGGAATGTGGCCTCTATAGGTAAGCTATTATGGCAATTACTGACAAAAAGGACATGTTACTGGACAAATGGGTACACCTATGGATTGTAGCTGGAATTGGAAGAAATTGAATGAACTAAATGAAAAAGGACACACTGGTACAGGGGCAACATTTATAAGCTAAAAAGTTGCGGCGTTCACTCTGTTTCATGTAGCTACATTGCTATGGCAGATTTTAGTACAAGGTTGCGAGAGGCAGAGCTGATTTTGAGTGGACTTATGCTGCCAAGGCAGCGTGTTATGTTGTGGTTAGCAAATAAAAAAAAACTACTAACTAACGAGAGATTGATGAAGTTGCATATACCTGTTTCACGAGATCTTGCATGATGTATATGTGGGCTAGATGTTCTGGAGACGCACATGCACTTATTTGTAGAGCGTCAATGGATTACCAACTTAAAAGCAGACTAGTTACTTGGTCTGGTATCAGTATCCCTACAAAGAATGTATCTGAAACATTATAATGGATAAGAGCAAGGCATTAGAGACAATTTCAAAAAGAAGTTGTAGTAGCTATTCTTGGTGCTATGATCTACAACACCGGGCAAGCCAGGAATCGGAGGATCTTTAGACAAATTTGCTTAACCACGGAGTTCTGTGGCAGTCAGATTAAGAAGGAACTACATGCAGAGGCGGAGATAGAATTTGGAGTGTGTGAGTTCTAAAATTTAGAATAAGACTATGACCTAAAACTGATATACAATATCAAACTCACTAAAGAATATCGATATTTAATATATAGTTAAAAAGTAACTAAAGACAAACACAATATATGAATATAAACATTATCATTTCAATTGCACTCGACGAGTTGTCATGTTTTAAAAACGATCAATGATCTCATTATTAAATACGCTTTCAAATACTTCATCCTCTATAAAACAAACTAAACAATCATTCAAAAAGTCATCACTAATACTGCTTTGCAAATAATTTTTAATAAACTTCAATGAAGAAAAAGCCCTTTCAACCATTGCAGTAGCCACATGTAATATCAAACTCAGCTTCACAAGCAAATAAACAAGTCCCCATGTTTTGTAAATATTTACTTTAACCAATGTCTTTGACAGATCAGCCAACCGTTTCAAGTTAGAGAATGCATTGTCCATTTCTCTTACATAGTCAATATAGTTGTCAAGCTCATAATTAAGATCTTCAAGCTTAGAAGCATTGAACTCATTTGGATAATATGTAGCAAGTTTCATAATCTTGTTTTTATCATAATTCGCAAAAGAATCATTGGGACTCAAACCAGTCATACTAAGAAGCAGAGAAATATTCACTTCACTAAAATGACTATTAAGCTCCGTAAGTTGCAAATCAATAGTAGCACAAAAAACCTCTACGTACAAATGATGGGAATATGTAACAGTTGAGCTTTTACGCTTCGACTTTCCAAGTGCATACTTCTCATCCAATTTTGGGATCACAATACAATTCCTATCACAAAACGAAGAGACATCTTCTATCAAAGAATTCCATTTAGATTCTCTCATTGTTTGCAATTGAATCTTATGTAATTGCCAATAGTTTTAACATCAAATGTAATATACAAACGAACTCATAAGAACTTATATCTTCCACTAGACTTTTGGCTAATGCTTTCTCCTGATAATTTGAATCCATTTGCAAGAACTCAAAGTATATGAACAATCTATGAGAATAAAGAAACAAAGTTACGCAATGTCTTAAAGTGAGATCCCCAACGAGTATCACCTGGTCTTTGAAGCCCAAGTTTTTATTTAATCCACTTCCTGTATGAACTTCGCCAAGCATTAATAGCTCATATAATTTTTCAGCTTGATCATCTCTAAGCATCTCTCTACGCTTATAAGAACCTCCAAAAACATTCAAAACATTAGCAAGAATGTCAAAAATTTATTTACGTCATGATGTTTCTTTGCAACAACTACAAGAGTCAATTGCAACTGATGAGCAAAGCAATGTATGCAATGTGCTGAAGGATTATTTTTCAGAATCAATGTTTTAAGACAATTGATGTTTCCTTGCATGTTACTAGCTCCATCATACCCTTGTCCCCGCATTAGAGATGAACTCAATGAATGTTGTAAAAGCAAAGAATATATATCTTTTTGTAATTCATGTGCACTGGTATCTTTAACATGAACAAGGCTAAGGAATTTCTCAATAAGTGCACCCTCTTTATTGACATAACGCAGAACAAGAGCCATTTGTTCCTTATGAGAGACATTCTTAGACTCATCAACAAATATCCCAAAAAAATCCACATTCAAGTCTTCAATAATTGCTTTCACCGTTTCCTTTTCACAAGAATTCACAATATCTTTCTGAATATTAGGAGAAGTCATGATGTTATTTTTTGGAGCTTTTTCTAATACCACATTTTTCACATCTTCCTTCCTATCTGAAATTGGTTTTCTTTTAACAGGATCGGGCTCATAATAATACACTTTATCCGATGCTTGGGAAGGATTAATATTGTTATTAATCACTGGACATGGAGAACTTGTCAAAGTAGAGCTAGAAGAAGCTGCAGAAGATTGAGCTTTGTAAAAACTCATGATCATCGACTTTTTCTAGAAAAACCTAAAAATCACAAAGCATAAATTTACTTGAAGTTGTATGTTTGAAAATGCTATAACAAACTATTCTTTATCTCATCTAAATTGTAAGATATACGAATATTTAAAGAATACATCTAGTAGAGTTAGATGCTAACAAAGCCATATCCAATTACTTTATAAAAAATAAAAATACGAAAGTAGTACCACATACCTTGTCGATTTGTGCCTTTGAAATTTTAGAAACCAGAATAGCACAAGTTGCAAACAGAATAGATGTCAAAATATAGGAACCCTATAATGAAAGATTTAAAATTAGATTTTGTATGAATTATTACACAAAATATAATAGGAGCAAAGAAAGAATAGAAAAGAAGAAGAAAAATGGAGAATGAGAAAGAATATGCAGTGTAAATCGTAAAGGAAGAAGGAAGATGCATTATAGTAGTAAGAGGCGGAGCGATCAACAATTGGATTTGGGGTAGTCGGGCAGACAGGCAAAACCCTATTGTGAAAGAAAAATATCTGTGTTGTTTTGTTTTAGAGATATGTGTTTTTGATTTGTGTTTTACTTTATTAAAAAGGAAAAAGGGTTGTGTTTTTCTTTTTAAAATAAAAAGGAAGGGTAATTAAGAAAGCATAAACCTTCTGTTTGTTAAAGACATGTAACTTTGTGGTTTTGTTATTTCTTTTATTTCTTTTTTATTTTTTCAAAGAAAAACAATTAACAAAATGCAGCTTTGCCTCCAAGGATATTCAAACCTAGGTATTCTCAGGATGAACCTAGGTGCTTTACCACTAAACCCAGATCTCTTTTAGTACTGGGTTCGGTATGCTAAATACATATACAAATAATAAGTTTCTCAACACAAATACAGAGTCTGCGCAAAAGTCAATGGGTTCCCCCGAACCCACACACTCTATTGTAGCTTCGCCTCTGAGTACAGGCCAGGATCAACACATGAGTAGGCTCAAGGAAGGCAACAAACTGTCAAATTATAGTTAGTCGATTTTGTAGTTAGAGCAAGTGTAAAGTAGATTGTTCGTGCTATTTCCCCTTTCTTCTCTTATTGGGGTCCAGTATTGCTGTTTGGACGTACACTAGATGCCATTACCGTGTACAAACCTTTGGTTGTTATGGTAATATTCACACATTATTGCCAAAAAAAATATATAATCCCTCTGTTTTAATTTATGTGAACATATTTTCTTTTTGGTCCGTTTTAAAAAGAATGAACCCTTTCTGAATTTGGTAACAATTTAGCTTAAAGTTGCAACTCTACCCTTAATGAGAAACTTTTATAACCACACAAATACTCTGGGCCCTATTTGGACTTTTTTAGGACTACAAATTTTAAAAGTCTTTATTTTTTCTTGAACTTCGTGCACAGTCAAACAGGTTCACATAAATTGCAACGAAGGGAGTACATCTTACACTACTTAATTCATATCTTGATTTTAAGGAGTTTTTGCCTATATTCTTATATAATTTATCTATAAACTGCTTTGTCTCAACAATTACATCTATATATTAAATCAAATGTATGGGACAAAACTTGACTCCATGATAATTAATGGAATTAACCCGTCCTTAAGCTTATTTGCGACTAATAAATGGTACGACCATTTATTAAACAATGGAATCTAAGGGTTACCCAATTATACCAGTAAGGCCACGGCCTACCCGCCACTACAAAAGCATCCCCTCAATGTGGTCGCAGCTACTCAGTGCCAGCTCATCGCCATCTCACCTAGCTCACAACTATAAATATTAAGCGAAAGAACCCTAGAAAAGGGGATGTTTTCTTCTTCTTCGTCACTATTCTCGAAAAAAATGTCATTGTAAGGATCAATGCCATTAATAAAAGATCTTTACATTTCTCCCACTAACAAATAACTCTTGTCTCTTGCATTTTCCATTTGGTCTTTTGATTATTACAATATGCTATGATTGGCCCTTGATTTATTTCGATTGTTTTTATGCTTGCAAAGTGTATGATAACTTTGAGCTAAAAACTTTGGCGCGCCGTCTGTGGGGATTTCATAGAAGAATTGCGTATTTTTTTGCGGGGCCAAAAGGAAAGAAATGCCAAAGAACAACCCAGCTCAAACAAGCTAAAGCGATATATCGGACAAAGGGAACTTGACGATCTTGGGTCGAGATTCAACTCCTCTGTCGCACCTCTCTCGGATTGTACAAGCAAGAAGAAGAAGCAGTCCCCCCCCCCCCCGGAGGGAGGCTCTTTGTGTAGCACCTCTGCATCACTGATGCGAGATCTGGCCGAAAATCGGTACGTAGATATCTCAAATCGAGAGTCACCTCAAGCCTACATACCCCGATCTGGAAGAGCACGCGTGAGCTGCACAAGGTCTCGAGTCAAAACTGAGCTTCAGCTCTTAAACACCGACGCCATAGTACTCAGGCTATGCGCCTCCAACAAAAGCTCAACTACAAGTTGAACGAGTACTCAGGCTATGCGCCTCAGCAAAAATTGAACTACAATTTAAACGAGTACTCAGGCTATGCGCCTCCAACAAATGTTCAACTAGAAGTTGAACGAGTATTCAGGCTATGCGCCTCCAACAAAAGTTTAACGACAAGTTGAACGAGTATATAGGCTATGCGCCTTCAACAAAAGTTCAACTACAAGTTGAACAAGTATTCAGGCTATGCGCCTCCAACAAAATTTTAACTACAAGTTGAACGAGTATTTGGGCTATGCGCCTTCGCCAACAAAAAATTACAAAGTTCAACTACGGCTGAAAACAAAGGCTACGTGCCTTCACAAAAAGTGCAACTACAAGTTAATTGAGACTCAAGCTATGCGCCAACAACAAAGGTTCAACTACAGTTGAACAACAACTTAGACTACGTGCCCTCACCCAAAAAGTTCAACTATGAGTTGAACTGATACTCTGGCTATTCGCCTTCGCCAACAAAAATTACAAGGTTCAACTACGGTTGAACAACAACTCTGGCTGCGTACCGTCGCCCAAAACGTTCAACTATGAGTTGATCTGGGACTCAGGCTATGCGGGTGCAACAAAGGTTCAACTACGGTTGAACAACAACTCAAGCTACGTGCCCTCACCCAAAAAGTTCACCTATGAGTTGAACTGGGACTCTGGCTATGCGCCTTCGCCAAAAAAAATACAAGGTTCAACTACTGTTGAGCAACAACTCAGGCTACGTACCATTGCCCAAACATTTCAACTATGAACTCAACTGAGACTCAGGCTATGCGCCTAAAACAAAGGTTCAACTATGGTTGAACAATAACTCAGGCTACGTGCCCTCGCCAAAACGTTCGACTATGAGTTGAACTGAGACTCTTGCTATGCGCCTTCGCCAACAAAAATTAGAAGGTTCAACGATGGTTGAACAACAACTTAGGCTACATGCCCTTGCCTAAAAAGTTCAACTATGAGTTGAATTGGGACTCAGACTATGCGCCTACAACAAAGGTTCAACTACAGTTGAACAACAACTCAAGCTACGTGCCCTCACCCAAAAAGTTTAACTATGAGTTGAACTGGGACGGTGGCTATGCGCCTTCGCCAACAAAAATTACAAGATTCAACTACCGTTGAACAACAACTCAGGCTATAAGCCCTTGCCCAAAAAGTTCAACTATGAGTTGAACTAGGACAACTCAGGCTATACGCCTACAACAAAGGTTCAACTAGAGTTGAACAACAACTCCGGCTACGTGCCCTCGCCCAAATAGTTCAACTATGAGTGGAACTGGGACTCAGGATATGCGCCTTCGCCAACAAAAAATTACAAGGTTCAACTACGGTTGAACAACAACTCAGGCTATGGGCCTTCAGTAATAAAATTCAACTATGAGTTGAACGAGTACTCAGGCTATGCGCCTTCAAGAAAGGTTCAACTATGGTTGAACAACAACTCAGGCTACGTGCCTTTACCAAAGTCCAGCCAAGTTGAACTGAGGCGCAGGCTATGCGCCTTTGCCAACAAAAATCACAAAGTTCAACTACGGTTGAACAGTAACGCAGGCTACGTACCTTCACCAAAAAGTTCAACTGCAAGCTGAACTGAGACTCAGGCCATATGCCTTCACCATAGCAAACCCAATCTCGCTAAAACAAAGAAGCCAAACGCCTTCGTCCTCAAAACTAAAAAGCAACGGATGGAGAAACAAGCTGATCTCCCTCGCCATTCAAGTAAGTACGCCTAACTCGAGCTAAAATTCAGGCCACGTAAAGTTCGGCCCTGGTCGAAGTACAAGGCTGTGTTTCTTACCATCACGACCAGTAGTTTGATCACGCCCGAACTGGGACTAAGGCTAAGTGCCACTATCGCCAAATAATGGTCAAAACTTGTTTACACTCAATTAAACAAAGCAATAAACAAAATGTGCTGAATCATGGCCTGGGGCATCACCGCTAAGCAGCCAACCTAGTTTCCAACTAAGGCAAGCGAGAGATTCGATGACGGTCGAAATCACCTACCTAGCTAAGGCCACCATCATTAACATGGCCAAGGCCGCTGGTAGCATTACGACCAAAACACATAAGGGACTTAACACGCCTACCGGAGTCTCACTGTAAGGCAGATCACCCTGTGAACACGTGGATAAAAAATGATTGTAAAAATAACAAGGGAATACCCTGAATAAACACGACACCAGAAGTGGGAAAAGTAAGCCTATATGTATGTACATATATTTACAATCTTGTGCAGGCAACGCTCGCTTACAATCGGCCAAGGTCGGACAATACAAAAAATCTCTACAAAATAAAAAAAAAGAGGAAGAATCTAAAATATCCAAGCGCCCAATGGCGAAAAAAATAAAAATACACCGAATTTTTCACTCGGCGCCACCTTCGCCACCATCAACATCGTCAGCCCCTAGAGTAGATGGGTCGAAGCCACAGTCGAGAAGGGCATCACAAGCCTTTTGACGGGCCTCTTCGTAATCCGCTTTAGGTACGATGCCGGCTTCCCACAATCTCTTATACACATCAAGCTGAGCCTCGGCATATGTCCATTGATCATGAGCGGGACCAAAAGAAGCATCTTGATCCCTTAGGAGCCGATTCTTGGCCTCCAAGGCCGTAATCACGTCCGCCGCAGTCTATGCATCCCTCTCGCAAACATCAAGGAGTTCCTCCGTCCCCGCCTTCCTGAAAGTAGCAGCAGATCTCTCCAACTCACGCTCCCTCTCGTGAACACGGATCTCCGCATCCAATGCCCCGACCCTCATCGAACCGTCCCTTGCTTGCTGTCTCAAGATAGCAACCTCCGCGTCCAAAGTGATCAGCTGCCTAATCAATGCTTCGGAGGCCTCCGCCACGGCTAGCTGACTTTGGCATTCCCTCTCGGCCATGGCTCTCCTCTCGGCCTCCATCTCCTCGTCCTTATGACAAATCTGCTCCTCAAGAGTATTTATCCTGCCAAGGATCTGCTGCATTCGAAGAACTCGCCTCGCCAGCTCTCCGGCTAACTCCCGATTATGGGGATCACCCCTCATGAGCTCGCGCATGTTATGTCACGTATCCCGGTAGCGGCGGTACTTCTCCAGCGTCTGCAAAAGATCCCTGAGCGAATGTTGGCTCGGCGGGGACCCTCTATCTTTAAAAGATAAGTCTATGGAGCAAAGACAACGGTTAAAGTGGAAAACAAACCAAGGTAAGAGACAACAAAAGAAAGACATTATGCGTACCCTAATACCCATGACGGCCGCCTCGGTCATCAAATCAACGTCCGTAACGCCCCTCAGCGACCTATTTTCCTCCTCCGAGCATTAGGCTGCGAACAACAGCACCAAGTTGTCCTCCTCAAGCAGCAAGTTCTACTCGGTAGGAACGTCAACATAACGAGAAGACCCCATTGCATGCACCATGGTGTTCGTGCGGCCTTCTTAGAACATGCAGACGTCTTCAGAATTCAAATCAGACTCGGATTCCTATTCCTCTCCTGCGACGCCACCTCCTTCCTCCACCGACCGAGAGGTTTAGGCTCCTGCCCCCGCCAATAGATTGACACTCTCTTCTCCAACCAAAATAGATGCTGAGAAACCACCTTCCTCCTCAGCAACTGGAACTGACAATTGAGTCGCTGAAGCGATGGTATTATTACGGTCTGAGCCGACCGAGGCAACCCCCATTGTGTTTTCGCCCTCGAGGGCAGGCACAGCCGCGACGCTCCCCTCCGCATCCAATTGCAGGGAGTCCAAACGTATCACCTCTGGAGAGGGCGTAAAGGCGACCTGCCGCCTGACCAGCGGCCTCTCCTCCTCCTCCTCATCCTCATTCAAAGGTAACTCCGCCCTAGGGAAAACGATCCCTGAAGACGCCTTGACCTGAAGTATAGATCGTGCTGGGGAGTGAGCCACCGACGATTCGATAAAAGTCGCCCTCAGAAATGGATGTGGCGTCGGTATCGTAACCAGTCGAGTAGTTGCGCCTAGCCTGCGGAAGGCAAGCTGAGGAGCCCTGATACGGCGTGCCCTCTCTGACCAGCAAAAGGAAAGGATTAAAAGAAGGAAACTCAGCATAACGAAAGAAGAACAATACAACAATTCAATCTCTCACCAGGAGCAGGCCATTGGACGTGCCTTTCCCAGAAAGAGGGCCGCATACGAGTCCTCACTGTCTGAAGGAGGATGGCTTCGATCCATTCGCCAATGCCGGGTAGTGGAGCCGGCGACGCCCTTCCAACTGTAACCACGAGTTAAAACTAACACTTATTAGAGTAAGGCACAAGAAAAAACGGAAAGTATAAACTGATGAGTGAAGAACCTACGTGCATGGTTCCAAATCTCCGTGAACCCAGTAGCACCCGCCACCAAATGCTCGGTCCTGATGTAGAAGAAATTCCCGTAAGTATGAGAATCGGCCGTATCATCTAACTCCGCACTTAGGCCCATTGCCCCGTGAGGAACCATCCTAATCATAGTGCTACGGACCCTTTGAGGGGCGTATAGAGTCAGCACGTGCTGCAAAGTGATTTCCCTGTGGGCCAATTTTGCGTACTTAACAAGCATAGCAAAAATCTTGTAGAAGGAAGGAACGATTTGGCCAGGACACACCACGTAAAAGTGGCAGGAATCCACCACCAACAACGAAAGGGGAAGCCTGAATCCCAACCTGAAAGGGTAAGCATAGAAAATGCAATACCCTGGGAGGTCGACGTGAACCCTCTCCTCGCTCCTGGCAAGGGCAATATCAGCATAGCGGGGGATACCCCACTGCTCCCTCAACTAGGCAATGCACACTTCCCCCATCAATAGGGCTTCATCTACCTGATCCTCCCCCTCGTCGGTGATGAAATCAGTAGTCGGACCTCCGATCAAGGATAGAATGTCAGTCACCGACGAAATCGCATCGACCTCCACCAATTCAGTGGCTCTCACCACCATAGATGACCCTCCGGCCAACGAAAGAATCGCTGAAGCAAGGTCTGTGCGAGAACTGCTTGCCATTGATGATTAATAAGCAAGGAATGAACAGGATTTACCAGAAAACCAACAAAGGTGGGACTGAACAAGAAACAACGAAGAACAACCAAAAACAAAGAAGGGGATGAACTGAGAATGAAAGAAGCTTCTTCTCCTGAAATCTTACTTAGACAAAATAACGAAAAGTGAGAAATGAATGACACAACTCCTTGTTTATATATACTGAAAAGGTGGTTTTTACGAATTCCGAAAGCCATCATTAACTACTTGAACAACCGCAAGATGGTTCAATTCTACAGTAACGTACGTCATTATGGCAAGCGCCTCGAAATGGCTTCCGCAACTGCCAATCGGCACTTCACCTTCGAAAATGGTTATAACGACCAGAAGTTATTGAAAGGACATTCTGTACGCCTTTAAATTGTGGACATTTCCAAAGTGCGCCCCAGGAACACCCATACTCTCTTCGGCCGCATGGCGCACTACTCGACTGCCAAAAATAAGGTTAATCTCTTACAAGGCCAAAGGCCGTCAGTATGAATATACAACCGCAATCGTAAAAGGCTATGGCCATCTCCAATGCATGGACGGCCAAAGGTCGTTAGCCCAAAATACTGGTCTCAGCTGAAACATCGCACGATCATCCTCCAATATACAAATGGCTACAGCCACCCCCCGATATATAAACGGCCACGGCCTCCTCCGCTATGAAAATGGATGATGCCGTCAGCATAAAATGGCTAAGGCCATCGATTTCTACAGCGTAACCGCCAATGCATAAGCGGTTACGGTCGTCTGTGGTCACGGCCAAAACAGAACTCGACCCCCATCTCCGAATTTCTCGAATTACAATCGACAAAGTCCGGTCATTGAGATCGACTAGGGCACAACCTCAACGAGCGGAGGGACTAACTGTATGAGTCACAACTTGACTCCACGATAATTAACGGACTTAACCCGTCCTAAATCTTATTTGCGATTAATAAATGGTACGGTCATTTATTAAACAATGGAATCTAAGGGTTACCCAATTTGACCAGTAAGGCCACGGCCTACCCGCCACTACAAAAGCATCCCCTCAATGTGGTCGCAGCTACTCAGTGCCAGCTCATCGCCAGCTCACCCAGCTCGCAACTATAAATATTAAGCGAAATAACCCTAGAAAGGGGGCTGTTTTCTTCTTCTTCGTCTTCTTCTTCTTCTTCTTCTTCTTCTTCTTCTTCTTCTTCTTCTTCTTCTTCTTCTTCTTCTTCTTCTTCTTCGTCGTCGTCGTCGTCACTATTCTTGAGAACACAAGAATGTCATCGTAAGGATCAATGTCATCAATAAAAGATCTTTACATTTCTCTCCGTAACAAATAACACTTGTCTCTTGCATTTTTCATTTGTTCTTTTGATTATTACAAGATTTTATGATTGGCCCTTGATTTATTTCGATTGTCTTTGTGCTTGCAAAGTGTATGATAACTTTGAGCTAAACACAAAGTAAGAGCATGAAAAAGTGTGCTTCATGGTAATAATTTCTTATATTTATTCAGAAATTGGCATAACAGAAACAGACAAGAGGGGTTGCTCTCATGGTAAGCATAGGTTGTGAGTTCGAGTCTCCCCAAGAGCAAGGTGGGAAGTTCTTGGAGGGAATGATGCCGGGGGTCTATTTGGAAACAGCCTCTCTACCCCAGGGTAGAGGTAAGGTCTGCGTACATACTACCCTCCCCAGACCCCATTATGTGGGATTATACTGGGTTGTTGTTGTTGGCATAACAGAAACATATTCTCCCAGTACAGATATATAAACTTTAACAACATTTATTCAAAATAAATAAATAAATTAAACAAGCTTTTATTGGAACAGACAATAAAGAATTTCACACCACCATAAGGAAAACAACCAATCCCATAAACCACCAGGCTATGCATCAATATTCAAACCTGTGGAGTTGATATATAACGAAATGTGCCATCTCCTAATTAAAACCTTGAGCTCTTGCACTCGTGAGAAAAGCCTTGAGGAAAACTTTTTTTATCAGCGCAGTAGTTGTAAACCACGTCTCTACTTTGCACCCATCGAACCTTATTCCTGCCCTTAGCGTCAAGCGCATGATTTTGCCATGCCTTAGCATTGCCTGCAGAATCAGTGGATTTACATGAAGAGACGCCGGATGTGACTGCGCAGCCATCAATTTTGAAGTTTCTGTAGTAAGCAGTGAAAGGAGCATGTGTCCTGTCAGTCTTGACTCTGCCTCCTTGTGTTGCCCACTCATCTGCATTCCATAAGCTGCAGTACACTTTCATTGGTTGGCTCTTTGGGAATGGAATGTCATTGTTTTCATGGTTGTTGTATACTCTAATTGGGATGTTATCTACCAAGAACCTGATCCATCATATTGAAAAAAATGTAAGCATAATAAAATGTACGTAACAAAAATAGAATTTAACTTCTTTATGTATTGGTAATATAAAAATATTTAAAACACCAGATAACATACTGTCAGTATATAACATAATTATAAAAGTAGCTTACACTATGCGGTTAGCGTTCCACACAATGGTGTAGGTGTGAAATGCTGCAGTTGGGTCGAACCAAAGGCGGAATTGTTGTTCTTTGTTTCCCTTTCCTTGAGAATACACGTTGGTGTGGACAGTGTAGGGCTCTCCAGTCGTATTACCCAAGAACTCGAAATCTATCTCATCATGTCCTTCTCCTTGTGAAGATAATTGATCAAGAAATAACGAACATAAAATAAAAATCAAATCACAGTAACATGGAAATAAATATAGACTTATATTTATAAAAATCGAAAATTGAATAGCTTACAAAGAAGGTGGTGACAGAGCCAGCAGAGTTTCCAGGTACAAGTTTGAGTTGCATGTCAAATCTCCCAAATAAATACTCATTCTTGGATTGAAAACCTGAAGTTTGTCAAGGGACAGAGAGAGGTCTCTGCCTCCTTCTGTTATTTTACCACGTCCGTCGCCCCAAGTGATTTCTGCAAGATTATTAAAATTAGCTGATGCAGCAACTAGGCTGCCCATTAGAATGCAAATCAGAAGGAAATGAGAAGCCATTGAAATGATGAAGAGAAGATAAGAGTAAGCGTGATGATATATTCTTTAGGTTGCTTAAAGAGTCCTTTTATAGGTGGACTATATATGAGGGGGCATTATTCCTTGAGAACATGAGAGGAAGTAGAGGCTCCAAATGGAAGAAATATGGGCAACATATTATTGAGGAAACCTTGGTTTATTCACATTGCGGACCAAATACTTGTTTGCGCGTGGTTTCTGTTTTTGACCGATTATAGCGATATAATTTACTAATTTATATTACCTCATCTGAACATGCATTTTTCTGTTCTAAAGAATAACTGAATAGGATCCAGCTATTAGTAGTATTATGATACTGCATGGCATGTGAATACGTGAGCTAGCTCTATTTTCTGTGTTTACTTAATTACACGCAAGCAGTAACAAAAATATACTTTTTATTGACTGGGTTTTATCCTTACATATGATGGATATTAATGGAATGGAAATAGGCTTAACAAGTAATTATTTTAGTTAAATTATCAACTTGATGTTCAGAAACACATGGAAGCATCCAAAATCATGCTGCCATGAGACGACCGAACATGAGTTCCTATAACCAAACATTATTTTGGAACTAAATAATTCATGACGGTGCTTAATAGGAGATATCTCAAAATGAAAAGATTTGGAGCTTAAGGGTGTGTTTGGTACGTAGGAAAATATTTTTCAATTTTTCCATGTTGGTTGGCTTAAATATTTATTTTGTAGGAAAAATATTTTCCAAAACTCATTTTTAACATTTCCCACCCTATTTCCCATCCCCACAAAAAGTACTTTCTTTTTCAATGTTAGTGTTTTGGGCTGGGGTGGTGTGGAGGGAGGAGCAAAGGAAACATGGAGATGGAAAAGGGGAGGTGAGGAGAGTAACATAAAAATTATTTTCCTAAAAAATATTTTCTATTATCTTACCAAACATTAGAAATATTTTCCCAATTTTTTCAGTGGCCAATCAAACAAGAAAAAATTAATAATTAAATCACTCAATTTTAACATTTTTCTTTGTACCCGACACACCCTAAATAATGCGTGACTACCTAAATATTTAAAGTTGTGATCCTAATCGGTTAGCAAGTCTTTTCATTCTTAATTGCTGTATGTTATCTAGCCTCATCTGCCCCCAAGTCTTTTTTCTCTTTGTTGTTTCGTCGGCCATCATGAAATATTATGAAGTTTAACTTATTGAGTCAGTTAATATTGAGGACATAATTTTCACCATAGATGACATTCTTCTCTCGATCATGTTCATATAGCATGGCTTTGTTTGTAGTAGTAACTCTTTGAACGTTAAGAAATCAAAACTCACATAATAATTCACGTAACAGCCCCTGGCCCTTTGAGGTGTTTGCATTTGAGACGTCAAAACTTAATATGCAACAACGCCATCGGCCTGGATGCTCCAGTATGGATCAAATTCAACTTCACAATTTCAAATTAAGTAGGAGAAAGAACAAGAATGGGACTTTTTGAAGCAATGGTTCTGCACATATATAACAATGAGCATTCCCCTCAGATATTGTGGAAGCTTAACTGGTTATAACTATAGGATCAAATTATAAATTTGGTGCTCACAATGGAAAGGATATTAGAATATGTAATTTTGTGCCTTCCTTACTTGTTGTAAAAAGAGAGGTAAGGCTTTATGTCCCTTCTCCATGAATTTCCTTTTTGAATATTAATATTGTTTATCCATAAAACGGTATAGTTGAATTTGTTACGTGGTTTATAAACAAGCTAACTGATTTGATTCTACAATGATAAATAAATAAGATTACAAGTAAGAATTAGCAATTAAGATTGAAAAAAATGGCAAGCCTGGCTCCGAGAATAACGTCTTCGAGGACAGAAATAAGAACAATATAGAAAGAAAATAAAATTGTTTTAATTGAGAGAAAAAGTGCAATACAATATAAGTTTTGCTATGAATTTCGTATGTTATAATGGCTACTGGCCTGCTATTTATAGCAATATCTAGGAAAATAAGATCCTAAGGTCAAGTCCCTCTTAAATAACAATAAAGGGGGGCCATTGATAAATATGAAGCAGAAGCCCATGAATGCAAATATTCTCAACAATGACTGCCCATTTAATGTCAAAGAATATTCTTTGAATGCTATCCGATGGCAAATATTTGAACCGCTCCCATTGACCAGGATCCTTTCGGGATTTATCCGATACCACCCGCAACTATTGTTTCGGGTGCTAGTTGGCACGTGATTCACCTTTTACCTATCTTCATTTTCACTCGGCGTGCTATTATTTGATCATTTATTACGAACCAGTTTTATCATACACAGATAGTTCTCCTACTTTCCAGTAGCATATCTTTGTGTCACCGAGAAGTTCGTGAAGATCCCTTTCTTGGCGGGAAATCTTTTGAACAACCTCTGACGCTTGAAAGGACGCATGTCTTCTCACATTTAATACCGCGAACACATGTTGCCTCACGATAACAATATTTTTTTAGTTCTCACGGTAATCATGACCACGATTTTTGGCATCCATATATTTACTTATACTCATTGTTTTATCTCATTCACTTCCAATAATTTCATAAGTTTATTATATTCTTTGCACTCAAGCTTCTCTTGCTAGAAAATCTTTCATCTTCTCTAACTTTCTCAAACATTTTGCTGCTCTTCCATTACCATGGCTTCTTCTACTAAATCTTTTAGGAACTCTGATCTTCTTTTTGGTGGAGGATCCCACAGTAAGCACCATTATACCCAAACACCTAAGTATCCTCAACGACTTCCTAGAAAAGTTCCCCTCTGCATCCCCACGGATTTGGACCGTTAGTAGAGACCCCTCCTCTATTTTCCCTTAGAGTATTCCTTCTATGAAGGAGGAGGACAACTAACCAGACCTTACATCCTTGCTCCGAATTTGATAGAGCGGGTTACTTTCACCAAGGAAGATTTTATGTATGTCTATACGTACCTATTTACCTTAGGTCAGCTTTTGTTAAACGAAAGCCTCGGCCCCGTGATATTGGAGTTCTGCCACCGGTACCAGGTTAGTTTAGTATAATTAGGCCTATCGATATGGAGAACGGTTGCTTGCCTATACCGGTTATGCACGAACACTAGAAAATCCATAACCCTAGCACACGTGATGAATCTTTACTCCCCCAATATCTTCTGTGAGGGAGTAATAAATTTCAGTAAACGTAGCCATCATGCCCTACTTACCAGCATGGATGATGATAGTGATTGTCGATCGATGGAGTGATTTGTCATCATCGCTACCGGAGATATCATCCCGACCACAACTCCATCGCCCTAAGTTTGTAATTTATTTATCTCTTTTCTTTGTAAAAAGAGCATTTTCCATCATTGTTCATCTATTTGTTTCCGTTGTTACAGCTACCCAGTGGACATCATGCGAGTTCAAGGCCTAGACCAGTGGGTTCAGAAGATTTTGGATACCACAACACCAGAAACCTGCTAGTGGAAGAAAGTAGCCCCCAAATACGGATGGAAGGCCAAGAATCATGGTAAATCGATTCCTTTTTTGTTGTCTTTGCATGAACACAAGTAATTTTGCTAACTCCACGCTTTTCTTGATTCAGGATCCCGGAGGGCTCTGTCACCTACCCCAAGATGGATATTTTGGTTGACTATTCAGAGGCTGCGAGGGTGCTACAAAGTGCCCTTATCTGAAGTTGCTCCCTCGGATCTGCTTCCGATGGTGGTTCTTCTTCTCATACTCCCCATCCAGAGAACAAACATTAAAAAAGGTGGCGTTCTTCCTCAGTTGGAGATAAAAATAAGAAAATAAGGACCACAACAACCAAGCTGACAATAGCGATTGTCGTGTAAGATGAAGAACCCAGTGATGAAATGTCTCCTCTCCAAAAAAAAAAGAATAACTTCATCAGCTTTACCGGATACTCAGCCAGGAAAGTTTCAAAACCTTACCATAGAAGAGGTCCAAGCATTTTCGACCGAGATAATTCTGATAGATAATTTCAATTCCCACTATCTTGTCCCTGTAGTTGTTTATGATCCAAGGAGCTCGGGTCCCAGGCCTTTTATACCTTTGAGCACTGAGCAACCAACAATCAACATTGTTCCTATTGTAGTTGCTTGTCAACCTTCAATGCCAACAACTTCACGCCCTTCTATACCTGATGCACCTTCATCACCGGCAACTACTACATCTCCTAAACTAGCTATAGACACTCGAGAGGATGGTTCTTCTCCTCCCCGGTCTCCAAACCGCAAGAATTTGACAATTACTCACCCTCTTCTCCAGATCCCTTCAGGGAGGAGGCATTCCCCTCTTTCAGTTCTTAAGGGTGTGGAATCCGCTATCCAGGCTGGTGGATCTTGCCAACTACTTGAAGCCATTGTCTTTAGAGAAGGATAATAAGAAAATACACTCCCTTTCTATGGAGTGCCTATTGGATAATGCAATGCATAATGCGACAACGGTATCGTACTTGATCTCTTTTAACTTTTTTTCTACTAAACTATTGTAATGTAGTTTCTAACCTCGATATACTTTAAACAAACCAACGTCCTTTCTTCCGAGGGTCTTCAAAGATTGATTCTTGATAAAGAAAGACTTGTTTTTGAATGGGATCAACTCTTGACTGAAAGGAATCAACTTGATGCACGCCTACCCTTGCTGGAGGCAAAAGCTGCTAAGGCGGGAGAGCTTGAGGCCCAGTTGCAGCAAAGTGAGCAAGAAGTGATAGCCTATAGCCAAGAACGTGCACAATGCTAAGGCTAAGTGGGATGAGCTTCATGATATTGTACTTGCTTCTACAGAGTGTATGTCTGCCTCCGAGGAACAAGTAAATAACTTGAATGCAACCTTGAACTCTAAAATCGAGGAGGCCAATGCCACTGGAGCAAATCCGTTTCACCTATGTATAATTTTGTGATCTTGATTATAACTTTGGGGCCTGGAGATCCAAGAGGGATAGCTTTCAGGCTGAGGTTGACATGCTTAAGGAAAAGCTCTAGTACCAAGGGTATTCCCTCGTATTTGAAAAGACGTATGCTATGTATCATATGAGGAAAAAACCTTGGAAGAAGCAAAGCGGGCATCATTGATATTGATTATTGTATCGCCAAGGCTCGAACATTGGAGTTAACTTCTCAAGAACGTCTTCCTTCTCAGCCTGACAAAAATGACTCTTCAAGCACCAATTCTGAGTATTCGAGAACCAAGGATGAAATTGAAGAGAATGATGATGACGGACCAGGTCCCAATCTGACGGCTGACCCCCTTTCTTCCACCCGAGGGGGGGAGGGGGTGTAGAAGCCTCTTTCTCCCGGGCTTCATCGTCAATAACGTTAAGATTTTTTCCTTGCGTTGTTTTTCCCCTTTGCCTTTTGCTTTTTTGTACTTTTATAATTATTCTAAAATTTTCATCATGTTTGGAACTTTGAAAAATAAAAAACAATTTTGCTTAAGTATTTTGCAAGATACATTTTCTTTGCATCGAATTAGTTAAAGCTTCACGCATATGTTCATCTGATAGCTTCTGATTCCGGGCATAAATTTTTCCTTAGTCAACCCTTTACTATGAGGGTTTGATAAAACAGGGCCCTCTTATGTTTATGGTGCTCTTGAAGAGGACGTCTCCTGTTCATTCTGGCACAAGCATTTGAAGCTATTAGTTAACTTTCAAATGACAAAATCAACTCATCAGTTGGACAAGAAACAAGATAAAAATATATGAAATTTATTTTTTCCTTTTATCTTCAAAAGTACATAAGCATTCGTTTGCTTGGGAAAACTACCAGTACTTGTGGCTAACTTGTACCGCTTGCTTCTAAGGGGTTGGTCACGCAATTAGAATGCAGAAAGTTTTGATCTGTCTGTTGAAACAACCCGTGAACGGTTAAATAGTCTTTGGTTCATTGGCAAGTTATCTTTCCCATTAGGAACTTTCCATCGAGCCAAATATTATTTCACCAGCCCATAATGGTTTATGACTTAAATGCCTTATCAATTAAATGTCTTAACCTTGCTGATGATGTCCTCTCGTAGTATGTTTTTCATTGCTGCCTCGTTAAAAACCTTGCAGGAAAAACCTGATTGGGACAAAATTTGGTCAAAGGGAAAAAGAGTCCAGCATATACTTTCACTATAAATAGGATCCATCAGCAGTAATACCTTTCAGGTGAGCAACGTTTCAATTTTTAGGTAACTTGACTCCATCTTGATTTTAAGCTTGTATGATACTTTGCTGGTGACCTGAAACCCGAGGGGCCTTCCCACATTGGACCCAACTTCACAATGTTGATTTCTTTAGTGTTCTTAGTCACCTTTGTCAAAACTAAGTCTCCCACTTTTAAGCAGAGATTGGCCCTCTGATTATATTGTCTCTCCACCTTTGTTTCTAAGCCATTATCATCACATGTGCCAAGTCCTTGTGTTCATCAAGCAGATCAAGTTTCACCAGCAATGCCTCATTTCTCTGGTTTTGCTTGGGAAAACTCTAAGTTTGGTTAGCTTCCGTGTCATACATGATAGAGTTAAAGGTCTATCCCCCGTGCTTGACTTTGTTGTCGTGTGATATGCGTATTGCATGCCTGGTAACTCTTCGAGCCACTTTCCTTTAACAACTTCTAACTTCATTTTGAGGTTTTGGATAATCACCTTGCTGGTTGATTCCGCCTGTCCATTAGCGCTTTGATGGTACGATAAGGATATAATCCTCTGATTTTCAAATCATTCAGAAATTTTGTGACTTTTGAACCTATTAATTGTGGTCCATTATCGCAAGCAATCTTCTTTGGTATTCCAAATCAGCATTTTATGTGTTCCCACAAGAAGTCGACCACTTTGTGTTCACTAATATTTTGATAAGGACTTTTTTCAACCTATTTAGTGAAGTAATCAGTTAAAATTAAAATAAATATTACCTTTCCGGGACCCGGTGGAAGTGAATCAAATTATCCCCTGCTTTATTAACAACCATGGGGACAGTACTGAATGTAAGATTTCCGTCGGTCGGTGCACCAACTGTGCATACAGCTGGAACTTGTTGCTTTTTTGAACAAACGCCTTTCCGTTTTGTTCCATCTATGGCTAGTAATATCCTTCCGAAACGAGCTTCAGTACCAATGAATCTGCATTGGAATGGTTCCCGCAAATTCCTTCATGGACCTCTCTTACTCATAGTCTACCTCTAAGGCTCCTATACATTGGGCCAAAGGGCCTTGGTACGATCTCCTATATAATTTCCCACTCATGAAGCAGTAGCGAGCCGCTTCGGTGAGTAGTGCCCAAGACACCTTCAAGTCTTCGAGGAACTTTTCATTCTCCTATCGCCACAAGGTAAATTTATCTCCTATCTCAAGGCAAGGAAGATAACAAAAAATGACTACATTTATCACTAAGTTCGGGTTTGGGATGTGGAAGTAGAGTTACCAACCATTCAGTTCTTTCCTATAGTTAATGAGTTTCCCGATGTTTTTCTCGATGACCTTCTGGGTCTTCTTCCTGAGCGAGAAAATGATTTTTCAATTAACCTACTACTACAAGATATTCATCCAATATTTATTCTTCATATAGAATGGACCTTGCAGAGCTGAACAAGTTAAAGGAACAACTAAGGGGCTTGCTTGAAAAAGGTTTTATCAGATATAGTACGTAACCATGGGGAGAACCTGTGTTGCTTATGAGAAAGGAGGATGGTTCCTTATGACTGTGTATTAATTATAGGCAGTTGAATAAGGTGACAATCAAGAATAAGTACCCGCTCCTGAGAATTGATGATTCATTTAATCTATTGCAGGTGCCAAGTATTTTTCAAAGATATACCTGAGGTCCGAGTACAATCATGTAAGGGTTAAGGATGAAGATATTTTGAAGACAGCATTCAGGATTAGATATGGGCACTTTTAGTTTCGTGTTATGTCGTTTGGTTTGACTAATGCCCCAACAGTATTCATGGATTTGATGAATTGTGTTTTCAGGCCCTTTATAAGATCTGTTCTTAATTATATTTATCAGCGATATATATTGGCATATTCTCATTCAAAGGCTAATCATGCAGATCACTTGCGTACTGTGCTCAGAGTTCTACAAAAGGGGAAGTTGTATGCAAAATTCTCTAAATATGAATTTTGGTTGAACTTTGTAGCTCTCCATCGGTATATTATTTCAGGTAAAGACATCCGAGTGGATATACAAGAGAATGAGGCAGTGAATACTTTGCCTAGACCCACAATACCGATGAAGGTTCATAGCTTCTCCTTTGGCAGGATACTACAAGAATCTTGTAAGGAATTTTCTTCTCTTCTAAGCACCTTTGACCAAAGTGGTATGTGGTGTCTTGCTTGATGTTTCGGAATAACATAAGGAAATCTATGGTGCAAGTAGGTGGAAGAAAGGATGTGAATAAGTATAAATAGATAGGTATTGGTCGCAAGCTAAAGTATGGTGCAAGAAGGTTCTAGGATGTTACGACCCGGATTTTTCACCCTCGGGAGTCGTGATGGCGCCTACTAATGGGAGCTAGGCAAGCCAAATCTTAACTATTTGTTACATCATCATGTTGCTTCTTTTTAACAAAAGCAAGTCGATAATATGATAAAAGCCGAATTTTAAATAAATAAGCGGAAGTCAATAATTACATATCTTAAGGCTACGTCTATTACAACTATTAAGAACCTCAATACCCAAAATCTGGTGTCACAGTGCCACAGACTGTCTAAGAGTTACTACATACAAGGATTGAAGAAATATAATGCACTGTTTCTAGACAAAGAAAATGAAATACGAAATAAATATGGAGGGAGATGTTGGGGCTCGCGGACGCCTGCAGCTCTACCTTGGGCCTCCGTGTGGACTGAAGGAAGTACTCCAACTACTGTCCGAAAAATGCTCCTGGATCTGCACACAGTGCAGAGTGTAGCATGAGCACAACCGACCTCATGTGCTGGTAAGTGTCTAACCTAACCTCAGCGAAGTCGTGATGAGGCTAGGACTAGACTACCGAATAAACCTGTGCAGTTAATATATATATATATATATATATATATATATATATATATATATATATATATATATATATATATATATATATAAAACAGCAAAAAAAAAAGTACGAAAAGAAACAGTCACATACAGTCAAGTATGGGAGGGGGAAACATGTTGTGGGGAAACATCGAATAGTAATAGGAAAAACAACAATTAAATATGAGGATCACTACAGTTCAATTGAAAATATGAAGGGAAAATCATGATGCGGGGTACAACAAGTATCAACAGAAAGTCAGTAATCGAGTGTAGATAAATCGTAACACAGTCATCATTGAAAACTTGGAAATCAAAACAAGTTCACGGAATCACCCTTCGCATTTTTACTCTCTATCACCAAAACAATACACGGTATCACTCTTTGTGATTTACCGCTCTCTCACCAATACAATACACGACATCATCCTTTGTATTTTACGCTCTTCCTCACCCAAATAACAATCACAAGGCAAACAAGGTAAGGGAATCTGTAATCTCGAAGTAAAATCAAATAACAACAAGTAATGAGAGAAACAACATAACTCGAATATCAACAAAGAATCGGAAATCAAAAAATGCATGGCATCAAACTTCGTGTTTTTACTCTCATCCTCACCAAAGCAATCATATAATAAAAATGTGCACGGCATCACCCTTCGTGCTTTTACTCTCTTTCCTCACCATATAATCAATAAAATCGGCACGGAACGATACATTGTGTGGCATGGAATCACCCTTCGTGCTTTAACTCTCTTTCTCACCCAAACAATAATCACAAAATAGGGTAAGGAAATAAAGGAAATTTGCAATAAGAATCCTGGCAAGGGAACAACAATTAAATAATTAAATTCTGACAAGGGAACAACAAATAAATCAACAATAGCCCGGCAAGGGTGACAACATAGTGATCTCTTTTCTTCCTCAATTTCACTTCACAATTCACTTCACAACTCGACCCAATGCTCTAGAGGTTCGATTATAACTTATACTTTCACAACTCGAGCCAATGCTCTGAAAGTTCAATTGTCACTTATACTTTTCACAATGTCTCTATGCAACTAGAGCCAATGCTCCTCAATATTCATAGATCACAATTCTTTCCATAGACTTTATACAACAATTAGAAATCTTCACCAAGGCATGAATAATATAACGAAGTCATGAAAATCATAATATAAGAACTCAAGGTCATGCTTGACACTAACATATAGATATTCGTCACCATGCCTATACGTTGTACTCAACAAGAATCAAATAGCAAATGAGAAACAACTCTTAATCCATCAAGCTAAGGTTAGACCAAACACTTACCTCGAACTTCTACTACCAACTCAATCCTCAAATACTGCCTCTCCTTTAAAATTTGGCTCCAACACAATCATATCAGTGCAAAATCGATTCAATAACATCAATAAAAATGCGAAACAATCCAATTCCAATGCTTAATTATAGCTTTCTAATCATTCTTCCCAAAAATTCAAAAATCGACCCCAGGGCCCGCTTGGTCTAAGCACGAAGTTCGGACCAAAATCCGATCACCCATTCACCCACGAGCCCGAATATATAATTTGTTTTTAAATTCGACTCCATAATGAGGTCTAAATCACATTTAATCAAAAAGTCCTAACTCTATCCGAATACCTAATTTTGTACCCTTAATTACATGTTTAGGCCTAGAAATCTAGTAGGTGTTTATGGAAAATGAAAAACATGAATCTAAGATTACATACCTATTAGTTTTTGGTGAAATCCTCTTTCAAAAATCTCCCAATTTGGAGCTAAGATGAAGAAGTTATGAAATTTTGCAAAAATCCCGAAATGGCTACTATTTTATCTGTTGGACGACAATGTTCATCGCATACGCGAGAACACTGTCACAATAGCGAAGGGCTGCCAGTAATGGACTTACGCAATCGCAAGTTCTTCCACGCGTTCGTGAGAGGTTGGTCCCCCTAACCTTCGCGTTCGTGGACAAGCTTACGCGTTCTCATAGAAGAACGACCAAAATCCCAGCCCCCTCCAATTAACGCTACGTGCTCGCGTCACACAGGTCGTGTTCGCGATGAGAAAATCCCCCAAAGGTCCACGTTCGCGACTGTGGCTTCGTGTTTGCAATGGCCAAATCCACCCTTGTATCCATTAACGTTATGCGATCACGAGAGTAACTGCGCGATCATGAAGAACAATAGGCATGAGCACCTGTTGCAGATTTTCTACAATTTTTCCTAAGTTCAAAACTTCTCAAAACACATCTGAAATACACCCGAGCCCTCGGGGCTCCCAACCAAACACACATAGTAACTCAAAAACATCATATAAACTTAACCGTATGATCAAATCACCAAAATAACCTCAATTACAATGAATGAATCCTCAAAATCAAGAACTTTTTCTCAGACTTCATCAAGTTTCAAATTTAGCAATTTAGGTTTGAATCATGTCAAAATGACTTAAACCATATATAAGACATGTACTGGGAATATGAACCAAAATATGATCCCAATATAATCGCTTTCTAATAATATTTTATTTAAATTTCTTTTTAATTTTTCAGAAAACAATTTTCTTTAAAAATTCATTTCTCGGGCTCGGGTCCTCGGAATTCGATTCCGAACATACACCCAAGTTCCATATTTTCCTACAGACCCTCCAGGACAATCAAATCATGTTTCCATATTCGTTTACCTAAAATTTTGAACGAAGTCAAATTTATTCATATTAACGTCAAAACGTATCATTTTTTACAAAACTTTGTTTCTAAGCTTTCCGGCTACGCGTCAGGACTGTGCATGCAAATTGACGTGACTTTAAATGAAGTTTTAAAGGCTTCAGAAGCACATAATGCAATTTAAAAGCAAGTGATTACCTAAAGGTCATCACATTCTCTACCTCTAAAACAATCGTTCGTCCTCGAACGGACAGAGAAAGTACTTGAGCCGGGGAAAAGATGGGAATAAAAGCTCCCCATATCATACTCAGACTCCCAGGTCGATGTCTCAGGAGGCTGACCTCTCTACGGAACACGAACAGAAGGAAAACTCTTGGATCTCAACTGATGAACCTATCGTCTAAAATAGCCACTGACTCCTCCTCGTAAGACAAATCCTTGTCCAATTGGACAGTGATGAAATTTCACAAGTGGGATGGATCACCATGATATTTCCGGAGCATGGACACATGAAACACTGGATGTACGGCTGATAAGCTTAGCAGCAATGCAAGTCTATCGGCTACCTCTCCCACTCGATCATAATCTTAAATGCACCAATGAACTCGGGGCAAAGCTTTCCCTTCTTCCTAATTCTCACATTCCCTTCATAGGCGACAGTCAGAGCAATATCCGCTCACCAACCATAAAAGCCACATCTCGAACCTTGCGGTCTGCATAGCTCTTTTTCTTGGACTGGGATGTAGGAAGCCTATCCTGAATAATCCATACCTTGTCAAAGGCCTCTTGAACAAGATCCATACCCAACAATCGAGCCTCTCCCGGCTCAAATCATCCAACCGGAGATCGACACCGTCTACTATATAAAGCCTCATAAGGAGCCATCTGGATACTCGACTGGTAGCTGTTATTGTAGGCAAACTATGATAAAGTCTAAAATTGATCCCGTGATCGTCCATAGTCAATAACACTAAATCGGAGCATATCCTCCAATATCTGAATAGTCCGCTCGGACTGACCATCTCTCTGGGGATGAAATGTTGTGCTCAACTCAATCCGCGTGCTCAACTCTCACTGAACTGCTCCCTAGAAATGCGAGGTAAACTGCGTAACTCAGTCCGAAATGATAGACACATGCACGCCATGAAGGCGAGCAATCTCCCGGATATAGATCTCAACCAACCTCTCGGATGAATAGGAGACTGCCACAGGAATGAAATGTATTGACTCGGTCAGCCTATCAACAATGACCCATACTGGTCAAACTTCTTCCGAGTCTGCAGGAGTTGAGTAACAGAGTCCATAGTGAGCCACTTCCGCTTCCACTTCAACTCGGGAAGCTCAATCCTCTTAAATAACTTACCAGGCCTCTTATGCTCTTACCGAATGTGCTGACAATTTAAATATCGAGCCACATATGCAACAATATCCTTCTTTATTCTATGCCACCACTAATGCTGGAGCAAATCCTGATACATTTTTGCGACTCCCGGATGAATAGAGTACTAGGAACTATTAGTTTCCTCTAAAATCAACTTCTGAAGACCATATACATTAGGCATACATACTCGACCCTGCAATCTCAAAACTCCATCATCATCTAAGGTAACCTATTTGGCACCTCCACGCTGCACCGTGTCTCTAAGGACATAAAAAGGGGATCATCAAACTACGGATAACAAATGTGCTCCAATAATGAAGAACAAGCGACCGTGCAAGCTAATAACTGGCTAGGCTCAGAAATACAACCTTACAAACCTATTGGCCAAAGCATGAACATCCAAAGCAAGTTATCTCTCACCGACAGGAATATAAGCAAGACTGTTCATACTGGCTGACTTCCTACTCAAAGCATCGGCCACCTCATTGGCCTTCCCCCGGTGATAGAAGATAGTGATATGATAATCCTTCAACAACTCCAGCCACCTCATCTACCTCAAATTCTACTCTTTTTCTTAAACAAATACTGAAGACTCTTGTGATCCATGAACACCTCACATACCACGCCATACATATAATGCCTCCAAATCTTCAATGCGTGAACAATTACTGCTAACTCTAAGTCATGATCCAGATAGTTCCTCACATGAATCATCAACTGCCGTGAAGCATAGGCAATAACCTTTCCATTCTCCATCAAAACTGCACCAAGTCCAATACAAGATGTATCATAATAAACTATATAAGGCCATGAACCTGTGGCCAAAACCAACACTGGTGTCGTAGTCAAATCTGTCTTGAGCTTCTGAAAGCTCACCTCACACTCGTTCGACCATCCAAACTGGGCACCCTTCTGCGTCAACTTGATCATCAGGGCTGCGATAGGTGAGAACCCTTCCATAAACCGATGATAGTAGCCTACCAATCCCAAAAAACTCTGAATCTATGTAGTTGATACTGGTCTAGGCTAGTTCTTAACTGCCTCAATCTTGCTCGAATCAACCTGAATACCCTATGCTGATACAAAATGACCCAAGAATGCAACTGAATTCAACTAGAAATCACACTTCGAGAACTTAGCATACAACTGACTATCCTTAAGAGTCGGAAGAACGACTCTGAGATGTTCTCGTGCTTCTCCTAGTCGCGGAAATATATCAAAATATCATTAATGAAGACCATCATGAATGAGTCCAAATAAAGCCTGAACACTTGATTCATCAAATTCATAAAAGCTGTTGGGGCATTTGT
The DNA here is from genome assembly GCA_034376525.1 of Nicotiana benthamiana. Taxonomy (NCBI): domain Eukaryota; kingdom Viridiplantae; phylum Streptophyta; class Magnoliopsida; order Solanales; family Solanaceae; genus Nicotiana; species Nicotiana benthamiana. The sequence goes on from CM067337.1 coordinate 19,021,265, forward strand.
TAACCTGAATAACGTAACAAAGAACTCGTAATGCACGTACCGAGTGCGGAATACTGTCTTAGGTACATCGGATGCCCTAATCCTCAAATGATGGTAGTCGGATCTCAAGTCAATCTTTGAAAATACCTTGGCCAACTGAGTTGGTCAAACAAATAAACAATCCTCGATAATGGATACTTATTATTAATTGTAACCTTGTTCAACTGCTGGTAATCAATACATATCCTCATCGATATGTCCTTCTCCTTAACAAACAACACCGCCGCATACCAAGGAAAAACACTAAGTCTAATGAAACATTTCTCAAGCAAGTCTTGTAACTGCTCCTTCAACTCTTTCAACACAAGTTAAGCCGTACGATATGGCAGAACAGAAATGGACTGAGTGTCTAGATCCAAATCAATGCAAACATCAATATCCCTATCGGGTACCATACCTGGTAGGTCTGAAGGAAATACCTTAAGAAACTCATGAACGGGCACAAAATAAATAGAAGGAACCTCAGCACTAGAATCACAAGCATATGCTAAATAGGACAAACACCCTTTCTTGACCATACGTCGAGCCTTCACATAAGAGATAATATTATGGGTAGAATTACCAGGAGTCACTCTCCACTCTAAATGAAGCAAACCCGGTAAAGCCAAAGTCACACTCCTGGCGTGATTGTCCAAGATAGCATGGAAAGGTGATAACCAGTCCATCCCTAATATGACGTCGAAATCAACTATATCTAGAAGAAGCAAATCTACACGAGTCTCAAGACCTCCAATCACAACTATACATGATCAATGAACATGATCCACCACAATAGAATCACCCACCGACGTAGACATATAAACAGGGGCACTCAAGGAACCACTAGGCATGACCAGATGCGGCGCAAAATAAACCGACGATTCTCCACTACAAGCCAGAACGGTACATGTACCTCCACCTCTAATACTTCTACCTCCACCTCTAGCATATCTACCTCCATCTCTAATACTGTTGCCTCCACCTCTAGCTAACTGAGCGGGCTGGACGAGTCCCTCAATGAACCTCCTCACTCTCACTCTCTCATAGTGGAAAGTATGATAAGAGCAAGACGAACCAAGTCGATAAATCTGATCTCGTACTAAATAATAGTGACAGAACCCTGCTGGAGATGCTCAAATTGCCTCTGATGGGCCTCTCTCTCTAAGTAATGGGCATAAACGTCTCTACAAATAGCTGCGTGAATTGTCCTCAAGTCGAAGCAGATCACCTAACTGGTATGGCAAATAAATAGTCCCTCCAACAGATCTTGGTAGATCCAAGCATGCGAAGAGTATAAAAATCGACCCCATTAGTCTCCACGATCCCCATGTTCCTGAGAACCTCATGACAGCAGTCTAGAAAATCTTGGGCTCCTCAGAAGATGCACCGCCAAAAGTAGTAATGAAGAACATGGTGAAACTTATCCAACCTCCACAAAGCCTCCGAAGACATAGCTAACCTATCAACAGTCTGTGCTACTACTCGTTTGAAGAAGCAGTACATGACCTCGCCATTCGCAAAAGGACAAGAGTAGAGGTTTCAATTTAGCACTGAGAGAAAAAAATTTCACAACAAGAAAGAATAGAAGTGAAACTTTTTCCTAACTCTGTAGCCTATGATACAATTATATCCGTCTCTGTACCGATCACACAAACTCTACTAAGCTTGCATATGAACAGTGAGACCCTTGTAACCTAGAGCTCTGATACTAAATTGTCATGACCCGGATTTCCTACCCTCAGGAGTCGTGATGGCTCCAACTAATGGGATCGAGGCAAGCCAAACATTAACTATTTGTTACATTATTATATTGCTTCTTTTTAACAAACGCATGTTTATAATATGATAAAAGCAAAATTTTAAATAAATAAGCGGAATTCAAAAATTATATATCTTACGGCTACGTTTATTACAACTTTAAAGAACCTCAATTCCCAAAAACTGGTGTCAAAGTGTCACAGACTGTCCAAGATTTACTACATACAAGGTTTAAAGAAATATAATGCACTATTTCTGGACAATGAAAATAAAATAGGAAATAGAGATAGAGGAGACGTCGGGACCTGCGGACGCCTGCAGGTCTACCTTGGGTCTTTGGGTGGACTGGAGGAAGTACTCCAACTATTGTCTGAAAACTGCTCTTGGATCTGCACACAGTGCAGAGTGTAGTATCAGCACAACCGACCCCATGTGTTGGTAAGTGTCTAGCCTAACCTCGGCGAAGTAGTGATGAGGCTAAGACCAGACTACCGAATAAACCTATGTAGTTCAAATATATATATATAGCGGAAAAGAAACATGGAAAGTAACAGTCGCATAGAGTCAAGTATGGGAGGGGAGAACATGCTTCGAGGAAACAACGAATAGTAACAGGAAAACAACAATTAAATATGAGGATCACTACAGTTCAACTAAAAATAGGCAGGGGAAATTATGCTGGGGGTACACCAAGTATCAACAGGAAATCAGCAATCTAGTGTAGAGAAATTGTAACACAGTCATCAATGAAGACTTAGAAATTAAAACAAATGCACAGCATCACCCTTCGTGTTTTTACTCTCTCTCACCAAAACAATCCACGGCATCACCCTTCATGCTTTACCACTGTATCACCAAGACAATACACGGCATCACCCTTCGTTTTTTACGCTCTTCCTCCCCCAAACAACAATCACAAGGAAAATAAGGCAAGGGAATCTGTTATCTCGAAGTAAAATCAAATAACAAGTAATGGGAGAAACAACATAACTCGGATATCAGCAAAGAATCGAAAATTAACAAATGTAAGGCATCACCTTTCGTGTTTTTACTCTCGTCCTCGCCAAAGCAATCATATAATAAGAATGTACACTGTATCACCCTTCATGTTTTTAATCTCTTTACTCACCATGTAATCAATAAAATCGGCACAGAATGGTACATCGTGTGGCAACTCACCCTTCGTGCTTTGACTCTCTTCCTCACCCAAACAGTAATTACAAAAACTAGGATAAGGAAATAAAGGAAATTCGTAATAAGAATCCTGGCAAGGGAACAACAACTAAACAATTAAATCCCGACAAAGGAACAAAAAATAAATCAACAATAGCCCGGCAAGGGTGAAAACATAATGATATCTACTCTTCCTCAATTTTACTTCACAATTCACTTCACAACTCGAGCCAATGCTCTAGAGGTTCGATTATCACATATACTTTCACAACTCGAGCCAATGCTCTAAAAGTTCAATTATCACTTATACTTTTCACAACGTCTATTTGCAACTTGAGCCAATGGTCTTCAATATTCATAGGTCGTAATTCTTTCCATAAAACTTTATACAACAATTACAAATCTTCACCAAGGCATGAATAATACAACGAAGTCATGAAAATTATAATATAAGACTCACGTGCATGCTTGACACCAACGTATAGATACTCGTCACCATGCCTATACGTCATACTCGACAAGAAGCTAATAGCAAATAGGACAAAACTTCTAATCCCTCAAGCTAAGGTTAGACCAAACACCTACCTCGAACTTCTACGGCCAACTCAAGCATCAAATACCGCATTTCCTTTCGAATTTGGCTCCAACACAAATGTATTTATTGAAAATCAATTCAATAACACCAATAAATTCTAAACAATCCAATTCCAATGCTTAATTATAGCTTTCTAAACATTCTTCCAAAAAATCCAAAAATCGACCCCGGGCCCGCTTGGTTAAAACACAAGGTTCAGACGAAGACCCGATCACCTAATCACCCATGAGCCCGAATATAATTTGTTTTCAAATCCGACCTCAAAATGAGGTCTTATTCTCAATTAATCAAAATCCCTAACTCTACCCAAATCCCTAATTTGCTACCCTTAATTACATGTTTTAGGCCTAGAACTCTAGTGGGTGTTGATGAAAAATAAAGAAAATGAGTCTACTATTACATACCTATCAGTTTGTGGTAAAATCCTCTTTCGAAAATCACCCAATTTGGAGCTAAGATGAAGAAGTTATGAAATTTTGCAAAAACCCCGAAATGGCTACTGTTTTTAAGTGTTGGGAGACAGTGTTCATCATGTTCGCGAAAACATTGTCGCGATCACGAATGGCTGCCACTAATGGACTTACGCAATCTCGAGTTCTTCCATGCGTTCACGAAGCGTTGATTCCCCTGACCTTCGCGTTTGTGGACAAGCCTACGTGTTCACGTAGAAGAACGACCAATATCCCAATCCTCTCCAATTAACGCTACGCGTTCGCGTGACACAAGTAACATTCCCGATGAGCAAACCCCACAAAGACCTGCGTTCATGATTGTGGATTCGCATTTGCAATATTCAAATCCACCCATGTCCCCATTTACCTTACATGATCACGATATTGACTGTGCAATCGTGAAGAACAACAGGCTTGATCACCTATTGCAGATTTTCTAAAAAATTTCCTAAGTTCAAAACTTCTTGAAACACATCAAAAACACACCCGAGCCCTCAGGGCTCCGAAATACACACGTACTAAGTCAAAAACAGCATACAAACTTATCTATGTGATCAAATCGCCAAAAATAACCTCAATAACAATGAATCAAACCTCAAAATCACGAACTTTTTCTCAAACTTCATCAACTGTCAAATTCAGCAATTTAGGTCCGAATCATGTCAAACGACGTACATTTTCTACCAAACCTTAAAGAAATTACTTAAACCATATATAGGACCTATACCGGGCGCAGGAAACAAAATACGGGATCGATACCATAGAATTCTAATTAGATTTCATTTCTAATTTCGTTAAAAATTTTCAAAAAAACAATTTCCTATAAATTTATTTCCTGGGATCGGGACCTCGGAATTTGATTGCGGGTATACGCCCAAGTCCCGTATTTTCCTACGAACCCTTCGAGATCGTCAAATCACGGGTCCAGGTCTGTTAACACAAAATATTGACCGAACTCAAATTTATTCATTTTACAGTCAAAACTTATCATTTTTCACAAAATTTCATATTAAAGCTTTCCGACTATGTGCCCGGACAGCATAACGCATATCGAGGTGACCCTAAATGAGGCAAGACCTCAAAAGCACAGACTGCACATTAAAATTGTTGCTCAGTGTCCTAACTGTCAGCAGGATAAGATTGAGCATCAAAAAGCCGGTGGATTATTACAGGCTTTGGAGATTCTGACTTGGAAATAAGAAGTAATCAATATAGATTTTATCTTAGGCTTACCTCGTACCCAATGTAAGTTCGATTCAATATGGATAATTGTTTATAGACTTACAAAGTCAGCCTATCTTTTCCTATTAGGCCTACATATTCAGTGGAGGATTATGCAAGGCTTTATATTAAGGAGATAGTACAACTACATGGTGTCCCTGATTCAATTATCTCAGATCGAGGAGCACAATTTACATCTAATTTCTAGAGGTCCTTCCAAAAAAGGATTGAGGACTAAGATAAGTCTTAGTACAATATTTTATCCCCAAACTAATGGACAAGCCGAGCGCATAATTATCTCGAGGATATGTTACGAGCATGTGTGCCGGATTTTAAAAGAAGTAGGGATGAACATCTACCTCTTATCGAGTTTGCATATAATAATAGTTACCACTCCAGTATTCAGATGGCTACATACGAAGCTATTTATGGACGGAAGTGTGGGTCACCTATAGGGTGGTTTTATGTTGGGAAAACTATGTTAGTAGTACTAGAATTAGTACAACAGACAATAGAGAGAATTAAGCTTATACAGGAAAGACTACTAGTAGCTCAAATCCGTCAAAAGGCTTATGCGGATAATCGACCATGAGACTCGAAATTTCAGGTGGACGACTGGGTATTCCAAAAAGGTATCACTGATGAAAGTTGTCATGAGGTTTAGAAAAAAAAAGGAAAACTTATCCCTTAATACATGGGACCATAGAGGATCATACGCAAAGTAAGCCAGGTAACATAGAAGTTAGACTTGTCTTCGTACTTGGAGTTTGTACGTCTAGTGTTTCATGTGTCAAAGCTCCATAAATGTATTAGAGATCCTTCCAGAATTGTGTTAGTTGACGACATTCCGGTCACAGAGCAGCTATCGTATGAAGAAACTCCAATAGCTGTATAATATGGATAGATTCAAAGATCAAAAACTGAAGACGTAGCTTCGGTGAAAGTACTTTAAAGAAACAATAATGTGGAAGATGTAGCTTAGGAGGCCGAGAAAGACATGAAGTCTAGATATTCCAACTTATTTCCTCTGCAAGAGAAGGATCTGACTGTGACGTCATAACCTTAAGGTACCTGTATGGATTCTAGTGTTACTTATTGTAATTGGCCATGTGAGGCCATTGTCGTTATTGATGGTTGTGGTCCTAGTGGCGTTGAATTATTAAGTTTCTACAAAAAGAGTTGGTTGCAGTATTGTTACCAAGGGCGACTCTGCCAAGGCTATAAAGATCCTGGAAGGTTAATCATTCGAGGACAAATGTTCCTAAGGGGGGAAGGATGTTACATCTCGCGCTTACATACGCTAAAATTTTATTTTTATTTAACCGCCGTAGACTCGGGGATGAGATCATCTTGACGTTAACGTATTTACGTTATTTTTAACAAGCGATAAATAAGTGTTACGAAGGATAAAGTGGTACACAAATTAAATAAAAAGAGTTTTGTTGAAAGTCGACAATTTTGGAATAAAATATGGGTCGAGCGATAGTACCCGATAATTATGAACTAGTATCATGCAAGGTATAATATGACCACGGTAGTGTAATATCTAAAGTAGATATGAGGTATTTTTAAAAAAAATAAAATTTCAAGTAATTTGTGTTAATTTTTAAATTATACGAGTAATTAATTAATTGCCGACTAAAAGAATATTACCTAGTTAACTAATAAGTGGATAAAAAAATTAATATCCCACCCCCACCCTAGGTGAAAAGAAGCCACAAGATTGAAAATGACTAAGTAGTAAGACCTTTGATCATTGTTTAGGAAACTTAGTAAACAATTCAATAGAATCAACTCACATTCTGACATTAGAAACAGAAACCATATTCCTTCCAAACAAAAAAACGTGATTCGTTCCAAAGAATTCAAGGAACCAAAAGAAATTCCGTCTGTAAATTTGTAAGAAGCAGTGGAAAATTTCGCTCAATCAACAAAGGTTTTCCAATGGAGTAATATACGAAATTTTTTCTACTCCAGGTATATTAAGTACCTCCCTTTTTTCTTTTAGCATGATCAAATTATACTGAAGAAACGAGCAAATACACAACTTTTATAAATTACTCTATTTACAGAAATAATCGGAGTGTCTATATTCTTGATTCCTCATGAGAATTATTATTATCTACTAATCATGGGTCTCAAAATAATATGCAATTGGAAAAGTTTATCCGGAAGGAGAATTATAAATTTTACGTATTTTTCATACATTTCACTCACTTATACATGTGCATTGATTGTATATATATATATATATATATATATATATATATATATATATATATATATATATATATATATATATGGAAAAATGGGAAAATGTTACGGTATTATATACGCACCACCATCTGATCAAATGGTATATGTTGATGATGTTGCCCACAGTGGCCGAGACGATACAATGGGATGTCCTCAGTGGCTTGATGATTTTATGTACACTCATAACTATCATGGCATGATATTTATACGCATGTGCATGACATTATAAATGTTTCGGAATTTATAAAGTTATTCAGATTTAAAGATGTGTTTCTGTATTCCATGTTCATCTATGTCTTTTACGTACAAAATTTTTATGCCTTACATATTCAGTACATTTTTCATACTGACAACCTATTTCACGGGGCATGTGTTTCATGCGCACAGGTGCAGGTGGACAAGCTGATGGTTCCCTTTCTTAGGATCCTTAATCAATGAGAGTTGCCGTGCTCCACTTAATCTGGTGCCGCTTTTGAGTTTGGTATGATACATTATATATATATATATATATATATATATATATATATATATATATATATATATATATATATATATATATATATATATATATATATATATATATATATATATACATATGTCGTGGCTAAGTCCCGTCTTTATGTAGTTATGTTTCCATTAGAAGTTTGTAGATAGTATGTCTAGTTGGGTTGTGTGTGGCCATAACAACTTTCAGTTTTGGATGTATAGTTGTCTATAGCAGGCTTGCCGGCTCGCCTAATGTATTACTTCTGTTTATGTATATATGCCTTGAAGGTAGGTTTCCTTCTTGTATGTTATTTTCGTAACCTTGTAGATGTTATTCAGGCTCGTATCTTAGGCGCATGCTTGGGGGTATTTGACAGGTAGGACTCAGGCACCCATCGCAGCCCATCGGTTCGGGTCATGACACTTAAGAACATCCTTAGATTGTGATCGCTTCCAACTCCACACTAGTATTAAGTAAGAAGAGAGGGTCACAATAGCTTTTACCCGATTTGAGGGTCGGGATCGAATTCCATAGGGAGCTAGTAAGGGATTTGATGCATCTATCTAGTCTAGAATCATGTAATTGCTCCAAACTTCACTTCCACACGTTTTTTGGTTTTTTAATTGTAAACTACTATTATCAAAATACTAAATGAAACTAGATTATGCTACGATATAATTGCTAAAGTTATTTCTAATGGGTAAAAGGGTACTATGGTGGTGAACTTCACCTAGGTGGTAAATCGACGGATAATTGCTTCTAAGACCCAATTAACATGATTGGGGAAATATGTATCGCCGTTGCACAATTTTACCCACTCGCATACCTCACGGTAGAGAGAGTGATTTTGCCCAATTGACTCTCTCGAGACCAAATAGGTAGGCAAATTAGCTCAAGCAACTAGGGTTAAAGTCTGGTAATTACTCTCTCGAGCTTTAACCATTTAGATTGGACTATCATTTCTCATGAGTCCATTCAAATTTCTTATTGGGTCAATTTTGGAGACTTAGACTCTCTTTCTCAAGAAGAGTCAAGTCCACTTAGCACAAATCAGTGTTTGCAACCACTAATTCATAGATTATTCCATAAAATTGACCCAAATACAAACTCCCACAGTCAATATAACCCTAGATGGCAACACCCATCAATTACCCACACCTAGGATTGAGCCTAAGGTGGCTAATGGGTCTACCGGTCCGGACCGGGTCGGATTTTTTCCGACCCGTCCGGGTTCCGGTCCAGGCCGGGCCGGGTCGAACAGTAACGGGTTGCTAAGGGGCCGGGTTGGTTCGGGTAACAATTGAACCATACGGGTTACGGGTTGAAAGGGGTCGGGCCGGGCCGGGCCGGGTTTAGTATATTTTCAACTTTTTTTTAAATTAAGTATAACTATTAAGTTATAATTATGTTAATACTTTGTAATCATTGAATGAAATCATAAATACAAGTAAGATGGGAAAAATTTGCACTTATTGCAAGTGCTACTTTATTTCTCAATTTCAAATTAATAAGTAGAAAATAAAATGTTTACATTTTTTCTAACAAGTAAACTAGTGAAGTAGTAATTTCAAATGTTTTGCATCGCCTTAGCAAGTTCATCATAATCAATATGAACTGATTGACCTTCTTCTGGGGAGTTAAATTCCTATGGGTTTCCATGGGTTAATATATCTCCAATTTCATCGTCTTCTGGGCTATCAACATCTTCCTTTCCTTGATTTCTTCGTTCCGATCTAATCCAATCTCTTAAACATACTAAAACTTCCAAAGCATTGCTTCCCAATGAGTGGCGGGTGTCTCCAAGTTGTTGTCTTGCTTGGCTAAATGCACTCTCCGATGCAACGGTAGAAATTGGCACATTCAGCACGTCACGAGCCATAGCGAAAAGAACAGGAAATTGCTTTGCATTTTCATGCCACCATCCCAACGGTGAAAAGTCCTTTGTGCGAGGCTCCTTTTGCTTCTGCAAGTAGAATTGAAGCTCATCAATATTCCTGCTACTGGTTTGAGTGTTAGAAAATGTAGAAAAAATATTAAAACTATCAAGGCCTTCATCATCCACATTAGAAGAACTGCTACATTGCATAGAGGGATTAACATTGTCAGAAGCACGAGCAGTATTATCACATTCATTTGCATAATAATTATATAGTTGTTGCAAATATTCATTTAGTTTGTTCATAGAATCATATAAATTTGGGATTTCAGATTCTCCAATCTCCATATAAGTATATAAAGCATTCATTAATTGGTGACAATCAGACATTTTAATAGAAGGATTTAAAACTGCACCAATTAAGTAAACTGGAGGAATTGGAAAGAAATATTTTTTGAATTTCGCTTGCATACTTACAATAACATCCATATATTTTTCTTTCTTCTTAAATTCATATAGTAGCAAAGAAATTTCAGCTATATGTACTAAAGCCGTTGTAACAGTTGGGTAATATGCGCCAGAAAACACAACAGTAGCAGTATAAAATTTATGTAAAAATTTAACAACATCATTAATGACATCCCAAGTATCACTTGTTAACATACGCCTAGGATCAGTTATAGGAAATCTATATTTGTAGCAATATTTTAAAAATATATATGTATAATTCCATCTAGTAACAACTTCGTCTGGCATGAATCTAGGTGTAAGGTTATATTGCATACAATTTGTTTTAAATTCTTTTATTCTTGATTATCTATTATTTCCCTGAATAACACCAACTGCTCTTCTAACATGAGTAATCTCAACTGAAATAAATCAAGGCCATTTTTAACAATTAAATTATAAACATGACATGCACACCTAACATGAAAAATATCGTCAAGAGGTGGTTGCAAATGCAATTTTAAAATTGAAACTGCAGCATTATTGTTTGAAGCATTATCAAAAGACATACACAAAACTTTTTGGTTTAGATTATAAAATTCAACAACATCAACAATTGTACTACTTATAAACGTAGCAGTATTCATCATATTTAAAAGCGATAATACGTTTTTGCATACAAGTATTACCATCTATCCAATGGCATGTAATTGTCAAATAATTATTTCCATTAACAGCATGACCAATATCAGAAGTTAGACATACTCTAGAAGGAAGGTGACTAAACAAATAACGTATGTATGTTTGATATTGTCCATGAAGTTTAAAGATATCTGCTCTACAAGTACTTCTAGGGACACCTTTAAATAAAGGATTGTAAATCCTTTGAATATACGTAATAAGATACGATGAAGAAGCAAAAGAAAAAGGTAAACAACCCAAAGTAATCATTTTTGCTAGTTCCTCCCGATCCCTCATTTTATCATATTTTAATAGACCTCCAGTAGTAGGGTTAATAGTTGTTTGACTTCCATCCCCATTAACTCCCCATTCTATGGGATGGATACCTGACATATGTCTAGTAAGTGTCCCAGTCTCCCCTAAATTACCTCCGGTCAAATGTTTAAAAGTTTCATTACAAAGTTTGCACTTAACTCTATCAGTACCTTCTATTATTTCAAAAAATTTCCAAACCGGACTTCTTTTTTTACGAGTAGAAGTTGGAGCAATTGGTGGTCTTCTACCCCTTGTAGCACTAGCAACTCCAACTCCAATACTACCAACATTTCCACTACTAGGTGTAGGTGGTATCTCATCTTCTATTACAATTTCATTATCTTCTATTCCATGATCTTCTTGTAATTGTTCATAATCAATCTCTACATCTTGCAAATTAGGCGATGATTCAGAAACATGTGTTATTGGGTCTTTACTATTACTACCAGAAGCTACAGGACTACCTCTTTTTTTACTTCCACCCCTACCAGTAACTTTTCTACACGTTCTTTTAGCAGCATTAAACAAATTGTAAAAATTAAAATATAATCAAATATGCAATTAAAATATTAAATAAGAGAAAGAGTTGGAGGGAGTGCACCGAATTTGACAATAAATTGAGCACTTGATTACGCAAATCTGGTGTTACCACGAACAAACTTCAAGCAAGTATTTCAATTTTGAACTTCAAGCTTCAAATTCCGAATGACAAATTGCGATAAATTAAATTCGAGAAAAGAGTAACAAATAAAATTTGTAATCTTGCAAATTGAAGGGAAGAGATAGATTGATAATTTGAGAATTGAGATTGAGATAAGATTTCTGAGTGAAGAAATGAAGAAGAGATGAGGGGTATTTATAGATTTTAAGAAGGGTTAATATTGTAATTTAATAAATACAAAAAAATGGCCATTTTTGCAAGAAATCCGTTGGCCAACGGATCTGTAGCCGTTGCCAACGGAAATGTGGGCCCCATCAATTCAAAATTTAAAATAAAAAAAAAGTTACCGTTGAACCGGGCCGGTCCGGTCCGGGCTGTACCGGTTCACGGTACTGTTCACCGTACCGGGCCGGTCCGGTCCGGTTCCAAATAAAAAAATTGTTAACGGACCAACCCCCTACCCCCTTTGAACCCAGCCCAGCCCGGCCCCCCCTACCGGTCCGGTCCGGTCTGGTCCCGGGTCAACCCGGGCTGGTCCCGGGTCAACCCGGCCCGGTTGACGAGTCTAATTGAGCCACAACCCTAGCCAATGGGTTTAGCTACTTATTCTTGAATAAGAAAATAGAGAAATAGATGAAGAACAAGACATATTAATTAAATACTAAAGAAAATACAAAGTATATATCATTAAATCAACATTCATATGCCAAAAATGGCTACAAACTATCTTCTCACGAGCGCAGCCTTGTTCTGGAACTAACATATGACCTAAAATGGAAAAATATTCTATTTATACTAAGATAGAAAAATTGGACAAAAATGCCCCTGCGAGGTCAGTGCGGGCTGCACAAAATGGACCGCGGCCGCACTAGGCTCTTAGACTACAATATCTTGGCTCTCTGAACTTGGGCTCCACACACTGTACATTCCATACTATGCCCTGGAGGCTTCCAGCCCGGACCCCACAATCATGACCGCGACCACACTAGCTTGACCGTGGTAATTAGCACCCCTCTGATCTTCTCTTCCATGGACCGCAAAAAATGGCAGTGCAGCTGTGTAGCCTTCTCCGCGGACCGCGCATAATGTAGTGCAGCCACGTTGCTTGAAACCCATTTTCCAACTCTCTGAACCTCTAGTACGGATAGTACAAAGTTGAATGTGGCCGCACTAGGCCTATTTGCCTTCAGTTTTCCTAGTCTTTGATACTTGAGCAGGTTTCACTCCTTTTGAGTCGACCTTTGACATTTCGTCACTTTGTCGATCAAACCTACAATCAAGCATACTTATGAGCCTTTTGGGACTATTTTGTAACAATTTATAACCAAAGCGTAAGCAATAAGGAGCATAAAACACGACAAAATCCCTCGTTATCAACTCCACCAGACTTATGCTTTTGCTTGTCCTCAAGCAAACAAAATAAGACCTACCCCTTAAAGGAAAATCCAAGAATTTTCAGCTATCCTAAAGTAACCTCAACAAGCATCAATTGGGACTAACAATTTCCCTCAACACGAATGCATCATTAACGACATTTAACTTTGAAAAACTATGGATGAAGTGTGATACAAAAGCATCAAGAGTTGACTCATTATATCAAAATACTCTCTCAATCACTTTCGTCATTGTGGAACTCAAACTCATATATCCTCAACTCTCCCTAAGAAAACCTCACCTTTTAGAGTATTGTCACACAAACCGAGGTTAATGGAATTTCACCAATATCTCTCAAGAAAAGGTCACAAGTTCGGCTCTAAGTGCCATATGCTTTCCCCTTATGTAAGTATCCACTAATGTAAGCTTCACTTAACTCAAGATCATATAGGGCTTTTGTGGAGTCATTGTGAAGGATTTTGGGTTAGGGTAGGACATGTTTTTGTTCAAGTGGGTTCAATCTTCCCTTAATCACTTCTTTTGATTCATTTGGCACAATTCTCTTGACTCTTTTAGTCATTCACTTCTTCTAAGGGGTTAGAGAGACACAATGTCACTCTTTCTTATGCAGTTCAAAATGTTTCTCCTTTTTCAACTTTTTCCACACATTTCTCTCTTTTGCTTTTCTTACATGCCTTCTTTATTCTCTTTCACATTGGTCTTTCTTTTTGTCATTGCCTTTCCTTTTCTTCACTTTTGTACCTTTACCATTTTGTTGCAATCCTCGTCTCTCCCCCCAAACTTATGCTTTTTCCATGTGCTTAAGGAAAGATTTGGGTGTCAAGAGAGGGTATCTTTGAGAATGGGTGTAGGCTTGTATCATGGTTCTTTGAAAGAAAAAGGTCTAAGGCTCAAAAAGGTTGACTAGGGATGTTATCAATGTTAGGCTATGGAATTGTCCAACTATCATTTAGATCAAGGAGAGCCTATAATCACTTTTTTAAGTCAAATTTCACTTAAGATTTTGCCCCAACAAACATTCAGGGCAAGTTCTAGACTGTTGGCTTGTGACTTGGACTCGCAATTCAATTACTCACAACAAAAGCTTGGGAATTGCTAAAGACATCAAGTCGAGGGCCCACAATGACCTTAGTTACAATTTGAGCACACAATGGTCCGAAAAACCATTTGAAGATTGTCAGTCAACATGAGAGTCTTAAGGTTACGACTTTCACCATTTTGTCTTTGACCATGGGATCAAAGGCAAATGTGTTAGGCCCAAGCGAAGCTTTGCTTGAGGTACCCTTGTTGAAGATATGATGGCCATCATATGTCGTAAAGCTTTGCTTGAGGTACCCTTGTTGTTAAAGATACAACTTATTTTATTCTTGTATTTACACCAAAATATAATTAAGGTGATTTTTGTATATTTTTACAAATTATTTCGGTATTTTTAAAGTTAAAAATTGCATATAATTGAAAGTTTAGCCTATTTTAAGACTAACGACATTTTATAATTGTAAAATTAGTTCAAATATTTTAAAATTAATATTTATATACTATTTATTGATTCAGTACTTTTAATTTAATTTCAAAATCATTTCACTCCTTTGTATAAAAAGAAAAAAGAAAAACTGGCTATTTAATATATAGCCCCAAGTCGTTTCAATTGCAGCCCCATTTACATTTCAATTATAGCCACATTAACCCCCTTAATTGACCCTATTTGAATCCAAATCGGGCCAGCCTAATCCCACCCTTATGAACCATTTTACAACCCGACCCAAGACTCTTTTAATCTGCTATGACCTGTTATACTATACTTTTCTATTATGTCCTTCTGAATATAGTTTGATTGATTTCTTTCCATCTTTTATTGATTTCCTCTGCGAATCGACTTAGCTAAAACCCTTCTCTACCTTTCTGGCTAGATTCATTCATACAAGATCTTTGACTTCAGATTTCTTGGCTGCTAACTGATTTTCTTTCATTAAATTTTACAACCATGAGTTTCAAAGACCTTGCCCCCTATATAACCTTTATGTATTTGCCCTTAATTTGTTACTTCACACGAAGGGTTTGTTTAATTTCTTTCCTTAATTAATTTGTATCGTTTGAATCTAAATATCTTAACTAAAGGAGTCTTATGTGATTGATTGAAAATTAGACTTCAATTATTTTCTTACCTTATTTCTCATGACTTTCACACTATAAATACACGACTCTTTTTCATAAGACACACAACTGAATACACTTCTGACTTCACACTTACAATTTTCACAATCTCTTCTAAACTTTCACTTAATATTTATTCTTGTCTGCACTTTGGCTTTCACAAGACTATCGCTTTCTCTTTACTTATCTCTCGACACTGGTATGTCCTGACTTAATTTTCGGCACCACCCCAGTGTGTTTATTTACAAGTCTTAGTATCCATGTCTACTTTCTTTTCTCTAAAAAGCTTAACACTTGATATAAAGTTGCCTATATGTTACTGCCCACTTCTATTCTTTGTGAATAACTGCTCCCTATCCCATTACCCTTTGTGTGTTTGTGGGACTTGGGGCACGGCAATAAAGAATTGGTGTCCATGACCTAAGTGTTGACCACTTACTTCTGAGTAGGTTGGATGGTGTGACAGTATGTCTCATTGCTAGGAATGCCTTTTGCCTACTCTATCCTTGTATCTTGCTTTTGTTATGAATTACCATATCCCCAACTCCCCTATGTATGCTCGGTTAAAGTTCATGGCCTGGCAACATTCAAGTAGTTGTCCAGGTCTGAACCTGACCTTCAACAGGTCCTAACACCTCAATTCAAAACTGACAAGCTGATCAGGGGTGTGCCAGCACCCTAAATTGCTTGGCATGACCACCATCTTTCCATTTCCCCCTCTACTGCACTTGCACTTACTCCTAGCCTCTATGATTCCCCCCTGCTATGAGCCTTTCCTTTAGACCTTGAGTTCCCTATGAACTTTGACATTTGAGAGATAGCCCTTCCACACTGCACTATAATATAATTCTGAGGATATTTGGGGTGTAAGCACTGCCTGGATCTCTTGAAGCTCCTTGGAACTTTGACACATCCCAAATAAAAGAGAAAGGCTTTGGAAATCTGATATTGGAAGTTGGTTTATTTCATATTTCAAATCTGGGGTCTGAATTAGGCTCTCCTTGGTTGGAATCTTTAATTTCTTATGCATTTTTTTTATCTTTTTCTTATTCATTCTGGTCAATAATAATCTTGTTATAAACTGTTGTGGTGCTAGTGAAAAAGGGGAGGGTCAATCATGCATGCAAAGGGGTAGATACCATGTTCATAAGGGATTACTATATTTTTGTAATTCTACATCCCATGTAGATATTATGTTCATAGGGATTTACTGTATTTCTGAAATTCTGCATCTCATGTAGATACCATGTTCATAAGGAATTACTCTACTTCTAAAATTCTGCATGTCATATAGATACCATGGCTATAGGTTTTTCCTGCACTTCATATAGATACCATGTCTATAATTCGTTTCTGAAATTCTGCATATCATATAGATTATATGCCTATAGGACATCTTGCATTTTGCATGTGCATGTGTCGCTAAGAAAACCAATTTATAGGATTTAAATAAATAACTGCATATAGATGACCTGCCTATAGGATTTCTGCATGACAATAATAGCGATTAAATTCAGCAACGCTAAGAAAGCATGCCTATAGGTGGTATCAACCAAAACTGAATCATCAACTCGCTTATATGTCTTAAACCTGTAGCAATAATGTTTAACGGCTGCAGAACTTGGGTCCCTGTAATTGAGAATTCATTTCTGCAATCAGTTTACTTCTTTATTTCTGAATCTAATATGTATCATGCCTATAGGTTCCATTTAACATCTACGCAAGCTTTAGGGTAAAAACTATAAATATATCAGTATTTGATAATTACAACTAGTAGGCAGGCCTAATCCAGACTTCTTATTTAGAAATATATGATAAATTAGCCTTCCTTAACGATTAAGTTTCAATTCAGACCATAACCAGTATATGTAAGACATGCTAAACTATATGATTTTCTTTGATTCAAGGAAGTTTATTTGAGATGTATCTACTTAATTGTTTTCCCATTAGTTGTTGTATATGTTTTGATTGTCTCCTTAGCATTTTATCCTTCGAAAACTCTCAAAAAGCCCCAACTCCCTCCTTTTTAGGATTAGTAGTTCCATATGCCTCTGGAACTGATAGGATTGGAACGGGTAGTAGCATGCAATAAGTAATGATACTATTCTACACTTTAATAGCTTAACAGGGTGGGAAAGATAGATATGGATATGATGACCGGTGTGCTAATATCACATGCGACCCCTCTCCTGAAGAGTGATAGCTGGATATTGCATTGATGTAATCCATATTAATTATAAACTTAGGACTCCCCTCCATTTAAGTGCTTTCTTACTTGTTTAAATATTTCCACAAAATTCTACTTTATCTTATTTTCTAAAATAAGTTTAAATTTGTGTGCAAGCCCCTTTATTTGAGCCCTAATTGCTTATTTGTAAAGTCACAATTATAACATGGCCGAGAACTACACTAGTTGATCTTGAGGGGTGCCTAACACCTTCCCCTCGAGATAATTTCTAGCTCTTACCCGGACTCTGGTTTCTTCAACTCAAACCCTCTTAGTGTCCTAATGCACTTTAATCATTATGTTGCGACTCTTCAACCTTAATAACCCAATTCCCAAAAGGTAACGATTTGTCCTCCCAAATGTCACAAGCCTGATTTCGACTTTAAAAAGGGGGCACGACAACAAGGCGACTCTGATGGGGAGTTCTGTAGCCTTTTACTATTTCATGTTATTTGTGACGTTATCGCTTCTTTACTAATTTTACTTAATTTCTTTGTCTCTTCTTCTTCTATGAAACTGGCTTGGCTTTTCATGTCTTTTATGTTCTTATTACTTAATTAATACTATTTTAATTATGAGCAATTATTCTAATCATTACTTTATGAATAATCAAATACGTGGCAATCTGTTTCAGTCTTGTAATTGCATCTTCTTCCACTCGTGACAAACAAAATACCATAGCAACGCTTATAATGAATAGTTGCACTCCTCATATTATAAACCCCTAAATTTGAAAAAGGCACATTTGCGGTAAAACTAGTCGACAGTTCCGTGCCTTTCCCTCTTGAGTTGTCCGCTCAAGGGTACCGGTCTAATACCGTATAGAAACCTTGCTCTGTTTAACAGTGCATGTATCATGGTCAAACCTAGCCGAGTCAGTTATGTTGTCCTCATAATGACTTTTGAAGATAGCCTTGTCCAAAATCCACTGGATTTCCTTGGAACACAAATGACACCACCACGTCTGTGCATTTTTTTCTTTAGGAAATAAATGTCGTTTATGCTAATTATTGGTTTAAATAGTCGAGTTCGGCAGCGTAAGGGTATAACACTTTGCTTTGCAGAAAATGAGGCACGAATTCCCCAGATTCGGCATGGTAACCAACATTCACCCAAGGTTGCTAAGCTAGTGGGAAGACCTGCACTCTAGTGATCAGACTCTCATCCGCAAGTATTTGGGAAAATTTGCCTTCTCTTCTGGAGATCCAACCCAACAACAAAATCATAGAGACTGCAACTCTAGGCTAGTTACAGATCCGTGTCACTTCGGGGACCTTGAAATGAAACCTATGCTCGAGGGAATAGGAGGGTTAGATGGTATTCCTTTGGAGACTCCCAGTTTGCTTATGCTAGAAAATCGCAAGGGTAGGGGTTTCCTCAAGATGATGGGACTAAAGAATAACCCAGACGTAACCTGTTTGAAGGACTCATACATTCCTTTCGACTATCTGTACGAGAGGTACGGCCATAGTAAGTCATACCGCACTTACCCAGATGAATTTTCCCTTACCTCATTGGGGAATATCCACAAAATGGTCTTTGTCTTTATGTTCTGATTTTTGGGGATGACAGTATTTCCTTTGAAGAAGGCAAGGATCCACACCAAACTACCCATGGTCACCAAGACATTAATGGAAGGGATTGTCAGGCAGCCTTTCAGCATAGTACCAATGATTGTCACGGAAATATACTGAGCTCTGAAAATCTATCAACAAGGGTCCAATGACTTTGAGGGTTGTAACTTACTACTCCAACTATAGCTCATGGAGTACCTCCAAAAGGGCGAATATCGGCAATAGATTTTGCACAGTAACTGGGATGATCATATCGCCTTCCATTAGCCGAGGCGAATGAACTATATGCCTAACATGTTTGCTCAACTAGAAGATGCTAAAGGGTGGATAGAGTTGTTCAAATATCTGAAGGAAGATCAAGTACAGTTGATGTTCGAATGGTTTCCTACTGAAGAGTTCATTGTCCAATCTCGGGATGCACCATTTCTCATACTCATTTGTCTGATGGGAACTTATCTATATGTCCTTCTCCGATTGATTAGGCAGGAAAGGAGAAAGCTGGTTATACTAAGAGTCGACAATATGAGTCACTTCAGGGTCAACTTTCAAGACGACGATAGCCGTCACAAGTGCCAGGCCCAGCACATGTGCACTGCAAAATCATCTCGGGGAAGGATTCCATAGAACCAGACAAATACCATACTGGTTATACCCCATACTATCCAAATTGGTTGGAACCGATCATGGTAGATTAGGACAACATGGGTCCATTCAAGGTCATAGGGTCATCGACAAAAAGGCTGAAGTACAAGTTAAGTACAACCAATTGCGCAAGAGGATTCAGAAATGCGAGAGTGAATGCCGGGAAATTCAAGAAGCATATCAGAAGTTGATTGAATAATGGAAAGATATGGCTGTCAACGCCTACAACGGACTGTGATATTTGGAGCGGGGTTTATTAGAGTTGGAAAGGAAGTTTATCCAGAGGATCGAAAATCGCCAGAACACTGAGCAAAACAAAGGAGGACACTTGGCTAGAACATGTCTACTGGTGGGACTGCGTGAGCTGGTGCATCTATTTGATGGTGCTAAAGATACCGAGTCTACGGAAGGTCCTTCTAGGACCTAGTAGTTAGGAGTCCACTTTCTTTATGCCTTTAAAATGTAATAAGGCCAATGGCCATTAGTGATCTTTTATTTTCCTTTAGTTTTTAGTATCATTTTGGGATTCATCTTAATTTTATTAATAAAATGAGACATTTAGCATTATAAGTTCTCCAAATCTATTTGTCGCTAGGCCTACCTCGGGCGCAACGAGGCACCCAAGTTATGAACCGATTTATATTCTTGCACTATTTGTTCAAATATTGCCACGTCTTATTTTCATGATCCTCACTAACTTGTCACCTTTTTGTTTTTACTTTTGTTTTATTCCCCTCCCCAAAGGTTACTCCACAAGATCCAAGGGCCCTCCACCTCCTCCTCCTCCGAGTCCTACCAGATACAAGAACAAGGTAAAAATGGAATACTTGAGCAACATAAAAAGGACTCAGGTGAACGGGTAGAGGTTACTCGGGTTATCAGGTTTCCAAGGAAAGTGCCGCCCAACTTATGTAGAAGTTATTGATTTCAGGAAGAACTGGACCAAGTTCGGAACTTAGCAAACTTGTCATTTTCCCTTACCACTCCAAATATCAACTTTTCCAATACCCCAAATCCCGCACCTGCACAGAACTTCCCAAAACCACAAGAACAACCCACTAGTTCTCAACACTGCAACACATGCCAAACTTCAAACAACAATCCATTGCTCATTCCTGAACCACTAAACTCCAGAAATGATCATCCCCACAACACCCTCTCTATGTGGAAACCATACCACACTATACTCAACCTTTTTCAAGCACACTAAAGCCTGATGATAGAGACTCTCTTATCAAGAACCTGGCCACGGAACTCAAGAAGCTGACTAGCCGAGTCCAGGGTGTTAAAGGAAACAAAGGTATCGAGGGACTAAATTATAAATTCCTTTGCATTCAGCCATATGTTGAACTTCCTAAGGGCTACAAACCTCCCAAATTTGAAATGTTTGATGGTACAGGGGATCCCAAAGTCCATTTGAGGACATAATGCATTAAGCTAGACGGAGTCGGAAGGGATGAAAAGATCCGCATGAAGCTCTTTATGAGAAGTCTAAAAGGGGATGCTCTATCTTGGTACATTGCCCAAGACCCCAAAACGTGGATAAGCTGGGTAGGTATGGCATCCGATTTCATGGACAAGTTCAGATTTAATGCGGAGAATGCACTAGACAAATTCTATATCTATAATTTGAAGAAGAAACCTACAAAGATATTCAACAAGTATGCTACTCGTAGGAGATCATAGGATGTTAAGGTTAGGCTAGCCTTAGAAAAAGAACAAATGAACAGGTTTTTTGTCCGGGCCCAGGACCCACAACATTATGAGAAGTTGATGTTGATTGAAGGCCAAATATTTTCCGACATCATCAAGATAGGAGAAAGGATCGAGGAAGGCACTAAAAGAGGTATGGTCACCAACCTTGAAGCATTGCAGGATACCAACAAGGTTCGATAGTCAGGTGGCACATCCAAGAAAAGGGATGTGAGTGTCATGATAGTTGCACAGAGAACAAAATCCCCAATAAAATACCAAACCTATATATTACCTCCACTAACTTATTAGCCTACCTTGAATTACCAAGCACCATCGCCCTCCTACCAAGCTCTACCACCTGCTAACCAATCATCTCCACCTCCCACATTTCAGACCACTTCACCCAGAGTACTCTCAACACGCACCATTCTACCAAGCTTATAATACTCAACCTTCTTAGTATCAATCACCTCTCACTCGCCAAAATATCCCTAGACCTCTACCTAATTTCAACCGCAGAGCTTATAAACAATATACAGCCATTACCGAACAAATTGACCAGCTATAACTCAAAGTTGTTGGTTACGCCACCCCTTTCCCTGCCATGACTCTAGAACATCCTTCCCAATGGGTAAACCCGAACAAAACCTGTACGTACCATTCCGGCATGAAGGGGCATACCATTGACGAGTGCCGCTCATTGAAGGATAAGATCCAAACTCTGATCGACAACAAGATCATCGTGGCAAAGGAGCCAGCTACTAATGTTCACAATAACCCTCTACCTGACCACAAGGGTGGAGGCGTTCACATGATCGAGATAGAAGATGATTGAGAACCTAAAGGGTCGATTGGGTTGATTGTTGAGTGTGATGAGCCAAAGAAACCAACAGTCAAACTTAATCAAATTGTTTTCCGGATCCATCCTTCTAGGGTTGATGAAGTAAACATTTCTATACCAATCGAGTTTGAAGCACCTTTTTCTGAAAAGGCGCCCGAACTAATTGAGCTTGAGTTTGGACCTCCAAAAGCACCTGCGCCATTTGAAGTTGATGTATTACCTCCAAGGGTGCCCATTCTAGTAGCAATGTCAGACATAACATCATTCCACTCAAAGGCCATACCGTGGGATTACACAGTAGAAGCAAGAAGGAAAAGGAAAGCAAAATCTGGATAAGCAATTACAGCACAAGGTATGACCAGACTCGGTAGGGTTTACATTCTAGAACATCTAGCTGAGTCCAGTAAGCAATCCTTTAGACGACCAACCGTCACTAAAACCGGGCCTGAGGATCACTGGAGGAAGATACAAGCAAAGGAGTACTCAGTCATTGACCAATTGAACAAGATGCCAGCCCAGATCTCCATCTTAGCTTTGCTACAAAGCTCTGATACACATAAGAACGCCTTATTGAAGGTACTGAGCGAGGCATATGTTCTTAGCAACATAGTTAGAGGAGAAATGACAAACATGGTAGGGCAAGTGTTGGAGAGTCATAAAATTACTTTCACGAAGATGAGCTGCCACCACAAGGTTTGAGCCACAACAAAGCGTTTCCCATTACTATGCAATGGGAGGATTATTTCATCACTAGAGTCTTGATCGACGGAGGGACCAGCCTCAATAATTGTTCATTAGTGACTCTCAGAACATTGGGAAAGAGCCTGCATGAGATCAAGGATGGGGCCATCAATGTCAAAGCTTTTGATGGTTCCTAAAAGTCTATTATTGGGGAAATCAATTTATGTCTGCAAATGGGACCAACTTGGTTCTACGTCGATTTTCATGTGATAGACATCCCAGCATCTTACAACTTGCTATTGATAAGACCCTTGATTCATGCTGCCAAAGCTGTAGCATCAACCCTGCACCAGGCAGTAAAATTCGAGTGGAATCACCGAGAGGTGATTATTTATGGTAATGGTAGCAATCCCATATACAATCGCCAGACCAACCCGACAATCTGAGGAAGAAGGAAATTAGGTGGAGAAACTTACCATCACATTGAGCGAGTCAACGACGTGGACAAGGATAAATGGTGGGATAACAAGATTGAAAGAATACTGAATTGGTGTGGATATGAGCCCAGAAAGGGACTTGGCGTGAACCTCCAAGGAATTGCGAATCCCATCATGTTGAAGAAACATGGCACCACTTTCGGTTTGGGATATGAATACACTTAGGAGGAGTTCAACCACTGGTCACCATCATGGCGCGGTATATACTACCCATTGGAGCATTCAATACCTCACATGGAGCAGACTTTCCAGCCAACAGATGTCATATATGGGTCATAAAAAGAAGTAGCATTGGCGGCCATGAGGAATCTATTTCTAGAAGACGACAATATGGATTGTTATGTTATTTTAAAGGAGGAAGAGGAGGAAGGACCTTCTATACAAGCTGTGAGCCAAGGAGCACGCCTCGATAATTAGTCAATCAGAACCACTAGAGCCTAGAGAGATTGGGGTAGCAAGGCTGAACAAGTCACATGCATTACCTTTTACTTTTTGCTAGTTGATTTTCTTTCCGTATTTTTTTTAAAAGAGCTCAATGTTCAAAACGATTATGAAATTTATCAAAGCATTTCAGTTCCTTATAGATCTCGCTCTTATTATTTTCTCTATCATTTAATTTATTTACACACCATTACAGTTACTTATCTTGATGAACCTACAATTGTGACTTGCAACAAAGCAACACAATAAATGGACATAGGCTCAGAAAAGGATGACATACCAGAAGAGGTTGTTAAAGTGGTTGGGGATTTTGAGAATAGGCCTAAGTCTAATTTGGACGAAACTGAGGTCGTTAACCTAGGAGATGAGGAGAACGTCAAAGAAACACACATCAGTGTTCATCTGTCACCATCAGAAAAGAAAGAGTACAGAAAATTTATAAGGGAATATGAGGACATATTCGCCTTGTCGTATGATGATATGACTAGTCTCAGTACATCTATTGTAGCTCACAAACTACCAACAGATCCGACATCTCCGCCAGTAAAACAAAATCTCAGAAAGTTCAAACCCGACATGAGTTTGAAGATCAAGGTTGAAGTTACCAAAGAAGTCAAATCCAAGATTTTCAGGGTAGTACAGTATCCAACATGGTTAGCCAACATTGTGCCAGTGCCGAAAAAAAAGATGGGAAGGTTAGAGCCTGTGTCGACTATCGGGATCTCAACCAGGCCAGTCCTCAAGATGACTTCCCTTTGCCAAACATACACATTCTTATTGACAACTACGCCTAGCATGAACTGTAGGCATTCGTTGATTGTTTTGATGGGTATCATCAGATGTGGATGGACGAGGAAGACTCAGAGAACACGGCCTTTATTACGTTGTGGGGAATGTATTGTTATAAGAAGATGCCATCTGGGTTAAAGAATGTTGGGGCCACCTACATGAGGGCCATGACTACTATCTTCCATGACATGATACACAAAGAGATTGAGGTATATGTAGATGATGATGTCATCAAATCCAAGAAAGCCACCGACCACATGGAAGATCTGAGGAAGTCCTTCAACAGACTGATAAGATACAATCTGAAACTGAATCCCGCCAAATGTGCATTCGAGGTTCCGGCTGGAAAACTGCTTGGATCCATTGTAAGTCGACGAGGAATGGAACTGGATCCATCAAAGGTTAAGGACATTCAGGAATTTCTACGCCGAATAACAAGAAGGACGTGATGAGTTTCCTGGGGAGACTCAAATATTTCAGTCAGTTCATAGCTTAGGCCACTGTCATTTGTGAACCCATCTTTAAATTATTGAAGAAGGACGCTGCTACCAAATGGACTGATGATTGTCAGAAAGCCTTTGACAGAATCTAGGAATACTTATCAATGTCGCCAGTTTTGGTTCTGCCCGAACTAGGTAGACCTCTATTTCTCTACCTTGTAGTATTGCATGGGGCGTTCGGTTGTGTTTTGGGACAATATGATGAAACGGGGAGAAAGGATCAAGCCATCTATTACCTCAGCAAGAAGTTCACCCCGTACGAGGCTCGATATTCTCTATTAGAGCGCACATGTTGTGCTATGAATTGGGTAGCTCAGAAGTTGAGGCATTATTTCTATGCATATACTACCTATCTCATATCTAGAATGGACCCGGTATATGTTTCAGAAGTCCATGCCCACTGGAAAGCTAGCCAAGTGTAAAATACTGATAGGTGAAATCAATAGTGTTTACGTAACCAAAAGGCAATCAAAGGACAAGCATTGGTAGATCATCTTGTTGAAAACCCCATGGATGGAGAATACGAGCCTCCAAAGACGTATTTTCCTGGTGAAGAGGTATCTTTAATAGGAGAAGATAGAATCCTATGATGGTTGGAGATTGTTTTTTGATGGAGCAGCAAATTTAAAAGTAGTTGGCATAGGATCGGTCCTACGGCCAGCATTATCCGGTATCTTCCAAACTCAGATTCCCATGAACCAATAATTTGGCCGAATATGAAGCCTACATCTTAAGGCTCAAGCTGGCCATTACATGAGTATTCAGCAATTGGTAGTAACCGGATTAGATTTGCTCATACGTCATATTAGAGAAGAATGGGCAACCAAGAACTCTAAAATACTTCCTTATCTGCATCACGTATAGGAGTTGAGGAAAACGTTCACAAAGATAGAATTTCAGCACGTTCCCAGGGTCCAGAATGAGTTCGCCGATGCATTGGCTACCCTATCATCTATAATCTAACAGTTAGATAAGAATTTTATTGATTCCATTCCAGTAAATATTTATGATCATCCAGCTTATTGTGCTCATGTCAAGGAAGAAGAAGACGGAAATCATTTTTCTATGATATCAAGGAGTATTTAACAACAGTAGGACATCCAGAACATGCAAACGCTACTTAGAAATGCACACTTCGGAGGTTATGTAATAACTTCTTTCACAGTGGAGGAATCTTGTATAGGAGGACCCCCAATTTGGGATTACTAAGGTGTGTCGAAGAAAAAAGAAGCATCCATTTTACTAGACGAAGTGCATGCAGGAACCTGCGGTCCGCACATGAATGGTTTTGTCTTAGCAAAAAAGATCCTCCGGGTAGGTTATTTTTGGATGTTTATGGAAACAGACTGCATCCAGTATGTCCAAAAGTTTCATCAATGTCAAATACATATAGACATAAAAAAGGTGCCTCTGAACAAGTTTACTACAATAAGCTCGCAATGGCCATTCGTCGCTTGGGGAATAGATGTTATCGGACCTATCGAGTCTGCCGCATGAAATGGGCACATGTTCATCCTGGTGGCAATTGACTATTTACCAAATGGGTTGAAGCAACGGTAACTAACAAAGTTTTGTCAGACTTTGTCTGTTCCGTATCGTTTGTCGGTTCGGCATACCAGAGTCAATCATTACTTATAATGGTTCAAACCTCAATAGTGACCTGATGAAAGTAATGGGTGAAACATTCAAGATCAAACACAAGAATTCTACAGCCTACAGACCTCAAATGAACAGAGTTGTATAAGCGGCCAACAAGAATATCACGAATATACTAAGGAAAATGATAGAAAGAATAAGCAATGGAATGATAAATTATCATTTTCTCTATTGCGATACCGCACCAAGTCCGCATATCAATCGGGGAAACTCCTTACATACTCATTTATGCTACAGAGGCGGTCATTCCTGTCGAGGTAG
This sequence comes from Nicotiana benthamiana, assembly GCA_034376525.1. Lineage (NCBI taxonomy): Eukaryota > Viridiplantae > Streptophyta > Magnoliopsida > Solanales > Solanaceae > Nicotiana > Nicotiana benthamiana. The sequence goes on from CM067337.1 coordinate 19,048,558, forward strand.
AAATTCCCTCTTTGAGGATCGATTAGGAAAAAGACTTGATGACACAGAATAGATAAAGAGTCGTTATGAGTAGTTGCCTCTTATAGATGGGAAATGAATGAATGCAGTTTACCGCGGTCATCTTTATCCAAACAAAATGCCTAGAGCTTTCAACAAAAGAGTCAAGCCGAGAAAGTTTACACAAGGAAAATTGGTGTTGAAGAAAATTTTTCTGCATCAAGATGAGCCAAAAGGAAATTCTCTCCCAACTGGCAAGACCCATTCGTGGTTCACCGGGTTCTAAACGGAGGAGCCCACATACTTGCAGAAATAGATGGAGAAGTCTGGCCAAAGCCAATTAATTCAGATGGAGTGAAGCGATACTATGTGTAGCGATTTAGGATTTCCTTATGATGTAATTTGAACTATGTCTGACCTGATTCCCGTTTAAGAGGGGATACGTAGGCAGTCCTATGGGTTCAATCAGCATTCAATAAAATTTTTATTGCCCCTCAGAATTCCGAAGTTGATCTTCAGCCATTCATTACACGTAGCCGGCAGAAGCACCTACCCGGTAAACTGGGGTAGAATTTTGAGGAGGGCCCTCAAAATTCTGGAGTGAGAGAGGTTGCAATGTCTTGAAGCACGTCGCAGTCGTCGGTTTATCTTAAAAGAAAAATATTATCTTCAATTACGTATTTATGATTATTTTACTAAATCACGCATGACTATTATCTGAACTACTTTGTTTAGCAATGCAACCCCAATGACACACAATGCCAAGTAGGACGAGCAAAGTCCACCGGAAGACGGAATAACCTTCCCCCTTCTACAGAACTCATGATTTTTCTTTTGATGCAGGCACTCAAGGCGTAAATAATCAGATACAATTACACACTCATATCTTTTCAGGAACAAAACTCTCAGAATCATCACCTATTTACATTTGTTGTCCGCACAGGACATCCCTAGCAGACACATTATCATAATCAACTATCCGCTATCATCTATCAGCTAGGAGATTCCATTACTATCCGACTTTTATTTCCTGCATTGCATAAGGCTACTTTTCTGCCTTCCGAGATTAAGCTCTACCTCCATCTACATATTTCTACATTGCATAAGGCTACCTTTCTGCCTTTCGAGACTAAGTACTGTCGCATATCTGTATTTCCTGCATTGGATATGGCTAGCTTTCTGCCTTCCGATACCAAGCATTGTCTCCATCTACATTCTTGTGTGTTGCATTACCTTCCAAGACTAAGCATTGTCTCCATCTGCATTCATCTGCGCTGCATAAGGCTACCTTTCTGCCTTTCGAGACTAAGCATTGTCTCCATCAACATTTGCTGCATTCCATAAGGCTACAGTTCTGCCTTCCGATGTTAAGCTCTACCTCCATCTGCATTTCCTACTTTGCATAAGGCTACCTTTCTGCATTTTGAGACTAAGCTCTGTGTCCATTCCGCATTGGCTAAAATATCGCCACTTTATTTTTCTTGCTTGGCTAAAATAGTGCCACCCTACTATTTACATCTTGTATCAGCTGAAAGATCGTCACCATCTGCATTTCATGGGCTGAAAGATCGCCACCTTCTGCATTTCATGGGTTGTAAGAACGCCACATTTTCCAAAGGCATCATTTTAAGGAGGCACCATTTTCATACCCCGAGAACGCCATGCCATGGCCTAAGGACCCCATTTTATCTCCTGCATATCATTATTCAAAGGCATCATAGTTTAGAGGCATCATTCATATAGCCCGAGAACATCATTTCATAGCCTGTGAATCATTTATCATACACTTTATGGCTCAGGACGTCGTGGTCTGAGGACGTCATCCTAGCCGTCCAAAAAAAACATTCATTGTTCACGTTTAAATTTACGCATAATATATGTTGGTATTATCCATTTGCAGGTATATCGGCTAGCAACGACCGTCTCAACGTGAGCGATCCTGCTTCGGTTCCTGCATCCTATTAGACTTCAACTACCTTCTCAACATCGCGTCCGTTCTTTTCGAAAATCTCCATCAGCATGTTACTTTTATGGATCCTGAACTACATATGGCCTGATTCATATAAGGCTAGGGATATGTAGGCAGCTCAGGAATAGAGCTCAATCAAAATCCTTTGCAAATAGCCTCTTTCGGTCAAACTTGGCCATCAGTTTTTTTATTTTAATCCGCTAAGCGTAGCCTAGGGTTAGGATTTTATTAATAACAGAAATTTAAAATACATCATGAGAAATTGATCATGCCGAGTAATCTATGATCATCACAGAGTTTATACCATACTCTGTGTTGATATTACATATGCTGATATTAAGAAGGTTAAATAAAATTATGGAGAGGCGGCGGAGTTGCCGTCCTTTCTTAAACTTTGTGATGACTTGAATAAATGAAGTGATTTCTTTTGCAAAATCTCTCAACATGATTTCGATATTCATGCTTTATTCTTTGTTCTTTTGGTAATCTGTTTTTGTTTTGCAATTCTCATTGGGGGTCGTCTTATGTTTGCGTCTTCCACCACCCTGCCGTCCCAGCTTCTATCTCTTTGACGACACTTCTTAATTGCTTTACTATGCATTGGTGAAACATCTCCATTTGTTGCAGAAATTTTATGACATTGCGCTAAGGTCTCTTCTTCCTCTCCTTCTTCATATATATGACTTCCTTCCATATCATTTTAGAGATGTCTTTGCTCTGAAGAGATTAGCATAGCAGAAAATTCATGCTCATCTTGTCGCTGTCCAGTATGAGGAGTTAAATCTTGTTTTTGATCATAAGTTGGCATTGATGTTTTATTTCCCAAGGCTGACGTTTCACCTTTTGGGATGTAACTTGGAGCATTATGGTTAAGCAATCTGTTTGGTTTTACTGCAGCATGCATTGATGCATTCCAGTTTACAATTGCAGTTTACCTTTAGATTCCATGTCTTCTCTTGGGCTATCATAATCGTCTTCTTGGTCTTCATCTACAGATGAGTTATCAGTAGAGCATTCTTCCCAACTCTCTTCATCATCAAATTGTCGTTGGCCCCAAAGTTTTAATTTAATTACCATATCCCTTATGTTAGATAGAGATAGTGGATTGTCCTCTCCATTGAGAATTGAAAATTCCTCATGATCCTTGCTCTCTACATATGTATAGGGGATAGGAGAGAAACTTTTAATTACCTGTAGCTTCCCTCCAGTTCCTCCATTTCCCTTTCCAGATGAGTTGGAGCTTGAAATAAGAGCTGTACTTTCCTCTGCGATGTGACTGTTTTGTTTTGAACATTCTGGCTGACATATGATATCCTGTGAATTTGTGTTCTGCCCAATGTCATCCTCTGGGAAGCTTGTTGTTATTTGAGTTGCAGCCTCATTATTTTGATTTACTAAAGAATCCAGAGAATGAGGATGTATTCCAGTTACTTTTGAAGAATCACTTATAGCAGCGACAGAAGAATATTCTCTTTGTTGCAAAGCTACAGCAGTGTGATCTTTAGCCATTGTCTCCAAGTTATTTCCAACTTCTTGATTGAGCAGAATGGCATTTTCATGGATGACCATCTGCTTAGTCTGCTGTTGTTCAATGAACTCTATAGGATTCAAGTTTGATCCAATTATTGCATTAACTGATCCTAGATGCTGCATGTTGCTTTGTCCATTTACTGCATTGACTGCTTTTTGTTGTTGTGCTTCAATACCAATACATTGTCCATCCTGTGCACTCTGACATCATATCTTTAACCGACAACTCTTTCATCCTTCTCGGGTAAAGATGGGCAATTGTTGATACCCTATTTTTCCCTATATATATTTTTATAGTCCAAAATATCTTCAAAATGGCATGTGTATGCATATATAATCTTGCCCAAAAATTTTGGTATTTTTCCAATTTTTAAGATTTTCTGAAATTAATTTATTGTGTATTTTAGTAGTATAAAATATAATAATTATTCCCAATATTATTATTTTGGTGAATAGCTTATTTTTTTCACATATTTATACCAGCTACTCTGAAAAGGTTTTAGTCAAAACCTCTTCCCTTAATTTGTTTTTACCCGTTGAAATTAGAATCCCTTAACCAAAGGAAGATATAATTAAGGTAATTTTTGTATATTTTTTCAAATTTATTTAGTATTTTTAAAGTTAAATTGCATATAATTGCAAGTTTAGCCTATTTTAAGTCTAACAACATTTTATAATTGTAAAATTAGTTCCAATATTTTTAGATTAATGTTTATATATTATTTCCTAATTCAATACTTTTAATATAATTTCAAAATCATTTTACTACTTTTTATAAAAATAAAAGCGAATATATAGCTCCAATTCATTTCAATTGCAGTCCCATTTACATTTCAATTATAGCCACATTAACCCCCTTAATTTATCCACTTTGAATCCAAACCGGGCCAGCCTAATCCCACACCCTTTGACCTATTTAACTATCCGACCCAAGACTCTTTTAATCCAGACCGTTGATCAATCTAATCAGCGGTCACGATCTCATCTTTCCTTTTTAATTCAGTAACCCCGCCCTAACCCAAGCCATTTTTTTGGTTCGCCGCCTCTGAAATCCCTCACCTCTAAAACTCTCTCGAACTCTCTCGAAACCCTAATTGTCTTCTACCACTTTCAACCCCAAACTCATCGGAATTCATGGCTGCTCAGGCCATGGATGACCTATACTCACCTCATACTGCTCTTATGTGCCTGGTTCTTGAAGGTTTGAGGCTAGACTTCGAGGGTCTTCCCTCAGACCTTCGCCGAATCGAGGTTTTCGTCCACCTCCGGCCTTGCTCCGACATATCCTAGCCTCCTGAGTCTGATTCTGACCTTATCCGACTTAGATCGGACCTTTTCAAAGCCTTTCTAACTCTAGGGTTCCTCTAAAACCCTAGATATTTGAGGTTTTTCTCTAATTCTCTTTGGATCCGTTGTGTATCTATGCTATGTTTGAGTTTTCAAATGATTATTCTAAATTTTCCTTTGAAAATTGCTTTCAAAACCCTTCTTTTCCGATTTAGTATTTCTGACTGTCTTTTTCTTTTGTGTTTACTGGCTTCTAGTATGGTCTTGTATTTTTTTTCTTACCATGTTCTTGTGTGTTCTTCTATTGAGTTTACACTCCATCCTTGAATGTTCGTTTTACTGTGCTTCCACCATGCTTTCCATACTAGGTTCTCATACGCTTTCTGTTATAAACTACGCTTTACGCTAGAGGGGGGGTGAATAGCGTATTAATAGAATTTAGCGTTTTCTTGTGGAATTTAAACTTTGCAGGAAGTAAAATAAATGCAGAAAAATAAACTTACACAAAGATGTATACTGGTTGGCCACCAACGTGGTTAGTCCAGTCCCCAGAGAGACTCTCTCGAGATTTTTCACTATCTTGTTAAGCTTAAGGGTGCTCAACAAACCGTTACACACTTGAGGACACAAGCCTCAAACAGTTGCTCGGAGATCGCAATCTCAAAGACTTCACCCAAGGAAACGCAAGTTCCTTGAAACAAGAGAATCGCAATTCTCTTACAAGTATATCAAATACTTGGACACTCACTTAACTAAAGTACTCCTTATTGAGTAGATATGAGTAAAAGAATATGTTCAAGATCACAACAACTTTAAGCAATAATATGGCTCTCAAAAGCTTTTTGAAATGAGTAGAAAATGAAGAACAATTGAATGAAAGCTTATAGCAATGTAATGATCAGTTTGTGTATGTTGTTGTATTTAAAACACTAAAATGAAGCTGTATTTATAGTTGAAAAAGTTGGTTCAACCGTTGTCTAATTGCCAATTAAGAGTTGCTGAAATTACTCAGTGATAATCGATTATTAAGACCAAACAATCGATTATCTGCCAGTCAGTTTAAAAATCAATCCCAGATTTAACGCTTCACAATCGATTATACATAATCTATAATCGATTACTGGCAATATTCAAAATCAGATAATCGATTACACTAAGTTCATAATCGATTACTTTAGCAACGTTCTAAAAATCATTTCCGGATTTTAAGCAAAACATCGATTATATAAAATCAATAATCGATTACTTCAGCAACGTTCTAAAAATCATTTCCAGATTTTAAGCAAAACATCGATTATATAAAATCAATCAGCAACGTTCTATCATTTCCAGATTTTAAGCTGAACATCGATTATCTAGAATCAATAATCGATTACCTTATGGTATTTGAAAATCATTTGACAACGGCCAGCTTCAACAATCGATTGTCCTTTGCAACAATCTATTACTTGTTATTTTCTGAAAATCATAAAACTTACTGTCTCAGTGATAATCGATTATCTAAAGACATAATCGATTACTTAATTAAATTTAAAATCACTGGAAGACATCAACTCAACACAATCGATCACCATTAGTTCATAATCGATTATTTTGAGTATTGAAAAACTTTACCTCAACAACAATCGATTGTCATTTGTTCACAATCGATTATCATGCAGATTTGGAAAAACCTGATGTTCACTGTCTTACTCACAATCGATTACCATTAATTCATAATCGATTGTCATGCAGTCTTGGCTCAGAAACAATCGATTATCATAAGTACATAATCGATTATTTTAGCCCAGATTTTTGAGGCATGTTTAGAAAACATTTTGTCTAATGTAAATATGCATGATTTAAAATCTTTTTGACACAGAATTAAATATGCATGATTTTGGAAAATAGTTTTATGAGAGAGGCCATACTATGAGTCAAGTTATAGGATCGAGATTACAATTTAGAACAACTCAATAACAATTAAAAGCTATATCTTGAACTTCAATCTTATTCGCAACCATTGTGCGCTTGTACTTGAATTCCGTCATATATCAATTTTTGCTTCGTTTGTCATTCATCAAAACCTACAAAAGAGTACACGTTTAGTATATTGCATTGAGAACGTGTTTCTAACAATTTCCCCCTTTTTGATAATGGCAAACATTAAGCGGGATATGCAATTTAGGCAAAAGATATTGACAATTCAAGACAAGTAACAATTATGCAATTTTGTTCTTGTTCCCCCTCAATTTAAGAGTTCCCCCTCAATTTTAGCTTATAAGCAATCAATGAATTAAGAGGTGGTGCATACCCGATATCCCGTTTTCTTCCCCCTTTTGCCATTAGCAAAAAAATAGTAATGAAAGATGCAAAAAGATGAAATAAACAAGGTTTATTTATTGGAAAAAAAAAAGAGGGTAGTCGATTATTGATACGGGATAATCGATTTTTATAGGAACATTGCTGCAGATTCGCGGTTTGCTTCAGAATTGCTCTTAGCTCTAGGGTGATACCTGCAAAGAGAAGTTAGACGCCTCCGACGCTCAAGTGAGAAATCATGTAGGAAAGAAAATGCAATGCATGACTTAGATCAAAGTGGAGTCAAGGATCCCGAGTTCACTGCGAATTCGGAAGAAGGACTCTTTCTCTAAAGGCTTGGTAAAGATGTCTGCCAATTGGCTTTTGGTTTCAACAAATTCAATTTCGACATCGCCTTTGAGTACATGATCTCTAATAAAATGATGTCTAATTTCGATGTGTTTTGTTCGCGAATGAAGAACGGGGTTCTTCGTCAAGCATATGGCGCTAGTGTTATCACATCTAAGAGGAATGTGATCAAGACTTAGGCCATAGTCCAAGAGTTGTTTCATCCATAGGATTTGAGCACAGCAACTCCCCGCGGCTACATATTCAGCCTCGGTGGTAGACAACGCAACACTTACTTGTTTCTTACTAAACCAAGAGACAAGAGAGCTACCGAGCAAATGGCAAGTGCCACTTGTGCTCTTGCGGTCCAATTTGCATCCAGCAAAATCGGAATCGGAATATCCAATAAGTTGGCATGAAGAGCCTTTGGGGTACCATAGACCCACATTTGTAGTACCAATGAGATACCTTAATATCCGTTTCACCGCAGTAAGGTGAGACTCCTTCGGACATGACTGATAGCGAGCACATAAACACACGCTAAACATGATGTCCGGACGACTAGCGGTAAGATAAAGAAGAGATCCAATCATACCTCGATACTTTTTAGTGTCGACTTCCTTACCTTTTTCATCTTTGTCTAGATGATCGGATGTGCTCATGGGAGTAGCCATTTCTTTTGCATTGTTCATCTCAAAGCGTTTTAGTAGTTCTTTGCAATATTTGGCTTGGCATATGAATGTACCTTCTTTCATTTGTTTCACTTGTAACCCCAAAAAGAATGTTAACTCGCCCATCATAGACATTTCAAATTCGCTAGTCATTAGATCGGAAAATTCCTTGCATAAAACATTGTTAGTAGCACCAAATATAATATCGTCTACATATATTTGAACTAATAAAATATCATTGTTTTTATGCTTGACAAAGAGGGTTGTGTCAACTTTTCCCCTAATGAAATCATTTTCCAAAAGAAATTTACTCAACCTCTCATACCAAGCTCGAGGAGCTTGTTTTAAACCATAAAGAGCCTTTTTGAGTTTGAAAACATGATCGGGATATTTAAAATCTTCAAAGCCGGGGGGTTGTTTGACATAAACTTCTTCTTCAATAAAACCATTTAGAAAAGCACTTTTCACATCCATTTGATATAGAATAAAATTCATTGAAGAGGCGAAAGCAAGTAATAGACGAATAGCTTCTAATCTAGCTACGGGAGCATAGGTTTCCTCATAATCGATACCTTCTTCTTGACTGTAGCCTTTTGCCACAAGCCTAGCTTTGTTTCTAGTGATTATACCATTTTCATCTAGTTTATTGCGAAAAACCCAATTCGTACCAATTATAGAATAACCTTCGGGTCTTGGCACCAAATCCCAAACGTTATTGCGTTCGAATTGGTTAAGCTCCTCTTGCATTGCCAAGGTCCAAAATTCATCCCCAATTGCTTCGGAGATGGTTTTAGGTTCAATTTGAGAAACAAAAGCAGTAAGTTCTAAAGTGCTTTTGAGGGAGTTTCGGGTACTTACCTTTTCTCCAACATCGCCGATTACCTGTTCGAGAGGATGATCCTTGATCGTTCTCCACTCGTTAGGCGTATTTATTCCTTTTTCTAATTGTGGCGCTTCTTTCGTTGGTTGTTCCCCAATTTCGTTTTTGTTTTCCTTTGAAGGTTCTTCTTGGATTTTATCTTTCAAGCTATCCAAGATACCTGCAAGATCAAAACCGGATTCCTTTCTCGCCAAGCGAGTATTATCTTCGGAAAACACAACATGAGGGGATTCCTCCACAATTTGGGTTCTTTTGTTAAAGATCCTATATGCTTTGCTACGTGAGGAATAACCAATGAAAATACCTTCATCCGATTTAGCATCAAACTTACCCAATTGGTCCTTGCCATTATTATGAACAAAACATTTACAACCAAAAACACGTAAATGAGAAATGTTGGGTTTTCTACCCTTATAAAGTTCATATGGGGTTTTCATGAGTATCGGCCGAATTTCTGCTCTATTTAAAACATAGCAAGCGGTACTCACGGCGTCCGCCCAAAAATATTTGGGAATCTTAGCTTCGTCGAGCATGGTTCTTGCCATCTCTTCGAGACACCTATTTTTCCTTTCCACCACCCTATTTTGTTGTGGTGTTTGTGGAGCGGAAAAGGTGTGTTCGTTTCCGAGTTCGTCACAAAAATCCGCAAAGAGATTGTGATCAAACTCTCCCCCATGATCACTTCTAATCGAAGTGACGGTCGATTCCTTTTCGTTTTGAACACGCTTAAGGAAATACTTGAAATTTTGAAAAGCATCACTTTTATTTGCAAGAAATAGAGTCCAAGTAAATCTAGAAAAGACATCAACAATTACAAAAACATATTTATTTTTACCAAGACTTTCAATACGAGAGGGACCAAATAAATCCATGTGAAGTAATTGCAAAGGTCTAGACGTTGAAACAATATTCTTGGATTTAAAAGATGCTTTGGTTTGCTTCCCTTTTTGACAAGAATCGCAAATAGAATCATTTTCAAACTTTAAACTGGGAAGACCAACTACTAAGTTTTGAGAAAGAAGCTTGTTCAAAAGATGCATGTTCATGTGTGCTACTCTACGATGCCATAGCCAAGAGTTATCCTCTTTGCTTACTAAACAATCAACATATTCGGGTGAGGAGTTTGCAAGATCAACCATATAGATATTATCAATTCTAAAACCACGAAGTATGATCTTGAAATCACTACGTCTAAATACAAGACATTCATCCGAATCAAATAGAGCAAGATTTCCCTTGTCACATAATTGGCTTATGCTCAAGAGATTATGCTTAAAACCTTTCACAAGTAGTATATGTTTAATAGAGGAGTTTTCGTCCTTACCGACCGAACCAATGCCGATGATTTTTCCTTTATTGTTATCACCAAATATGACACTTCCTCCTTCTTTGTGCTCTAGTTGAAGGAATTTGGATTCATCTCCCGTCATGTGTTTGGAGCATCCACTATCAAGGTACCATAGTACACTTGATCCCTTCAAGCACACCTACAAGACAAATTAATGTTCTTTAGGTACCCATGCCATCTTGGGTCCTTGAGGGTTAGGCATGTTATAATGATGCAATTGATTTATATGTCTATGACGAGTAAAGCAAGCGGGAGCAATATGACCAATACGTCTACAATAATGACAAGTCACGTTGGGATTATGCATTTTTCTAGGTACATAGTAACTAGATGAATGAAGGTTGCTTACTCTACTTTGAACACCAATGTTTCTCCTATTATGAGCTCTAGGAGGTTCACAAGTTTGTCTAAAATATGCATCATTTCTAGAATATCTATTTCTAGGTGGAGGGTCATTTCTTGGTCTTCTAAATTGTTCAAGGTTTGGCCTAAAATATGCATCATTTCTAGGTCTTCTAGCATTTTCACTATTTGGTCTAACATGCAAGTTATTTCTAGAATTTCTACTTCTAGGATAAGCATTTTGGTTATTAGTCCTAGGTTGAGCTCTAGGTTGTTGTGGTTTAGCACCAAACTTTTCTTCATTCTTGAATCCTATTCCATGTTTAGTTGATTTTAGATTAACAAGCACATCATTCAAGTTTTTATGCGAAGAATTAAACTTATCTAATGTGCCTTTAAGTCTAGCTACTTCATTCTTAAGAAGCACACAGGAAGAACAGTTTCTAGTAGAACCTTCAGGTTTATCAGCACTTCTTTTTCCATAAAACTTGTTTTCCTCTTTTAGCTTCTCATTTTCGAAAACCAGTTTTTCTAATTCTTTTTCTTTTAATGAAAGCTGTGTTTGAAATCTTTTTCTTTTAGAGAAGCGCTTTCTTTAACACTTTTGACAGTTTTTGAAGCTTTGATAAATTCAGCATATAGTTCATCAAAAGCATTTCTCATTTCATCAAGAGTAAAGAAATTTTGAGAAGAGATTTGACTTACCTCGTCTTTGCCGTCTTCTTGAGCCATGAGACATAAATTTGCTGCTTCATCGTCTTCTTCTTCGCTTGCTTCATCTCCGGAATCTCCTCCCCAAGAGATGTATGCACGTTGCTTTTTGAAGGGTTTCTTCTCCTTTTTGATGTTAGGGCAATTTGATTTTATGTTCCCGGTTTCTCCGCATTCATAGCGTTTTAGTTGATCGCCTTGCTTTTTGTTCTTGCGTTCATACTCCTTGCGCATGAATTTTTGAAACCTTTTGATAACGAGTCCAAACTCGTTGTCACCTTCTTCATCAATTTGTGGTTGGTTAGCCTTTAGAGCAATCCTTTGCCTTCTTTGATCATCAACAAACGGGTTAAGTATAGTTGATTCATAGGTTTTGAGATTACCTCTTAATGCGTCAATTGTGACATTTGTGATGCCAATGGATTCTTGGATTGCATCGGCCTTTGATCGCCATGCCGGAGTGAGACTTCTGAGGATCTTCCGGACAAGTTCTCTATCCGTAAACGTCTTTTTGAGGGCGTGTAGATCATTCACGATCATTGAGAATCGCTCAAACATTTCGTCTATTTTCTCTCCTTCCTTCATGTGGAATAGTTCATAAGAGTGAGTTAAGAAATCAATTTTAGCTTCTCGTACCTGGTCGGTTCCTTCGTATGTCACTTCAAGCTTATCCCACATTTCTTTTGCTGTTTTGCAACATGATATCTTCCTTTAGTCGTTAGCATTAACAGCACAATATAATAAATTTATAGCTTTGGCATTATTTTGAACCTTACGAATATCCTCCGCGGTATATTCCTCTTCGGTCTTTGGAACCCATTCGTCTTCCACCTTCTTGGTCGGAATTTGGTTTCCATTGGTGAATACTTTCCACAAATGAAAGCTATTTGATTGCACAAAGATTTGCATCCTCTCCTTCCAGTATGAGTAGTTTGTGCCGTTGAATAGAGGAGGTCGTGTAGAGCATTGTCCTTCTTCAATTCCTGCAAAAGAGTCAAGAGTAGAAGCCATGGATGGTTCTCTCAAACGGTTAAGTTTTCAGAGAGTTGGGCTCTGATACCAATTGTTAGAAACTACGCTTTACGCTAGAGGGGGGGTGAATAGCGTATTAATAGAATTTAGCGTTTTCTTGCGGAATTTAAACTTTGCAGGAAGTAAAATAAATGCAGAAAAATAAACTTACACAAGGATGTATACTGGTTGGCCACCAACGTGGTTAGTCCAGTCCCCGAGAGACTCTCTCGAGATTTTTCACTATCTTGTTAAGCTTACGGGTGCTCAACAAACCGTTACACACTTGAGGACACAAGCCTCAAACAGTTGCTCGGAGATCGCATTCTCAAAGACTTCACCCAAGGAAACGCAAGTTCCTTGAAACAAGAGAATCGCAATTCTCTTACAAGTATATCAAATACTTGGACACTCACTTAACTAAAGTACTCCTTATTGAGTAGATATGAGTAAAAGAATATGTTCAAGATCACAACAACTTTAAGCAATAATATGGCTCTCAAAAGCTTTATGAAATGAGTAGAAAATGAAGAACAATTGAATGAAAGCTTATAGCAAAGTAATGATCAGTTTGTGTATGTTGTTGTTGTTAAAACACTGAAGTGAAGCTGTATTTATAGTTGAAAAACTTGGTTCAACCGTTGTCTAATTGCCAATTAAGAGTTGCTGAAATTACTCAGTGATAATCGATTATTAAGATCAAACAATCGATTATCTGCCAGTCAGTTTAAAAATCAATCCCAGATTTAACGCTTCACAATCGAATATATACAATCTATAATCGATTACTGGCAATATTCAAAATCAGATTATCGATTACACTAAGTTCATAATCGATTACTTTAGCAACGTTCTAAAAATCATTTCCGGATTTTAAGCAAAACATCGATATATAAAATCTATAATCGATTACTTCAGCAACGTTCTAAAAATCATTTCCAGATTTTAAGCAAAACATCGATTATATAAAATCTATAATCGATTACCTTATGGTGTTTGAAAATCATTTGACAACGGTCAGCTTCAACAATCGATTGTCCTTTGCAACAATCGATTACTTGTTATTTTCTGAAAATCATGAAACTTACTGTCTCAGTGATAATCGATTATCTTAAGACATAATCGATTACTTGTTATTTTCTGAAAATTATAAAACTTACTGTCTCAGTGATAATCGATTATCTGAAGACATAATCGATTACTTAATTAAATTAAAAATCACTTGAAGACACTGTCTCAACATAATCGATCACCATTAGTTAATAATCGATTATTTTGAGTATTGAAAAACTTTACCTCAACAACAATCGATTGTCATTTGTTCACAATCGATTATCATGCAGATTTGGAAAAACCTGATGTTCACTGTCTTACTCACAATCGATTACCATTAATTCATAATCGATTGTCATGCAGTCTTGGCTCAGAAACAATCGATTATCATAAGTACATAATCGATTATTGTAGCCCAGATTTTTGAGGCATGTTTAGAAAACATTTTGTCTGATGTAAATATGCATGATTTAAAATCTTTTTGACACAGAATTAAATATGCATGATTTGGAAAATAGTTTTATGAGAGAGGTCATACTATGAGTCAAGTTATAGGATCGAGATTACAGTTTTAGAACAACTCAATAACAATTAAGAGCTATATCTTGAACTTCAATCTTATTCGCAACCATTGTGCGCTTGTACTTGAATTCCGTCATATATCAATTTTTGCTTCGTTTGTCATTCATCAAAACCTACAAAAGAGTACACGTTTAGTATATTGCATTGAGAACGTGTTTCTAACAAAATTGTCTTGAACTTTAAAAAAAATACAAATATATATAGTATCACGTGTCTATATTAAATATCTACCTATAAACTAATAAAGAATAAACTAAATTTTAATTTATACCCTAAAAGTTCGATTCACAAGAAAAAATCATAAACCCTGAAAGTTTAGGGTTTCTTCTCTACAAACCATTTCTTGCCCAAATAAATAGGTATAACCAAATATTTTAGCTACTAACAATTATCATAGATTTAATTTAGCTAAGAACAATTAATTTTTAGGGTTCAAACTAGAAGAAATTAAACAAATTAAAATATATAAGTCTATTTCAAAAAAAAATAAAGGAGATAGAAACCTACGAGATGGGCAGTGAAGGACACCTGTCACGACCCCAAACCCGGTCGTGATGGTGCCCGAACGCGAGGCTGGGCAAGCCCGACCAAACCACCACCAAGAACGGCTTTCCAGCCAAAAAGAAATAATTTAAGATAACACAGCTGAGAAAGAACAATAATCCTCCCAAAACCGAGAGTCACGAGTACAGAGCCTCTAACAAAACAGGATACAAATCAGAACGTAAATGATAAAAAGTCTGACAAAATAGCAAAAGGAACATGACTGATAGAAACAGAGTACGCGGTCCTGCGAATGCTTGGCAGCTACCTTAATACTCTTAATAGCTCGGGTAAACAACAGCAGCAACACTAGGTCTCTGGAGCACCTGGATCTACACACAAGGTGCAGAGAGTATGGGTTAAGTCTACCAACTCAGCGAGTAATAAGCATGTATAAAAACCCGAAGATAAGAAAACACGAAATAACACAAAGTGAAGCTATCTAGCATTTCAGTACAGTACAAGCCTCAGAGATATACAGATAAAGCAACAGTAAATAAACGCATAATATGCAATGCAATGCATAAACACTGCGGAACGTGCAGCCCGATCCATATGGGTACCCGCGCTCACTGTGGGGGTTCAGACTCCGGAGGCGCTCCGACAGCCCAAGCGCCATATCATACAATGCCAATAGTTACCACTGTTTCCATTACAATACACGGCGTCCTTAGTTACCACCATTTCCATTTAAAATACACGGTGTCCTTAGTTACCACCGTTTCAATTTAAAATACACGGTGTCAATAGTTACCACTGTTTCAATTTAAATACACGGTGTCCATAGTTACCACCGTTTCCATTTAAAATACATTATGTCTATAGTTACCACTGTTTCCATTTAAAATACACGGTATCCATAGTTACCACCGTTTCCTTTTAAAATAATATACATTCCAAAAATAGTGAGATAGTACTCGTCAGCCCGAAATATCATTTAAAAATCATTTGAGTTTTCAAATCGTATAAATATGGCTGAGTTTGCTTAAATAGTATTTAAACCTGGACTGATTTCAAATAATATGCAAATCATGAATATTTTGAGATAACGATCCCTGAAGGATCCTACAAGTCGGCACAAGGCCCAAAACATGGCATCAAGCCCAGATATCATCAATATAGTATGCGAAGCACTCGCCAACATAGTACAATCTACCTCGGATTGGACCGAGCCATAATTTCCAACATATACGACCCTGCACTAGCCATGGAGTGCGTGTCTAGCCTTATAATAGCGTCACAATGTGATATACCGAGGTTTCAAACCCTCGGGTCATCATCTACACCCGTTACTCACCTCAAGCCGGCCGCAAACTAGCTCGCAATGCCTTTCCCTCGAGAATCAACCTCCGCGGATGCCAAATCTTATCAAAACCAATAGGAATACATCACAATAGGCTAATAGAACATAACCCAATCAAAATAACTCGAAATACACCCAAAAATACGAAGTTGGCAAAATTCGAGCCCCGGGCCCACTTCTCAAAAAATTACGAAATTCACATTTTCAGAATCCTCATCTCGCCACGGGTCCGTACATATAAGGTTCATCAAAATCAGAGTCCAATTAATCCTCCAAATCCCCAATTTTCATTTGAAATTTCAAGCCCTAGTTCATCAACTTTTACACCAAATTTTAGAGAATTAATGGTTGATTCTTCAATAAAATGATGTATTAAGGCCACGAGACTTACCTCCAATCACTTCCCGTTGAAATCCCCTTCAAAATTCGTCAATGAGCTCTCAAGGTATTGTAAAAATGGAGGAAATAATATGAAGCTCGCGGTTGAAATAACCCTTAAAACTTAACTGCCAAGGTGACTTTTCCTCTATGCGATCGCGAACTTCCTCCTGCGATCGCATATAACAACTTCTCCAGCCTCCCCCAATGACCTATGAGAATGCAACCTTAACCCTGCGATTGCACTGCTTTACCCGCTAAACCTACGCATCGCAAAAAAGCCTCTGCGAACGCAAAGCACAACTCCCTCAACCTACGCGATTGCACCCACGAACACGGGATCGCATTGAACAACCTCAGGACCTCCACCAGGCCTCCTACGCGATCGCAGAGCCAAACCAGCGATCGCATAGAACAAATGTCTACAACTGCTGAAGCTTCAAAATCTGCAATATTTCCCAACTTCAAATCATTCTGTCAACCATCCGAAATCATCCCGCGGCCCCCCGGACCCCAACCAAAACCACCAACCTACTCCAAAACATCATACGAACATGTTCCAATCATAAAAACACAACCTTTAACACGGAAATCATCAAATCCACACGGATTCAAGCCTAAGTTCAACTATAACTTCCAAAACTCACATTCGATTAAAACCCGACAAAATGACATCCGTTTGACCTGAAAATTTGCAGACATATCCAAAAATCACCTAACGAAGCTACTACAACTCTTGGAATTCCATTCCGAACCCCGGATCAAAATCTCACCTATCAACCGGAATTTGCCAAAAATCGAACTAAGCTAATTCAAGTCTAATTCTACACCAGACCTCCAAATTCAATTATGTTTTCTCTCCCAAGTCACAAATCACCATCCAAAACTAGTCGAATCACCGAAAATCCATTCCGAGCCCTATAACTCATAAGTCAACTTCCGGTTGACTTTTCCAAAACAAGCTTCCGTCTAAAAGGCCATGTGACTTATTTTCAACCAAAACCAATTCAATTACACCCGATCAACTCTAATACTGATATTGAAACATGAAGCAACAGATTAAGGGGGAAATGGAGCAGTAACACATAAGACGACGGGTCGAGTCGTCACATCCTCCCCAACTTAAACAAACGCTCATCCTCGAGCGTACCAAGAGTTGTACTAGAAGCAGCCCAATAACTGAGTGACCTTACCAAGCATATACCCGTGGTGATCCCACGTCACGCTAACTCACATAGGTACTGATAACACAACACAGCTGAAATTTTACAGACCATCTGGCCCATAAATCATAGAACCACACTGCACTACCCGAAATCATACACAAGATCAGAACCTCACATCTATACTCACAATCAATCCGAATCAGCTGTAATAACCCATACCATAACCTCATGTGAATTCATACAATGTACACCACATTCCAACACTCGGAACAATAGTCTCTATTCATAGCAGTTACCCATAGTACTCAATTACCAATAGGAAACCTCTTATCTAGCTAAAGTCTTATTCCAACACTTTCTCATATTGCCAGAGATAACTAAAACACGCAACGAACAGTAGCGGTTCTTCATATCAACCATTCATGAAGTCGCTTCTAAGTTGACAATTACCACAACAGATTTTCGGGCCACACCTCGATATTATCCTTCTAACCAAGTGAAATCAAATCTGCTCATACTCATTAGTAACCCAATGATCACCTCGAATCTAACACACCACTTCTAGTGATATGATACCTCAATACAGGCCTAAGCCACAATTGCATAATACACGCGCCAACAAGAAACAGTCTACACATACCCAAATCAGGGCAAATGACTCAACCGGAAGAGTTATACCTCAAGATTATCAATACTTTTACGGAACCAAGCTGAGACCCTGCCTCACATCATAGGAATAGAGTACCTGAATCCTCCTCGAGAGGTCATAACTTCACGTGGCCTCGCCACAACACGCGATCCTATCCCAACAATATTACACATGGAGCACCTCGTGTTACCATGCTCACAGTAGACAGCCATGCACAGATCTTTGCCTGAAACCAAATCCCCCAATCACACTCACGGTGAAGCAAGTAATATGCACCATTCAGTCCTGAGAAGACACAACCGATACACTATCTGCCAAACAATTCTCAATACGGACTTTCCTCAGAAGCCGGGAAGCAGGGCATACAAAGTAACATATGGAAGACCATTATTAACATCACACTGTTGCGGCGTGCAACCCGATCCAGATAACATACTTGTGGCGGCGTACCACCCGATACACACAATATCTCACATAGAGAGGTGCACATCGAGCCACATTGACTCATAAGAACAAAATATCAACATCGGTCGTAAGCAAACTGAGTGCGTAAAGATATTTATTTAGTGTTGTGAGCTACAAATTCCACTTCCGCTAATATAACTCATACCAGAGCCATACAATATGGTGCCCGGCACCAAATATTTACCGAAATCTACAATCTCGCCCGGCAACATGCCCGGCCACAAGGACGCATCTGAAACGTCCCTCAGTATTGGAACCGAAATCAATAATAGAAACCACTACATTGACATCCGCCTCGAAGGCCCAATTACAGAACGCAATTCTTCCCAGCCGGCCACTAGTCTCTGGAACACAACCATCCAACTAGAACATAGTCCGATACACCCCGCCACGCAACCTGTGGCATTTCCCAACATGACTCATAGCACAATTATTTAGAATAATCTGACACTGAGACAATCACTCTACATCCCCATAACATATCCAAAATTTAATATACTAAGCAAGGAAAGATCCACTCGACTTCCCAATAGCCGCTGACAGTACCAATACAACACACATGATCCTCAATCACTGCATAGACTGCATCGGAGAACTCCCTGTCTCCGACTACTCATAGAACACGAATCAATGTGCCTGATCCAAATTTCCACAATGCAAAATATAGATTACACCTCAAGTACCAAACTATCCCACTAGGGATATTATAAAACTCCCATGCCATCAAATAACTCAGATATCCGCAGTCGATCCCATAAGGAAATGTCGTAACACTACTGATGTATCACTTGTGCAGTTACCCTCTTTCTGAAACATATGCCATCGTCAAATCACTTCCAATTAACAGTACCAGTTCCTTGATTACCTGAAGCTATTCGCTATTTAGGACATAGACAAATCCACCATACCTTTCATAACAGAACCTAAACCTCGCACACGCCCATCTCGGTCCTTTACAACATACCGCATATACCAAATCCTCCAAGGATAACACGAGAACTTTCATCTCCCTTCTGCGCCGTAGACATCGATGCACTCAACTAGTCTAGAACTTTCATTGCTCCCATTTAAAAGAAGATTATTACACACTCCATGCTCCACATGACCTTAGATACTACACATCTCCAAACCATGATGAACTCAACAAGATTTGTTTTCTCCCAAATCTATTTGCACAAATTAAACTGCCAAGGAAGGAATCCATATACCTAAACCAAGCTAAGCCGACTTCCAGTACTCAGGAGCTTCCCTGCCCAATGCTTGTAAGAGCCCATTACCTCGAACACATACCAACGATTGATAATATCCTTACCATACCGATTCGGTCCCCTAACAAGTTACTTTATTTGTCTAGATTCCCACCTGATTCATTTTTCAACTTTATGTACCCTCTTGTTGTAGCACCATAATGCCTCAGCCAGGCTGACTATACGAAGCCCAAACACCAGACCGCACTGTCTAAGACCCATAGGCCACTGAATACTTCCTCAAATGTCCTAAAAAATACCACATCCCAAAGTACCTTACCCGAAGAACTTCTGGCGACTCTGAATTAGTTGCCATTACGTCCCCAAAAAACTGATACATAGAATTCCTGTAATTAACGTAAAATAGCACAAGTCTTGACATGTTCTAATGAAAACACTAACTTGGTCACATACCCCACCTTAAAACACCCGAGTGATACCTATCGAATCTCGATTACATCAAAAACCATTCTCAAAAGTCGACCACTATACACACTGCAATTCACTTGACTTAATGAATCGAACCACTTTTGCCTTATCAGCACTCTGACACCACAGGACGAGATCTTATTCTGATAAACCCAAACAACTTCCTTCTCCTTGTGTTAAGCATTCTTATCAATAACTCGATACATTCCCTTATTTTCTCACATACAAAGCACCATGTAACATTTGGCAAAACTTTGCTTCACTTGTGCCACCTTCGGCTCACTTTTCTGCAGCCAGAACTGTTTCACTCTCATGTATCAAATCAGAACTAACAAAGTACACAACCATACCACCAGCTTATCAACAACAACCTCCCCAACTTAGCTCAAAGCCATATACATCACAACACACATACTCTATAGCCATCGCAATATCATGGCGAGATTAAACTCACTCCTTCATAAGCTTGTGGAAACACGAATCATCAGAAATTCTAACCCTTTTGCATTTGCTTTCATTCACACAACCGCTAAACCCACTCTTCTAGGCGGCAAGATTTTTACTAAGTCCCAAATTTTTCAAAATGTTCAGCAGAGTTTCCTTTGTAATTGAGCCTATCCACCTGCCAGAGAACCACCAAAACCATCCTAACAACGCATCCACAACTTGACAAGACATCACAATGTATATCAATAACAGAAATCCCAATGTTACATGTATTATATTATCAAAATTGACACATGAACGTTCGATGCACCTGTTTAAATCATAACTTATGGAAAATACCTTTTAGTTACACATACGATCTTCTAACATACACATAATGATCATACCACTTCAGAATATTCTGCAGAAGATACCCACCTGCTTGCTTCAATATAATATTTCGGTACAACATCCACCGTCATACTCCTCATGCAATCAATTGGTCTTCCTGAGTATGGGCTCATACCACAACACACACACCCCTAGCTAGAGGACTCGAAAAGATTCCTCACTCGCCCATAACTCGGGGCAACACATCCGATCACAATGGAAATCAAACACTTAATGGTTT
Organism: Nicotiana benthamiana; assembly: GCA_034376525.1. Taxonomy (NCBI): domain Eukaryota; kingdom Viridiplantae; phylum Streptophyta; class Magnoliopsida; order Solanales; family Solanaceae; genus Nicotiana; species Nicotiana benthamiana. The sequence goes on from CM067337.1 coordinate 19,069,804, forward strand.
GTTTATCACCTAGCAGACCTTCTTCGACACTACCAAATCATACAGACTCATCACACGGCACCAACGTACTCATCATGAAGCTATCCAGCCGCCATTACCAGAATTAGGGACAATACTGAACTTATAAGCTCATAACACCAGCTCGCGAGGTCAGCACCTTGGTGCTCCAACTATAGACAATATCTGGCCTCAAGTACTCCAGACTCGCCCAACATCATCTTCACGAAGATTGCACCTCGCCCCTCGATCGAGGAATCGCAAGCCATCGAAGTACATATAATACCGAGCGCTCATACGTGCATGCGAACACGTGGAACGAATTTCAAGGGTTACTCTTTCAAGCTGAATCAAGGACGCACGATAAGATTTCAAGAAAGTGGAGTGTTTACTAAAGGTTCTGTAGCCTCCTGCTTATAAGTGTGGTGCACGACACACCCATAAACAAGACTCTACTTAACCAGATCATAACTCGCGAGGCCTAGTAACCTAGGCCCTCATACCAACTTGTCACGACCCCAAACCCGGTCGTGATGGCGCCCGACCACGAGGCTGGGCAAGCCCGACCAAACCACCACCAAGAACAGCATTCCAACAAAAAAGAAACAATTTAAGATAACATAGCTGAGCAAGAACAATAATCCTCCAAAAACCGAGGAGTCACGAGTACAGAGCCTCTAACAAAACAGGATAAAAGTCTGAACGGATATGATACAAAGTCTGACAAAATAGCAAGAAGGAACATGACTGATAGAAACAGAGTAAGCGGTCCTGCAGACGCTTGGCAGCTACCTCAATACTCTAAATAGCTCGGGTAATCAATAACATCAACACTAGGTCTCTGGAGCACCTGGATCTGCACACAAGGTGCATGGAGTATGGGGTGAGTCTACCAACTCGGCGAGTAATAAACATGTATAAAAACCCGAAGATAAGAAAACACGAAATAACACAAAGTTCAGCTATCTAGCCGTTCTATACAGTACAAGCCTCAAAGATATACAGATAAAGCAACAGTAAATAAATGCATGATATGCAATGCAATGCATGAACACTGCGGAATGTGCAGCCCGATCCATATGGGTACCCGCGCTCACTGTGGGCGTTCAGACTCCGGAGGGGCTCGTACAGCCCAAGCGCCATATCATACTGTGGCAATAGTTACCACTGTTTCCATACAATACACTGTGTTTTTAGTTACCACCGTTTCCATTTAAAATACACTGTGTCCTTAGTTACCACCGTTTCAATTTAAAATACACGGTGTCAATAGTTACCACCATTTCAATTTAAAATACACAGTGTCCATAGTTACCATCGTTTCCATTTAAAATACACTTTGTCCATAGTTATCATCGCATAGAACAACTTCCCTGGCCTCCCCCAATGGCCTATGCGAATGTGACATTAACCCTACGATCGCACTGCTTCACCCGCTAAACCTACGCGATCGCACCCACGAACACGCGATCGCATTGAACAACCTCAGGACCTCCGCCAGGCCTCCTACGCGATCGCAGAGCCAAACCTGCGATCGTGTAGAACAAATGTCTGCAATTGCTGAACCTTCAAAATCTGCAACATTTCCCAACTTCAAATCCTTCCGTCAACCATCCGAAATCACCCTGGGGCCCCCGCGACCCCAACCAAAACAACCTTTAACACGGAAATCATCAAATCAATACGGATTCAAGCCTAAGTTCAACTATAACTTCCAAAACTCACATTCGATCAAAAACCCGACTAAACAACATCTGTTTGACCTGAAAATTTGCAGACATATCCAAAATCACCTAACGAAGCTACTGCAACTGTCGAATTCCATTCTGACCCCTGGATCAAAATCTCACCTATCAACTGGAATTTGGTAAAAATCGAACTAAGCCAATTCAAGCCTAATTCTACACTGGACCTCCAAATTCAATTCTGTTTTTTCTCCCAAGTAACAAATCACCATGCGAAACTAGTCGAATCACATTAAATCCATTCCGAGCCCTATAACTCATAAGTCAACTTCCGATTGACTTTTCCAAAACAAGCTTTCGTCTAAGAGGCCATGTGCCTGATTTTCAACCAAAATCAATTCAATTACACCCGATCAACTCTAATACTAATATTAAAACATGAAGCAACACATTAAGGGGGAAACAGAGCAGTAACACATAAGACGATGCGGGTCGTCACAACACCGATGGAGCTGTTACTGCCGCCGGCAGTCGTCGGTGGCGCCGCTTCTAGAGGGAAACGGAAGGGGAGGTTGAGTGTGAGAGAGAGAAGAGAGGGTTTGGGGAATATTTTGAAGAAAATAAAAGAATGGGAGGGGGAAACCCGTTTTTAATTCTGCTTCTTTCAAAAAGCAACCAACCTTGGTCGCTATTTTTGGTACCAAATATGTTTTGACTATTTTGAGCAAAATAGCGACCATAGTTGGTCGCTAAATTCAAAACAATTCTGACAGTATATCCAGAATAGCGACCAACATCGGTCGCTATATCAAAAAAAATTATTGTAATTCAATTTTAAATTTATATTTATTAATTCAATTAATTTTCATTCAATTTAAAAAATACAATTAATTTTTAATTCAATTTTAAAAAAAATCAATTAATTTTAATTCAATATAAAAAATTCAACTAATTTTAATTAATTTTAATATGTATATGTATACACACGCCATACTCGGTATAGTATAGCGTAAGTACATATATCGTATATATATATAGGTTGTATTCGATGCGGTAATACCTCATACACTTATATTTAGTGCATAGTATAGCGTAAGTACATATTTTATATATATATATATATATATAAGCTGTATTCGATACGGTAATACCTCATACACTTATACTTAGGCATAGTATAGCGTAAGTACATATATTTTATATATATATATATATATATATATATATATAAGCTGTATTCGATACGGTAATACCTCATACACTTATACTTAGTGCATAGTATAGCGTAAGTACATATATTGTGTATATATAAGTTGTATTCGATACGGTATTACCGCATACACTTATACTTAGTGCATAGTATAGCGTAAGTACATATATTGTATATATATAAGAAGTATTCAATACAATATTACCTCAGAAACTTACACTTAGTGCATAGTATAGCGTAAGTACATATATTGTATATATATAAGCTATATTCGATACGGTATTACCTCATACACTTATACTTAGTGCATAGTATAGCGTAACTACATATATTGCATATGTATAAGCTCTATTCGACACGGTATTACCTCATACACTTATACATAATGCATAATATAGCGTAATAACATATATATATATATATATATATATTTTTATATATATATATATATATATATATATATATATATATATATATATATATATATAAAAGTTGAATTCAATATGGCAATACCTCATACACTAATACTTAGTGCATAATATAGGGTAATTACATATATTATATAAGTTGTATTCGATACGGTAATACCTCATACACTAATACTTAGTGCATAATATAGCGTAATTACATATATTATATATATAAGTTGTATTCGATACGATATTACCTCATACACTTAGTCCATAGTATAGCGTAAGTACATATACTGTATATATATAAGTTGTATTCGATATGGAATTACCTCATACACTTATATATATATATATATATATATATATATATATATATATATATATATATATATAAGATATATTCAATACAGTATTACTTCATACACTTATACTTAGTGCTTAGTATAGCGTAAGTACATATATTGTATATATAAGTTGTATTCGATACGGTAATTCCTCATAACTTATACTTAGTGCATAGTATAGAGTAAGTACGTTGTATATATGTATATATATATATATATATAGAGATATATATATATATATAAATATATATATTTATATATAAATATATATATATATATATATATATATATATATATTTATATATTTATATATATATGTATTTTTATATATATATATATATATATATATATATATATATAAGCTTTATTCGATGCGATAATACCTCATACCCTTATACTTAGTGCATAGTATAGCGTAAGTCCATATATTGTATATATATTAGCAGTATTTGATACGGTATTACCTCATACACTTATACTTAGTGCATAGTATAACGTAAATACATATATTGTATATATATATGCTGTATTTAATACGGTATTACGTCATACGCTTATACTTAATGCATAATATAGCGTTAGTACAGATATTGTATACGTATAAGCTCTATTCGATATGGTATTACCTCATACACTTATACTTAGTGCATAGTATAGCGTAAGTACGTATATTGTATATGTATAAGTTGTATTCGATACGGTAATACCTCATACACTAATACTTAGTGCATAATATAGCGTAATTACATATTATATATATATATATATATATATATATATATAAATATATATATATATATATATAAGTTGTATTCGATACGGTGATACCTCATATAATTATACTTAGTGCATAATATAGTGTAATTACAAAATATATATATATATATATATATATATATATATATATATATATATATATATATATATATATATATATATATATATATATATATATATATATATATATATATATATATATATATATATATTTCGATATGGTAATATCTCATACACTAGTACTTAGCGCATAAGATAGTGTAATTACATATATTATATAAATATAAACTGAATTCGATACGGTATTACCTCAGACATTTATACTTAGTGCATAGTATAATGTAAGTGCATATATTGTATATATACAAGTTGTATTCGATACGGTATTACCTCATACACTTATACTTAGTGCATAGTATAGCGTAAGTACATATATTGTATGTATATAAGCTGTATTCGATACGGTATTACCTCAATACACTTATACTTAGTGCATAGTATAGCGTAAGTATATATATTGTATATATATAAGCTGTATTCGATACGGTATTACCTCATACACTTATATTTAGTGCATAGTATAGCGTAAGTACATATATTATATATGTATAAGGTGTATTTGATAAGGTATTACCTCATACACTTATACTTAGTGCATAGTATAGCGTAAGTACATATATTGTATATGTATAAGTTGTATTCGATACGGTGATACCTCATACACTAATACTTAGTGCATAATATAGCGTAATTACATATTATATATATATATATATATATATATATATATATATATATATATATTGTATTCGATATTGTATTACCTCATACACTTATACTTAGTGCATAGTATAGCGTAAGTACATATGTTGTATATATAGACACACACGCCCGCTTCGTAGTACTATTCATCCTTTGTATTACAAAAGTATTAAGGACTTACATTTATATTATTTACATAGTAAACACAAAAGTAATTTTTAATTTTGACCATTGTTGACCAGAATAGTGACCAATTATGGTCGCTACTTATTCATGAATTTAGATTAGCGACCAAAATTGGTCGCTAACTTTAAATCATATTTCATTTTATTTCATATAATAATTAAAGTAATAATATAATTATTAAAATTGAATAATTGGGACCCAGTTAAGCAACCAAAATTGGTTGCTACCTTTATTTTCTTTATTTAGCGACCAACGTTGGTCGCTAACTTCATATTATATATATATATATATATATATATATATATATATATATATATATATATATTTTATAGTTTTTTCAAAATAATAATATAATTATTAAAATTTTGTAAGCGGGTCCCACTTTAGAGACCAAGTTTGGTCGCTAATCTCAGTAAAAGTTTGACCAAGCCAGTCAATATTTTGACTATTTTAGCAACCAACCTTGGTCGCTATTTTGTTTCCAAAATTTATTTTATTATTTTCGCTAGTTTAGCGACCAACTTTGATCGCTTTTACCCATAGACCAAATTTGGTCGCTATTGTTTGATCGCTTTTTGCAGGAATTCTAGTAGTGGTTGGTCTTTAAATAAAAAAATATTATTTATTTATTTATTATTAATCATTAAAAAAACGATCAACTTTTGACTCTAATCCAAATATTATATTTTAAAATATGAAAACTAGAGATCAATGTTGGTCGCTATTTTATTCAATTATTTATTTATTTTATTAATCTAACAACCAACTTTGATCACTATATTACCAGAAATGTTTTTTAATGTAATAGCGACCAAGTTTGGTCGCTCTTTGAAGAAATCTGGGAAAATAGCGACCAAAGTTGGTCGCTATTCTGCAGAAATGTTTTTTTAACTTGAAAAGAAACTAAATAGAGACCAACTCTGGTCGCTTTTCTATGTATTATTTTGGCAGAAACTGCCTATTTCGGCAGCTACACCACCTGACAGTCATACCAAAACTCTAACAAGCAACAACAACAACAATTCCAATAATAATACCAAACAACGACACAAAAACAACATTAAAAGCTACATTAAAACCAAGAAAGTGTAAATTTCAATAGAACTACCAAACTAAGTTAACTCTTATTACAACCCAATGAAAAACATATTGTATTTATCTAGTTCAAATTGTCTAAATTTTATTCATTGTTTGGTACATCAATATCATCACCGTTTGATGAAGTTTCATCATCATCACGGTATTAAGAAGGGTCTACTTGTCGATGACGGGAAGAATGATCACAAGGAGGAACGACCACTTGGAGGACGGAACGAACGAGCATGGGGATGGGCAGCCTCTGGCGATGATGGCCGAGACCGGGGAATCAAAAAAGATCCAGCTAGGAGATTATTGATCTGCTTTTGCATGCCCTGGCATTGAGGGACCAAGCCAACATATTGAGCATCTCTAAGATTTTTTTATTTTCATGGACTCTTCTAGCTCGGATGTGAGCTTTGACACAGACTCCCGCATAGCGGAGAGTCTCTCCCATCAAGTTGCTCGGCTTACGAGGAAGTCCCTATTCCTTGCATTCCAGACCCATAGCGATGGAATGTCTTAGTAGGAAGGTTGTATACATTTCCCCATTTTGGACCGCCTGCAGCCCGCGTTCATAGTCTTCCAATATCCTCGGCCAAAAGTTTGAATGGCTCGCCCGACTCACTAGGTGGCTGGCTGCGTATTAATTCCTCAGTTTTAACTCTGAAGCGATTCTATAAGAAAAAGTAAATTGAATTAGTATTTCTAAATTTATATAAAAGTAAATGAATATACTTAATGAAAAGTAAAAACTTACATGTACAGTCGAGGCACGTCCCTCGACCCACATTTCTTCATCCGTCTCTTTCTTCTTCTTCACAATATGAGTCTCCTTAAATAGCTCATCTTGGTTCATCGGACGGCCCAACTTCCTTTCCTGAAAACTCATAAATTTTAATTAATAAATAGAATAGATATACTTTGAAAATTTAAATTACGTACCATTCTTCTTTTTATTGTCCCCTAGCTGACCGTACCTCCAGTGTGTAAGGATCCTCCTTTCTCAGATGCCCGAGCTTTCTTCCCCTTTTCGCTCTTCTATAAGAACTCTGCAGTAAGCCATTGCCTTTGCAAATCATCCCAAAACTCCTGAAGAAACCATCCAGGCTTCTGGTTCAGGTATCTAGCTATGGAGAAAGAATGCGGCAATCATTTGCAAGCTTTGAGATTAAAATTTGCAGCCACATCCATGCTATACTAGCGGCCCCATACATACTTGCTTTGTATTTCAAAAGTTAAATATTACCTAATATCATAAATATAAATAATTATACTGCTTAAAAGAATATTTATAACTTAAATTCATTGAAAATTGCCTCCTTCAATGAGAATGGGAATTCACGCCAAGACACATAAGGGGCATCATAAAGCTTTCTAGTTTCTTTGGTGATTATCCTCGTAGTAATATTATTCGGGAGGAACCTGCAATTTAATAAATAAATCAAATAAATATCTTAGTAAAAACTGTACAAAATAATAAACATAAAAATAACAAATAACTCTTACCAATCACCCTCAGGGACTATGATGATCCTGCCATACTGATCATATTGCACCTCCTCATCAGCAGCACCATCAGCATCATCGTCTGAAACATGTGTATCAAATGCATGTGTGGAAGGAGTAGGGGTCAGAGCTACTATCCCACAATCGAATGCCTCCAATAGGTGGAGTCACTGATGATTTCAGATGTGATCCCTGTGACTGCGACATAGCTGCACAGATCACAAGTGGTTGTGATACTGACTGTTGTGACCCGACCAGATGTGACACTGATGGATGTAATCCCTGTGGCTGTGACATGGATCGATGTGATCCATGTGATGTTGTTGGGTGGGATCCACGTGGTTGTGAGGCAGGTGGATTGTATGTCAGACGCACAGTTCGATGGCCCTGTGAAGAAACACCCGGGGTCTGCAATAAGATGTAGGGCTGGTATGTTGTGGCAGCTCAGTATAGCTATGAGGTAGAGGTTGTGGCATAGTGACATGCAAATCATAAGAGGGTGGAAAAGATTGATAAGTATTATCATCTACCCTCCTCTTTTGCTTCCTAGCCTTTTCTTTTCCTCGAGAACCATTACCTTCATTGTTACCTCGACCCTTGCCTATCATCTGCATAATATAATACATGTTTAGATTGAAACATATAAGGAAACTACCTATAAACGAGAGTTATCGAATAAACCAACTTTTTAAAGCTCATCGGCGTATTCTTCCTCGTTAGAGAATTCTTCTTCCTCACTAGTTTGAGCTTCATTAGTTGATTCTTCTTCCTCGTTTTCTATAATTCTTATTTCATTTATATCAACTTCTTCCAATATGTGTTCATGATATTCCAAATCATTTTCTAAAAGTTTGTCCATTATTTGGTGAACACTGGATATATCCTTTTGATATGCAACATCCAACACATTCTCGACTTCGACCCTACCTACAGGCTTAGTTTTGATTACAACCCACCAATCGGACTTATTCCAACGAAATGGATAAGGAGCATAATACACTTGCCTAACATTATGTGCAATTATGAAAGGATCATATCGATCATACTCCCTCGTATGATTAACCTCAATTATGTTGTATTGATTGTGAACTCTCGTACCTCTTGTTGGATTTGGGTCAAACCACTTGCATCTAAAGAGAATAATTTTTTAAAATGGCCTACCTGAATATTCTAGTTCTATTATTTCTTTGATCACACCATAATAATCAATATGTCCAACTTGGTTGCCATCACCACCTTGAACCCACACCCCACTGTTATTGCTTTTTTAAATTTTTAGAGCAACCCTCTGTATGAAATTTATAACCATTCACAACGTACTTGGAATATGTTGTTGACCTCAACCCCAGGTCCCCAAGATATATCTTTCAAAAATTAATTTACACCATTATTTGGATCATTTACCTACATATTGTTAATAAAATTCATAAGTTAGCATAACTTTCAAAATATTGTTTACCGACATAGTGTTAGAATATTTTAAGGATATACAAACAAATTGTTTGAACCACCTAGGAAATACCGTATATACAACATCTTGGCCAAATTGACCCACGAAGTGACTGTGACACATCAAATATTTTTAGTAGTTGCATTGAGATGTAATCACAGTAAATTTTATATTTTTATAACTATTAAATCAATACTTACTTGAGAAATGGTACTACTTCGGGACAATTTAGCAACACGTGAAGTGTAGCTGACATGAACTCCTTATAACTCAAACTTCTCTTTCTACCATCCTTAGAACATCGGCCTAGTTGATTGAATATGGGTATAGGCGGATATAATGGATCATTCGTAAGGTCGACCGGGTGCCTGTTGGGCCTATTCCTAGCACATGGAACGTTGCTCTCAAAATAATAAGAACAAAAATGAGCAGTTTCCTTTGCAAGATAAGCTTCGCATATAAATCCATCAATTCTATTCCTCTGCTTAACAAATTATTTGCATTTGCTGATTGTCCTACATAATTTCAGGTTAGCCAAGAACATTCAAATAAAACAGAAAATTATATATGGACTATAATATTACCTCTCAAAGGAATACACCCATCTGCATTGAACAGGACCTCCAAGTCGTGTCTCGTGCACAATGTGGATCGGAAGGTGTTCCATAACATCAAAAAACCCACATGGAAATATCTTTTCCATCTTACCCGAAGTTACACGAATGTTCTGATCCATCCGGCGTATGTTTTCTTCCCTTAATGTGGAAGAACACAAGTCTTTGAAAAATAAACTAATCTCAATGATGGGTTTCCCAATTCTTTCAGGCAAACCAGAAAATGCAATAGGCACTAAGGTCTCCATGAAAACATGACGGTCATGGCTTTTCAAATGGCTCAACTTCCCTACCCCATATCAACTTTTTTCTCAAAATTCGACGCATAACGCTCAGGCATCTTCAATTTCGTTACCCAATCACAAATCTGCCGTCTTTCCTCCAAAGTGAATGTGTAACTTGCTTTGGGCTTGAATAACTTACCATTGTTTGTTGTCTGCAAGTGTAATTCAGACTGCCTGCAATATTCTTGTAAGTCCAGTCTAGCCTTCGGTTTATCCTTTGTCTTACCTTTAACATCCATCACTGTGTTGAACAAATTGTCAAAATAGTTCTTCTAAATATGCATGACATCAAGGTTGTGACGGAGAAGATTATCCTTCCAATAAGGCAACTCCCAAAATATACTCTGTTTGCTCCAATTATGAGTAACACCGTATCCGGGGAATCTATACGGTGGAACTTCAGTAACTTTTATTGAAGTTCTTGACCCTCTCCCAAATTCAATCTCGTAAACGTATCGAAGGTGGATAATCATATTCCAGTTTATTCTTTTTGAAAACCTCAAGACACTCAGGCAAGAATTGACGATGACAATCAAACCATGATTGCTTTCGGCCATGTTTCAAAGTGAACGCTTTACTATTTTCCATGCAGTAAGGACAAGCTAGCTTCCCAGCAGTCATCCACCCAGACAACATTCCATATGCAGGAAAATCATTAATTGTCCACATTAAATTAGCACGCAAATTGAAATTCTGCTTGGTTGATATGTCATATGTTTCAACACCATCGTACCACAATTATTTTAGCTCATCAATCAAAGGTTGCAAATATACATCTATCGAACTTTTTGGATTACGTGGTCCGGGAATAATACAATTTAAGAATATATATGGACTAGTCATGCACAACTCGGGTGGTAGATTATAAGGTGTAACAAAGATAGGCCAACATGAATATGGTATCGCAGATACAGAAAAAGGCGTGATGCCATCCGCACACAGACCTAACCGAATGTTCCTTGGTTTACTAGTAAAATCTGGATATGTCCTATCAAAGTGCTTCAAAGCTTCTCCATCTGAAGGATGGCACACAACACTAGGTGGTCTTCTATTTTCAAAGTGACGTCACAAAACAACTTTAGCGGCTATAATATATCATTTACCGGCAATTAGTATTTTGCTGCTGAAACCGGGGTCGGCAAAGCCTTTAGCGGCTTTTCTCACAAAAGCTGGTAAATGGCATGGTTTATTGTCGCCAAAAATTATTATCTTTAACGGTAATTATTTGCGACAATTATAATTGCTGCAAAATCTAATCTAAAATGACTAATTATACTTCTTTAGCATCCATTTTTATAGCCGCTAAATTCAAAATAATTGCCGCTAAAAGTTATCATCTCTAATGGCAATTATTTTGTGGTAATTAAAATGGTCATAATATCCCTTTTGAAAACAACTTAGTTTTCCCTTTTAGCGTCTATTTTAATGGCTAATATATTTAACAAAATTGCCGCAAAAAGTCAATATCTTTAACAACAATTATTTTATATCAATTATAACGGCTACATTATGCCTTATGAAAACATCTTAATTTTCTCTTTATCGTCAATTTTTATAGTTGGTATATCCAACTAAATTAGCACTGAAAGTCACAAGCAGTAATAGAAATAGTTTAGCCACAATTAATAATAGTTACTACATCACTGGATTTGCAGCAAAGCAAAGAGCAAATTGTGGCAAAATGCTATTACAGCTTCTGCTTTTGTCACTACTGTTGCCCTCATCTGGAGAGAAAGGAATAGCATTCGATTTGAAGGGACTGCTTTTGTGGAGGAACTGATTTGTAGAGAAGTTGCATTACTTATACATATACGAGGTAGGAAATGCAAACATTGGCAGACTGGCTTGCGGCAACTTAATTGCTTTCCTTAGCTATAGCATTTAGATATCCCTATACTGTAATGACATTTGTGTCTAGATAGCTATGATAGTATAGATGATAGTTTGTAAATGAGTAGTAGATAGTCCGAGCTACTACTATACAGCTTTATGATGTACATATTCTTCGAGATCAATGAAACATAACAGTTATACTTAAAAAAATAATAATAGTTACTACATTCGTCAAGAATATGATCCAAATAATAAAATATGTTAGTTAAAAAATCATAATATATATCATTAAATCTTAACAAATAAAAGACAGTACTAATAAAAAATATTAATGTCAGAGTAACTTAAAACATAAACTTATATTGTTTGGACTAAATAGATAATGTCATTATATAACTAATCCAGGTGAATGATGGTCTTCAAATAATTTCCACAACTTTTTATCATTTTGAATCTTCCTCCCGCTATACTATTGAATATCAAGCAGTATGACGTGAAATTATAGAATAATTGTGTCAAAAGATAAATATAATGTTAAAAAATATCTTGCATATTCCATAATTGTGAGATTCTTTGTCATCCAATTCCCTAAACTAACATCAATAAGAAAAAACAACTAGATAGATTAATAGACGAACAAAATACATGTGCAAACAATTAAGCTTTTGCCTTTTGGAGCTGGGAGAAGGATGTGCCCATGTAAGATATGGTTTTAATTTACTTAAGGTGACCTAGTACATTTCTGGAAATCTATATATATAGAGCCTTTAGTCTTTTCTCTCAATGACATGTTGCTCAATGACATTTTAGAAACTGATGATTATAAATGGGAAATGGGTCGCTAGTGTTTGTTCTAATGTCTATGGAGAGATATTGCAAAAAGTGTAGATAACTTTTTGCATAAGGATTACTAAATAAGACTATTTAAGCAACGTATAATCTCTTCGCGTCACTGGCCCTCAAGACTACTACTCAGACACTAGCAAACTAGACAGAGTAAGAATTCGGCTTATGGAAATGCATTGATAATGTAGATAAAAAACTACTCTTTAATAGACCTCTTGGATTATACGATATGCTATCACAACACAAAGATGCTGCCCTTGATAGCATAAGAGGCGGGCAGAGAGAAAATAAGGGCAGGGAAGATTTAGTTGGTCTGGTAAATTTTCTTGCTAGTCAAGAAGAGTGTTGGGATGCATACAGATCCAAGAGGTGGTAAATTATAGGTCTCATAGAGATCCACAGCATTTAACAGCTGCCAACATCAATTTTTTAATTTGTTCAACTTCATTTTTCTCCCAAAACATTTAGCTATTTTTCTCCTAAAACATTTAGCTAGTATTAAGATATTTATACATCAACCAAATAACTTTTTAGCAAACAGATTATTAACTTTTATAATTAGTTCAAAGGCAAAATCTCTAGTGCTTCATATAGTCAATTTAACCAAACAAAGGAAGGAATACGTAGCGATCCAGATCTTACTAACTTTGATAGAAGCACGACTTCCGTACGAAGAAAACTTGAGGGCATAATATCTAGATGATCGTATAACAAACATATTTCACAAACATCTCACATAATAGATTAAAACCTATTATTTTCTGAAAATTTTGTCTTTCTAATCTTATAGGCATAGTGTCTAATTTAAACATGTTAAGCAACATTAAACAATTCTAAAAACTCGAATACATTACATTAAGCAGGTTCTAGTAGAGAGGTCAAAACTCATAAAGTAAAAAAGTGTTGCTCATAGCTTGCAGGAGGAATTTATTATTAAAATAGGTAGTGCAATAGCTATTTTGCTCTTAACAATATGATATGTAGATAATAAACATCTTGATAGCACATTATCCAAATGAGAACAGAACTATAAGAAAAAAATGTCAATTTCCTTGCTAGTATTAGATGCAAACATGATATTCTAGATAATTAACATATTCAAGTGTGAGAATTGAAAGCTAGGAGCAGGCAAGCGTGTTTTTAGAGAAGATTACCACACATACACCATCATTATTCAAATACTTCTCTAATGATCTTATCATAGAATGTGACAGCTTAACAAAATCTAAATATAGAAAGGCGGGTTTTAACAATACTAAAGACCCCCAAGATAATTTTTTAATGCAGATAGGTATCATAAGACACAAGCAGAACATATACAACAGTATAAAATGGGAGAGGAAGAACTAACCTGTGTGCTTCCCAACAGAATGCTTTGAGCATTCGAGCAATGCAAACTTAAATGGCGGTTTCGATTAAAAGTAAGTTTCTGCAATTAGCGATTTCAATTCAATTCTAAGCTAGCAGCACCCCATTTTTCATCGCGGCAAGGCAAAACACAAGCACCATTTGGAAGCTCCATGTTTTCGTTCCGGGGTAAAATGTAAATCTTCTCGTTTGGAAAATACTGGTCCCAGCATATGTACTAGAATCAACAGACTCCTCAATTGAATGTTCAAAGACCACTGAAGCAGAAGACTGCCCATCAGGCGAGCAGGAGGCGCCGGACATGGATCCTTGATAACAGAATATGTTTTGGTTGCAGTTGAGCGTCTGTGTCTTTTTGCATTTGTATCTATCTCTGCAGATCATGCCAAATAATGAGTACTGGCACATAACGTAGCTGGAATAGACTAAATGATGCAGCTGATAAGTTGGAAGAAACACAAAGTGTATTTAGATAATATGCCTATATAACCTTGTTGTTTAAGTTGTAAAGACTAAAAGCCAGAACCAAGATGCATGGCTCCAAGACAGTAGAAAACTGAGTTGGAAAAAATACAGCTCTTTGCTTCTAAAGAATTAATGTGATTACTAATAAATGTTTCCAATAAGACTAAATAGGTTGCTGCTCTATAAATGGATATTCCCTGATATTGACCTCAATGATATACAACCTAACTAAAAGAAACCCTTATAACGACATTGTTCTGAGATATTGAGCAAAAAATGTATTTGACCCAAAAGATCTAGAGCCATATCACAGTTCCAACTTAATATCATGATATGCATCATGCATGTTATTGATCAAACCTATTATACACTAATTTAAAAAGGCAATGCTTTGTTTTGTTTACTGAAAAGTTTAGAAAAATGTTTTCCATGTCTACTTTTGCAGTGACGCATTAAGAAACTATACATCTTCCTTAAAAGAAACAAATCATTAACAAGAATTTAAATGTCAGTGATATTCAGTTTGATTCTATCAAATACCATGAGGGTCCAACACAGCTTACATGCTTTACACGAATTGAGAGAGAAAATCTCATGTCCAAATGCTTGGTTCAATCACAATGAATTTGGACTTCAGGAATTACCATATTTGAAGTTTGATAATACCATCTTAGACTTTTATCTTTTTTTATCTTGACTGCAACTACTTTCCATGACATAATAAAACCCTCTACAGCTAAGAATGACCAAAACAAACTTGTGATAGTATTTTTCCTTTCCAATACATTAAGTTACAATGACACAGCTGGTAATGTGACACCCATATATTTTGTTCGATAAAGAGCTTCCACATACAAGAAAGCTATCACACCAAAACTGAAAAAAGTCAAAGTAAAATAATCGAGTTAAATAAATGATGTCAAGGGGTTTCAGATTACCGAAAGCACCTTCTTTTTGCAGATTTAGTTCTTTAATTATCAATTTGGTTTTCTGCTGAACAACCGGTTGTGGTACATCAGTAGCAGCACATCCTGAACTAGCTGGAAGGACCTTAAGAGATTCACCTAGTTGACCACCTGTAACACAAAAAAGTATGAAATTGCATAACTAACTTAACTTGCCAATGAACCCAACTATTCCGAGGTTAACAGAATTTTTACTATTTTTATTTTTACTCATTTTTAATCAAACTCCAATATTCCAGTATTAAAACCTCAAACCAATAAAAGAAAGAAAACCATATCCAAAGCACAAAGCTAAATAACATAGAACTTGTTTTACTCCCTATTTACTTCTATATATGAAAGAAATCATAATATATTGTAAAATGGTTTATAACATCAGCCTGCAAAGAAAATCACTGCTCATTTATAGCACATATATTACCCGTACACATATCATAAATTTAATATATTGCCTATATACTGCAAATGAATCAATTCAGTTAATCGACTATCAATCTAGTAGCAGCCACTAATCACAAACGACTTAGAAAATACAGAAAAAACAATACTTTTACAAATCCCAAAACGAGATAGTTGGATATCAAAAATCACACATTGGTACCTGGCAAGCAGCATTTTTTACCGATAGTTACATATCAAAAATCACAAATCCGAAAGAGAGAGTGATTTATGCAAGAATCTTGAAACCTACATGAAAAGAGAAGTTGGAGATGGATGGGAGGAGAGGATTTTCCTAACATAATCAAGAGTTTTGTCCCCATCCAACGACGTGAAGATGATTGCAAGCCTAAAGAAATGTACTGCACATATTCTGGCCAATAATTTCATCCCTATGTATTTCAAGTATTCGAACTTAATTGAATTAAAGACTTGCAAATTTAATTTTTCAAGATAGCCGAAATAAATAAAGAACAACTCATGGATTGCAACAACCAATTTATCGTATACCTTAATAATGTACAATTACTTTTTGGTCAATAATTAATTTTGTTAGAATTGATCTTTAGCGAATATCTTTTTTTCGATTATGATAAGGGAGGCCTGACTGACATTAATCAACTTCATATCAGTCCAATACTCCTATAGTATGACGATAAACAAAACTTCTAGTTTTATTTTTTTAGGTTCATATCTTAATTGAGGAAAAAAAGAATTTTATTAATATGAGAATCTATTGACTTCCATATACAATAGTGCTTCGACCATGATTTACCGTGTAGTACTGCTATGTACTTTCGAAGCATTCAAGAGTTATTTTTCCTCCTACTGTAAATCAATTGAGCAGCATATGAGAATATGAGAATCTATCATGGAGTACTGCTATTGTGAATCAATCGAGCAGCTTATTGTAAATCTGTTGAAAACAACCTGCTGGATAAGAAGAGATGTTACATGGGAAGAAGGAAAGTTACCTGGGAAGAAGATGGTCGGAGACTATGGCAGACCGGAAACTGTGGTAGGCAGCGATTTTCTTCACGCAGGTTAGGTTTTTCTAATAGCGATAACAAAATCCTATTGTTTTTTATTCCCTTTCAATTAAAGGGAGTATATTTTCCTAATGGTTTCCAATGGGAGGGAATCGGTAACAAGAACAATAGCAACACAGAGAAGAGTAGAGAGATTTCTTCTTATTGTGTTGAGAGGGGTGAATTACAATGGTAGAGAGCACCTCTATTTATAGGAAGGAGGAAGATCTTGCTACCAATAATAGGACTCTAAAATCTCTCTAATTAAGTACATTAAAGACATTCACCTTAAATAGAAGTGTAAGAATCTTCTATTTCATAACACTCCCCTTGAATGTCTATTCAATGATGTGCCTCGTTAAAACCTTAAAACAAAACCCCATGGGAAAAATTAAAGTAAGGAAAGAGTACACATGTTTGAATATGCGCCTATTGGTTGCCTCGTTAAAAACCTTGCAAGGAAAACCCAGTGGGACAAAACCTTGTAAGGGAAAAAGAGTGCAACGCGCATTGACTCCCCCTAATGAGTACATCGATTTATATCCTTGAGCATTTGCATTCCAATCTTGTGCATCATCTTCAAAACGATCTTTGGTAGATGCTTGATGAATAAATCAACCATATTGACTTGAATAAATATTCTGCACCTGAAAATCATCATTCTTGATGGATATGAACATCTTCATATAATGTCGTGGAATAGCTCTTCAATATCTCCATAGATGCATTCTCAATGCCATCATGCTTATAGTTATAGCAAGATACATATGTACACAAATTGTACTAATGATGCGGTACTTCAGGACCAAGAATTGCATATGCTTCAAGCAACTTAAATCTTTCAAGTTAAGTCATATAAGTCGCATAATAGACTTTAGCTGCATATCAAAGTTTCATGTCATGCTAAACAAATAAGATATCGAAAATTGACTATACATACCTTTGCCTTTATAGTTTCAAGCATATGAACTACAGGTTCAAATCTACATGTCTTTCATATGGAATCAATTCTTCTTGAATTGTATCTCTTCCATTTAGTTGCTTTCTTTGAGTCAGCAAATGCGTATAGCATGCTTTGCAATATGTTGCAATTGCATTTCCCCTTTTATGAACTACAGGTTCACATCATGATATTCGGGGATATACATATACAAATGAAAATTCATCCCATGTAACACTTTCTCAAGTGTTTATCATGTCTCCCCCTCATGTTAGTAAAGCTAACATGTTTCCTCAACTTTGGAAAATCATCTTTGTGCATTATGTCAATATACACAGCACCTTAATAATAAGATAAAATTATTTGGTTCCTGACCCTGAACCACTTGTGAGGGGAGAATATACTCTCGTATACAACTTATATCAAACTGATATATATATAACTTAGTTCTCATAAGAAACAGTTTAGCTATTAAGTGGAAGCACTCAATAATTATCTTGCTAAACCAACTTTAATATAAACCAACTTATCAAGATGAACTGTCTTGAGTAGAGAATCTGGAAACTATGCTCGAAGTTAGATTACTGAGCGATTTACCTCGCAAGCACTGCCAGGCTGCAGGTTAATAACAATGGCGCATGTAACCATATCATAGATGCATCATATGTGGTATACATGGCGGGTGAATGGGCCCATATTCACCTTTGATATTTTCAGAATTTAGGGGCTTCAACCCGAACTCTTTAGTTGGTCAGTTCATTACTGAGAACAAGAACTTCTAGTTCTTTAATATTCACCTATGTGAATTTGCACATCATACTTAAAATGAGATGGCTAACATGAATGCCAACTGAATAAATTATCAATATTGGTAAACTTCAAATTTACACCATGACATGTGCACTTATCAATAAACTTCGGGTTTATTATGACATGGGTTTTATACCAATAGATATCCACTTTATTGTGGCATTCTTTCGTTTGTGTAGTACAAACTGGAGAACAAAGCGGGTAGCTTTTCATATACAAATTACCCCGCTACAAGTTGTAGTAATAGGAGAATCAAAGCCTTCCTTTATTTATAGTCTCAATATAATCAATCGCTTTCGCGTGTACTTTGGAAACTGAATAAGTTTCTTTGAGACTTACTACAGCACAATACTCAATTGTGTTTCTCCAACATAGTAATAATTGGCTCTTCGAGAGCTCTCAATTAATTTTGTACTACCACAGACTGAGGTTCGAGATCCTCACATTCTTGCATTCCGTATTTTCAAGAGTCTCAGGCTCAATAGATTCTTCGTGAATCTCGGAATTAATCAAATCATGAGCGTCCTCATGTGATTCTTTCATAGTGTCATTTAGATCGTTCTTTTTCCTCTTTCTAGGATTTCGATCTTTGGAACCTAATGGTCTGCCACGCTTCTGGCGTGCATTTGACTCATTGGATATGACACTAGATATTTGTCCAATAGGGACTTCAATACGGATCGGAACATTTTCCGCGTGAATGTGGGATTTCGTTATCCTCTTCAAGTCCGTAAATGCGTCAGGCATTTGATTTGCTATTCTTTGCAAATGGATAGTCTTTTGTACCTCTTTCTTTCAAATAGAGGTATGTGGATCAAGATGAGATAATGATGCATTTTTCCACAAAATTTCCCGTTTGGTTTCACCAACTTCTCCCCCTAATTTTGGGAAAAGTGTCTCATCCAATTGACAGTCTGCAAATAGTGCAGTGAACAAATCTCCTGTCAATGTTTCGAGGTAGCGAATAATGGAGGACGCGTCAAACTCAACATATATTCCTAACCTCCTTTGCAAACCCATTTTGGTGCGGGATGGCGGTGCTACAGGCACATATACTGCGCATCCAAAGCTTCTTAAATGGGATATATTGGGTTCATGACCCAAAACCAATTGCAATGGGGAATATTTGTGTCAATTCGTCAGTCAGAGACAAACTAGCATTGCTGCATGCAACATGGCGTGACCCCAAACCGAAGTGGGCAGCCGACAAACTAGCATTGCTTCATGCAAAATGGCGTGACCCCAAACCGAAGTGGGCAGCCGACAAACTAGTATTGTTGCATGCAAAATGGCGTGAACCCAAACCGAAATGGGCAGCCTCATTTTCATGAAGAATTCAAGATTATTCTCATCTATTGTCTCAATATGATATCCATTTTGAATGATATCTTTAAAACTCAACAAGTTCTTCTTAGACTTGGAGGAGAATATTGCATTCTCTAAAATAAACGTCATGCCTTTGGGCAGAGTTACAGTTGCTCTTCCGGAGCCTTCAATCAATTTACTACTTCCATAGATTGTAGTAATGTTTGCCTTACACAATTACTCTTCTTTTCTTTGAGTATTGTATGTGTAGTACATGAATCAACTAGGTAAATACTTTTACAATTGGACGTTGGTCCAAGTTCGCTTTGTGAGATATCCATATTTGCTATCCCATAGTTTAACATACAAAAAAAATACATAAATATAAGTATAAACAACTTCAATTCTTTTGTTTCGCGTTTAAACAGCGTTTTGGGAAGCAGTTATTTAGGATATTCGAATATTGTATTCTAATATTCGAATATAATGCCTTGCGGAAAAAATAATACTTTAATGCGAAAAATATTAGATATTCGAATATTTAAGCACATATCCTAATATCTTGCCAGATATTCGAATATAAGAATTCTGATATTCGAATATCTGGCCCAGATATTCGAATATCAGACTCTGATATTCGAATATCTGGCCTGGCGGAAAAAAGTTCGTTTTATTGCTAAATATTAGACGATCGACTAGTTTTTAGGTTAGTCGATTACCTCTACTGTACAATAAAAATATTTGAGCATATTGAAACATTCTAAAGGGCTAATACTAACATCATATCATGAATTAACTAATACGAGCTAATGCTAATGACTATTAATTTATTCATTGACTAATACAAGTAGAATCAAACAGCTCCATCTTCTTTCATCATGGTTCCATCACCGATTAGGTGGTCTATCTTTCCCTCGGGTTGCTCAAAGAAGTCTGCCACATCCAGGTGGGTGATGTCCTCATTGTCGTCATAGACAAAATTTGTTTCAGGGCCTTTTCTCTTTCGAGATGCTTGATAAAGGTCAACCAAGTGTCTTGGTATACGGCAAATCTGAGACCAGTGCCCATTTCCACCGCAACAATAACATATAGTTTCTGAACTATTTGCCTTAGGATCTTCTGGACCCCGTTTCTGCTTTCGGTGGTTATCTCTCTTTGGGGGGTGACGGACTTCTTTGGAATTTCTTCCTTGTCCACGTCCTTGGCTTTGACCCCGTTTATGACCGTGATCATGGTCCCTTTTATGTTTGGCATAATGCGAGTGCACCATATCTGCTTCAGGCAGTGGTGTAGACCCAGTTGGTCTATTTTCGTGATTTCTCATGAGCAGATCATTATTTCGCTCAGCCACTAGTAAGAGAGAAATCAGTTCAGAGTACTTCGTAAAGCCTTTCTCTCGGTACTGTTGCTGCAGTACCATATTGGAGGCATGAAACGTTGTAAACGTTTTCTCAAGCATATCGTAATCGGAGATGTTATCTCCACATAGCTTCAGTTTAGAAGTAATTCTGAACATAGCAGAATTATATTCAGAAACGGACTTAAAGTCCTGTAGCCTCAGATGGGCCCAATCATATCGTGCTTGTGGCAGAGTGACCAACTTCAGGTTGTCATATCTCTCCTTTAAGCTGTTCCACAAAACGAGTGGATCCTTGACGGTGAGATATTCAATCTTCAAACCTTCGTCAAGGTGGTGGCGCAAGAAAATCAAGGCCTTCGCACAATCTTGGGTGGATGCTTTTTCTTTATCTTTGAGGGTGTCTCCGAGACCCATAGCATCTAGGTGGATTTCAGCATCCAACACCCATGTCATATAGTTCTTGCCCGAAATTTCAAGGGCAACGAACTTTCTTTTCATAATGTCAGACATACTCGAAAATTAAATTAGGAAGAG
The DNA here is from genome assembly GCA_034376525.1 of Nicotiana benthamiana. Taxonomy (NCBI): domain Eukaryota; kingdom Viridiplantae; phylum Streptophyta; class Magnoliopsida; order Solanales; family Solanaceae; genus Nicotiana; species Nicotiana benthamiana. The sequence continues at coordinate 19,092,004 of CM067337.1, forward strand.
GGAAAATACCTTGGATTTTCGAGAATGATACTTGAGACGGTAGAGTCTCGTGCTGATAACGTGTTATAAACTAAAGCAAAAGACAAGAACAATAGAACAAGAACAATAGCAATAGAGAGAAGAGTAGAGAGAGTTCTTCTTATTGTGTTGAGAGGGGTGAATTACAATGGTAGAGAGCACCTCTATTTATAGGGAGGAGGAAGATCTTGCTACCAATAATAGGACTCTAAAATCTCTCTAATTAAGTACATTAAAGACATTCACCTTAAATAGAAGTGTAAGAATCTTTTATTTCATAACAGAGGGAAAGATGTTTCTCTTTTTGCGGGGAAGGAAAGTTAAAATAAAAAATAATAATTTTAATTAGTGAGTTTTATTGGCAATTCCTTTTTTATTATCGTAAAAGGGTATGTTTTATTGGCTAATGATTATGTGTTGCTAATATTTTAGCTTAAAGAATCTATCAGCGACAATTGTTTTATTACCGTTAAATAATTTCCGCTAAAGGTCTTTTTTGTAGCAGTGCGACATCTCATATGAGGAGCAAAACTCATCGACGCATATAACCTCTTTAGCCTAGGTATAAGAGGTAAATAATGCATTGCCTTGATAGCGACCATCTTCCCGCTGGAAAGCCTCTTGAAATGAGACTTTCCACAAAATTTAAAACAACTTAAATTTGCATCATCTTTATAATATAACATGCAACCATCTTTACAATAATCAATTCTTATTGACAAAAGTCCTAACTTAGAAACTAATCTCTTTGCCTTATAGAAATCACCAGGTAATTCGATTTCCTCGTCAACTAGTTCATGCATAAGATCAATGAAAGAATCCATGGCTGCTTAAGAAATATTCCAATCAGATTTGATGCTTAGTAATCTAACTGCAACAGACAACTCAGAGTGAGGACGTCCTTTACGTAGTGGACGACTAGCTTCCGCTAATTGTTCATAAAAATGTCTTGCTTCATCATTTATACAAAGCCCTAATACTAAACAGACAAAAATATTAACCAATTACATAAAATTGTATAGCAAAAATTATAAATTAAAAAGCTAATAAGGTAGATTACTAACTTTGGTAGATGAAAAATAGAATTAAAAAGCTAATAAGGAGGTGTTTCGGCGGACAGTGACAGTAGTGGTGGTGGCACGACGACTTCAACAGCGGCGGAGAGGGAGGACTTCAACAGCGAAGGTTCCGGCGGTGGTGGCACGAGGTCACAATGGTGGCGCGGCGTGGGGGGATTGATTTGTGTGAGGGAAATAGAGAAGGGGAGTAGGGAGAGTTTGGGGAAATTTTGGAGAGAAAATAAGATTTTGGGAGGGGAAACCCGATTTTGAGACCTAGAATTAAAAAAAGAGACCAACTTTGGTCGCTATTTTGGTAGCTATATAAATATTGACTGTTTAACCAAATTAGCGATCAAAGTTTGTCGCCATTTTTGACTGTTTGACCAAAAGCGACCAACATCGGTCGCTATATTTCAAAATAAATAAATAAAATAAGTTTTTCTGTTTTGATATATACTTATACTTAGTGCATTCGACATTGTATTACCTAATACACTTATACTTAGTGCATAGTATATAGAGACCAACTTTGGTCGCTAACTTTAAATGAATTTAATTTAGCGACCAAAGTTGGTCATTAACTATACATGAATTTAATTTAGAGACCAAATTTCGTCACTAAAATTTAATCAGATTTATTTATATTTTATATAATAATTAAAAATATATATAAAAATTATTAAACGTTAGAACTGGGTTCCACATTGGCGACCAACGTTGGTCTCTATTTCCTAAGTTGGTTGCTAAATTTTGAATCATATTTATTTATATTTCAAATTTTTTAAATAAATATATATTTATTAAAATATTATAACTGAGTCCCACTTTAGCGACCAAAGTTGGTCGCTATCTTCTTATCCTTCAGTTAGCGACCAACTTTGGTCGCAAGTTTTAAAATATATATATATATATTTATATTTTATAAGTTTTATAAAATAATAATAAATTATTAAAAACATTATGTGGGTCCCACTTTGCGATCAACATTGGTCGCTAAACTCATAATATCTTTGACCAAGCAAGTATGACCAGTCCAGTCAACTAAATTTGTGTCCAAATAACGACCATCTATGGTCGTTAAATTTTTTCAAATATTTTTTATTATTATTTTCGTAAGTTTGGCGACCAACTTTGATCGTTTTTTTTTAACAGACCAAATTTGATCGCCAATATTTAATCGCTTTTTGGCTAAATTTTAATAATGTAAAAGATATAATTTTTACGATTTCCAACAGACCTTACCACGTACGCACTTCTTTTTAAATAAATAGGACAAGATAGTGCCCTTGGTTCTTCATAAATTAAATGGCACATATCTTAGCTAGTATCATTTAGTTCAGAATTATCACAGAAGGGGAAATCTAACTGAATTAGCAGTAACAATCCTGAAAATAGCACGGCCTAGGTAATTTTCGGATTGGTGCATTTGTAAAATCATTAAGATAGTCACTTTTTTGCTGAAACATGGAAAGTTTTGGCATAATATGCCGGCGTATAAACTTTCAACATATTATGTTGGGAATCTCATGTTTTGCTTAAAGCAGATATATTTGTGTGCGTATATCGCCTCATACTTTCCTTTTGTTTCGTGGATTTAAGATATAAAATGTGTTGATTTATATTAATTTGAGGTGTTTTTATATGTAGAAATGATCGGGGAGCAATCGGAGTGAAATGTGCAAAATTAAAGCCAAAACGAACGAAAATGGGAAAATGGGACATTGCAGCGCCACGACAACGCCCTGAACTACCTGTGGCGACAAAACCAGTAGCAAAAATTCACAGCGCCATTGAAGGCGCCTAGCGCTGAGCAGAAGTGCCAGTGGCGTGAGTCTTCTCCAAATTCGCCCGAGATATGGTTATTTCGGCCCTAAACCTACCAAACACATATAAAAGCAAGAGTAAACTTATTGATGAAGGGGTGACACCATCTTTGAGTGAGAATACACACAAGAAATATTCGGAAGCGAAGAGATCTCAGTTTTCTTAATCTTTTTTTAGTATTTTCAATTATTCAAAACTTATGAAATTGTTTGCTATTATCATGAGTGGCTAAAAAACCATTGTTCTGGGGCTATGAATATTGTTGTTTAATGTTGACTTAACCTTGATTAAAATTCACTACTATATGATTGTTTCTTCAATTATGTGATTAATTGCTTAATTGTCTAATTAACAGTTAGGTTCTATCTACTATCTATGATATGCTTGGGAAAGTCGTGTTTAGATTAGAGAATAATTGAAGAGAGCACGATCTTAACTCTTGGGGGGGAGGGGGGAGGGGGATGTGGTTAGGATATGAATATACTTAGTCACCCTACTTAATTAAATAGCGTAATCTTAATACGTTCTTAATAGATTGATTTCATAGGAATATAAGTGTTAATCTGTTTTGAATAGGCGAGTAGTATTTCGGGAGAAAGTTATAAGAGCAATTATTGATTAATTAGCAACTACGAGTTAATTGTATGAAAGGAAGAGTTAACTAGAACACAATAGGATTGGTGAATCGATCACAGCCCTAGAATATTTGTCTCTACGGAATACATAATAACCAACTTATTGCTTGATAAGCTATTAATTAGAATTAGAATTTAGTATAATCACATTCTTGAACTTGATTTTAGCTTGACTGAATAACAATTTTGGTGATTTTAGTGGGATATAAGTATATGTGGGTTCGACATTTGACTTATAATTTTATTACTTGTACGACTACGTATACTTGCATGTGTGTTTGGGAGTAACGAAATCCAGCACGAAAAATTCCAGCATTATATGTTGGATTATGGAGCTCATGCGTATAAACTTCTAGCATATTATGATGGAAATCGAAAATTATAGAGCTACTCCATTTAAGCTTCCCGGATATTATGTTGAAACTCTAGCATAATATGAAATTTCAATATATTATATTGGAATCTTATATGTAAAAAAATTCGAAGTCTGACATATTATGCTAGTATTTTCGGATTTCTACTAGTATTTTTGTTTAGATTATATCTTTACATGAAAATATGGCTAATTTTTTATTATTTTTGAAAGTGGGATTACCTTTTAATTATCAATTGTAAATTTGGCTATTTTTGATTTTTTAGGCATTTGTATGTATATCCACTTTTTGGGTGATATTTTAACTTATGCCCTCTTTGCAAAAAAAATTAAAAGCGTACCCATTTTTTCGCGTAACTTCAGCATACGGGGCTGAAGTGGCAATGGCAATCACGTAAAAATTCAGCATTCTAGTAGACGGGCCTGAAGTAGCAGGTGTTTTGAACCAAGTGTGCTGAAGTTTTTGTTTGTAATTGCTGAACTTAAGCATAGTAGCTGAAGTTTTATTCTCTATTTGCTGAAGTTTGTGTTCATAATCGCACTAAATAAGTTGATGTCTTTTTGTCCTAGATTCATTAGTTTTGTCATTAAGCTTTTTAAAAAACTTCAGTAGAAGATACTGAAGTTATTTAGTTCATTTATAAAAACTTCAGGACTAAATAAGTTGAAGTTTTTTTTTGTCCTGGATAAGCTTTTTCAAAAACTTCAGCAGAAGATGCTGAAGTTATTTAGTTCATTTGTAAAAACTTCAGCACTAATTAAGCTGAAGTTTTTTGTCCTGGATTCATTAGCTTTGTCATAAAACTTTTTCAAAAACTTCAGCAGAAGATGCTGAAGTTATTTAGTTCATTTGTAAAAACTTCAGCACTGTATAAGCTGAAAGTTTTGAAAAACCTTTCTAACATACTAGATAAATAAGGCGAAATGGCTTCCTGACCACTCAAACTTGTAGCCGATTTTAAAGCCGATACACTAACTTACAAGTTTCCCATTTGAACACTCCAACTCAATAAAATGAATATCAATAAACACCTCTACCCGTTGACTATGCTTATGTGGCATTGTCATTGTCTATGTGGCAAAAATGTGTGCTATTCACGCTTAAAAGGCGCGCTGAAAGGAAAAATTTGATTAAAAAATTATTGAGATAGAAATAATTATAAATAAGGTAACTAAAAGAATAAAAAGAAAAAACAAATATGACAAATAAAATACTTCTAATCTTCCCCTTTCTCCGCCCCACCCCCAACGCCTGAGTCTCTCGTCGTCGTGAGCCACTCCAAACAGCCCCCTACTGTCCTCCATAACCAACTTCACCAAGCTCCAAACGCACCACCTCCTTATGCTTCTTCTAAAACATTACTTTAACATAAGAAACTCACCAAAAATGGTGAAAACTCACACTATCATCTATGTCACCACTGATCAAACAGACAAACCCTTCCTGCTTCTGCTAAACGCACCACTAGGACAAAATTGGCTACTTCTGCTAAACGCACCACCTGAAGCAACCAAATGAACCCCTTATGCTTCTGCTAAAACAGTCTACGCCCAACACACCAGTACGGTCGACCACCCAGCGAAACAGCGACGTGAACCACCCCCAAACGACCCTTCATCTCCTTCTTCTTCAACCAGCCCACCCAGTAACATCACGAACAACCCGTCAAGGTCGAGTTAGAGAGGTCGAAGTTTGAGGTCCGTTGGAGAAATTGATAGGAAAATTGAAGAAGATGGGTCTATTAATGGATAGAGAAATTGATAATAGGAAGAAATTGTATTGAGGATAAAGAGAAAGAAAATAATAAATAAGAAATTTGGTAAATTGGCACTACTAAAAATGTGGTACCCACAAATTACACGTGTCAAATAATAAAACGTCACCGAGTGTGACTTGTCATTCTTGTTAGGCAATTGAAGCTCACGCTCTCATGATGTGTTTATTGATATTCATTTTATTGAGTTGGAGTGTTCAAATGGGAAACTTGTAAGTTGGTGTATCGGCTTTAAAATCTGCTGCAAGTTTGAGTGGCCAGGAAGCCATTTCGCCGATAAATAATCACATTATTCTTTCATAGTATATTACTACTATAAAATATTCGGATTGGCAATAATATCTGAATCACAAATTTTGTAAATAATAAATGTCAAAAGAATAGAATTACGTGGAAATATTCAAAGGGGAGCTGAAGTTGTTTAAAAAGTGGGTACAAGTTAAAACGTTTTTAAAAAAAAAAGGTGTAGCTTAAATGGTGGTGACCAAATAGAGTGCCTTATGTAAGTTTTACTTTTTAGGCATTTGCATCTATACCTGCTTTTTGTGTCACGTTTTAACTTGTGCCCGCTTTGCAAAAAAATATTATAAGCGTACCTGCTTTTTCGCATAATTTCAGCATACGGGGCTGAAGTAGCAAAGACAATCATGCAAAACTTCAGCATTCTAATAGCCGGGCCCGAAATTTTTATTTTGTTTGGCGAACTTCAGCTCTAGAGCTGAAATTTTTATCGAATGAAGTTTTTGTTTTGTATACATCCGGTGCTTATACTTTTAGTTGTTAAATTATTGAGAAGCAAATTTTTAAATATTTGTTAAGATTGGAACTAAACTTCAAGCCTCGTCAACCTTTGACTCCTATTAAAAATCTGCATTCAAGAGTGAGCATGTGCATTACTCTAAACCATCTCCTCCTTGTTTAACTCACTGCAGAAAGAAAAGAACAAGAATTACATGAATTGTTCTATTAAAAGATTTGTAATACAGCCGCATAAAGTTATGCTATCAACTTCTAGATCAAACTGTTTCTTTTATATCAATTTGGCGACAAGGTGAAGGCAGAAGAGAATTGGACGATGAGAACGAAAGAAAGAAAGAAAGAAGAAAACGAAATGGAGAATGGGAGGGGAAAGGGGCTGAAGTTATTTAAAAAATGGGTATACATTAAAAAAAATTTAAAAATAAGTATAGGTTAAGTGGGGGCGATCAAATAGGGCGTCCCGTGCAATTTGTACTTTTTTTTGGGAAACTTACAGAAATGTCACATATAAGTTTCAACGTACCAACCTCTAGCTAATATTCAAAAAATCAAAACAAACAAGGAATTGTTTTAATGGCTATAGTCGAAATTCATTGAAAACATATAGATTATTCAATATACAAAATTTGAGTAAGATTGGAGGCAATTTGGACTGGTTTTGTATCAAAATTCATAATTAATCGATGTAAAAAATTCTTCTGTGACACATGTATCACACATATATCTCACACACAGATATACATAGATACATGTGATACACAATTGATACAAATATGATACATATGTGATACACAGTGTGATACACATATTATTTTTTTTTCATATTCAATTTTTACTTCGAATATTCAATTCAAACCACCTCAAAACTTTACCAATTCATTCCAAAACTGAGATTCAAGCTCTTTAAGATATACCCAATCTATTATAATATCACCCACTAAAAAAGTAAAAATTTGATACTTTTTTTTGCTACAAATAGCTAATTGCCCATTTTGACTAATATTAGTAATATTTTATCAATTGATCAATTTTTATAATGATCTACTTCTAAATGGACATAACTGGTATTTTTTTGGGATTTTTACATATATATACCATATAGCAAATCATATTACCTTCCATGTTTAAGGTTTGTGTTTATTACATTTAAGCTTACCAAATTTCAATTTATGTACCATAATTCAAATTAAGAGTATAATTATTGCTTCATTTATTCTAGGCATGATTTTAGGAGCATATATTCCTTTTTCCCTTTTTTTCCTCTTCTCTTTCCTAGTGTTTTGTTTGATTGCATATCTTTCTTCCTATCAAATCTTTTATTTTTTTCACAACTTTCATCAGTTAGGAATTTGGCAGAGCATGTGCCCAAGTGTATTATCTTCCTTTCCACCACTTATTGATCCATGTACATAACAATCAAGGGAAAACTTTTTTTGCACTAACAAAGTTGGTGTCCCAAAACAGATAATACTGCCGCATTCCCATCGTAGTAAAGACATTCCTATTTGTTTAATGCCTGACTTGGATAAATATGTCTACAATTTAAGTTCGATATATATTAACCAATATATGTTAACTATGGTTGATATGTTTGTTTAGATTACGAGGACTTCATTTTCTTTCTCTTAGTTATTCTGTATTGAAAATGTGTGCTTCAATTGTATATTCTGGTTCGCACCATTTGAATTATCTACAAATTATCAATATTTTATCTACAATTCTACAATTTAACTACAATTTCTGGAAAAATATGTCTTCTTCTTCGACTTGTTTCAATCTGAAATTCAGTCAAAACCAAGTATAATCTTCACCAAAACCCCTCAAAATTGAGATATAAACTCCTAAACATATTTTCCTAATCTACAATTTATCTAGAACTTATCTACAATTTATCTATATTTTATCTACAATTTATCTACAATTCTACAATTTAACTACAATGAACTACAATTTAACTACAATTTCTGGAAAAATATGTCTTCTTCTTCGACGAGTTTCAATCTGAAAATTAGTCAAAACCAAGTCTAATCTTCACCAAAACCCCTCAAAATTGAGATATAAACTCCTAAACATATCTTCCCAATCTACAATTTATCTATAACTTATCTACAATTCTACAATTTAACTACAGTTGCTGGAAAAATATGTCTTCTTCTTCGACGAGTTTCAATCTGAAAATCAGTCAAAACCAAGTCTAATCTTTACCAAAACCCCTCAAAATTGAGATATAAACTCCTAAATATATTTCGAATTATTTACAACAACACCCAATCCAAACAAATAATGATTTTTAAAAATCCAAATTTGAATTCAAAGCTTTCAAGCTTTTTAATGGCTATCAATGGTGGAAAATATATGGAGAAGGAGAGAATTACGCTGCAATAGATTTTCTTCCGTTTTAAATTTCGAAATTAATGGTGATAGAATCACCATTAAATGTGATTCCTACAAATTTGGAGCCTTTTTATCGTAAAATCTATCTATTTTTGGTTTGGTACGATTTTTGTAAACAAAATATGGTATAGGCGGGTAAATACCAAATCATACACAATTTTGGTAATAAAGTTTATTATATGGTATATATAGGTAAAAATTCCTTTTTTTTCCGTAACAATTCCACGAGCCTAGGCCCAACATACCCACCTCAGATGGGCTAGCTCGATCAATCTCTGGGCCATACACGACGTTTACATTTGTGGGCTGGCCTTCCGCAAATGGCCAACACACGGTACGTTCTCCGTGAACATCACTAATTTTGTCCCGTTTCTGTCCCTTTCTGCTATCCGTAAAGAGAAGTTTTTCAGCAGTAACAGGAAGGGTGCACGTTTGTTGAAACTTGAAACTACTACACTTGTTTTCACCGATGTATACAATTATTATATATAAACCCATAGAGATACCAGATTTAAGGTCTGATTATGCAGTCTACCTCAATTACTCCTTTGCATACTTGCTACTACCCAATTCCTAAGCATTTTTACTCCCCCCATCGTTCCCTTAATCTCAATAAGAAAACTCTTCCTCGTTCCTCACTTTGCTCCACTCATTTCACAAACAAGTGTTGTTTTACTCTCAGTTCTACACATAGTTGCAGTCAGGACCAACAGAAACACAAAAGGGACAACAACGACAGTACAGACCTAGATCGACAGAACGGTATAGATTGGGAAGAATTTTATACTTCTATTCAAGAAGAGAGAACCCAGTACAGAGAGAACAAGGAGGACCCGAAATTTGAGTTTCCCAACCATTCAGGCAGTTACGCAAACATGTGGTGGACAGACTTGAAAGCTGCAGTAGGCCAGAGGATTAACGTGGAGGGCATTGTTTCTTCTTTAGGAGTTTTCTCTAAGGACAAGCATTTGGCGATCCCACATGTTATTGTGCCAGATATAAGGTATATCGATTGGGCTGAGCTAAAGAAACGAGGGTTTCAAGGTGTGGTCTTTGACAAGGATAATACAATTACAGTTCCTTACTCCTTGAGCTTGTGGTCTCCTCTTGCCTCTTCTATAGATCAGTGCAAATCTCTGTTCGGTAACAATATTGCAGTTTATAGCAACTCTGCAGGTAATTGGATTTCGTTTAGATCAGTGCAAATGTCTAAGTTGCGCCACTTCCAACTCCTAACAATTTGTCTTAGTGGAATTAAGTATTTTATGATTTGTGAATTTGTAGGACTAGATGAATATGACCCTGATGGTAGAAAAGCCAGAATTCTTGAACGTGCAATTGGAATTAAAGTCATTAGGCACAGTAAGTTGTATTTCCTATATGGGATTCCATTTGCCCTAATCTATCATATATTTTCCATTTCTAAAAGTAATGCAACTCTGAAGTAATATGAATTAAAGAATGATGCATCAAAAAAATGAGAAATTTATATGAATATCACTTGACTATCTTTGAGTTAATGCTATTTGTATTTGCTGCTTCCGTTATGTGTATACTTAAGGGGTGAAGAAGCCGGCTGGAACAGCTGAAGAAATTGAAAAACAATTCGGTTGTGAATCGTCGAGGCTTATTATGGTAAACTTGGTTCTTTCAGTTTTTTGGTAAGCTTTTCTCTGTCCTTCCTCAGTTGACAGTTTATGTTCTGTCCTTCGCAGGTGGGTGATAGGCCGTTTACAGACATAGTTTATGGTAATAGAAACAATTTTCTTACTATTTTAACAGAGCCACTAAGTCGTGCAGAGGAACCATTAATTGTACAGCAGGTTAGATTTCGTGAAGAATGATTTGTTTGATGACCTTGATTATGATTTTGGTTCATAACTTCATATTAATTGAATATGATATACCTAGGCTATGGTAATCAGTTCTTTTAATAACGATGGAACCCAGGTCAGCTTGCATGCACCTCATCTTATCCCCCTATGTTGAACCAAATTTCCAATAGTGTGAATCTCTTGAGCTATCAATTTATCTTTTTTCTCCAGCCTGAATGTTTGTGGGATCTTTTTACCTTTTAACTGCATATGTCCGATATTTCAAGTCAAATTCCCGTGTTAGTGTTGTGATACTGATTGTAGAGAGGTTTATGTATAAGCTGAGCACTAATCTGGTGATCAGACTTCCTGGTATGCGCTCCTCTTACCCAGTCGGTCATCAGACTTTCTGGCTTCTCAGAGCTGAATTGCTTAACAGCAGTGGTTGTTTTGTTAGACTTAGATCAGACTTTCTGGCTTCTCTCAGCTGAATTGCTTATCAGCAGCAGTTGTTTTGTTAGACAAAGTCCATGGAGTTAATCTTTGGTGGTGACTGTAGGGTCGACATCCTATTCCCCCCAACTTGAAAAAGTCACCTATATTTTTGTTACTTTTGTCACAATGAACTTTTAGGATTCTCAAGTAAAGACAACCTATCTGATGCTTACCGCAGTTTTAGCATCTTGTCAAATAGCTTATTGGATATACATCCACCAACTGAAGTTGGTACATTAGATGCCTCATCCACTGCATTGTGATAGCTGCTCATGAGAATTAGGGCCATCACCTGCATAATTTCTGTCATTGTCACTTCCAGAAGTTACTGGCGTAGCTGCTGCCTTAATCCCTATGCAGCAATGTGTTATGAGGTTTCCTAAGAACATACTCTACTCAAAAGATCTTTTTTATGTGTTACTCTACCCAAAATTATAATGCACAATTATGTGATCACTTCTTCACTTCGAGTTGTCTCTCATCAACTTGATCAAGTATGAATACTGAAAGGAACGAATGAAATGGCATCTTGCCACCTTCTTTTGCTATGATGTGTTTTATTAGGCGATGCTGTGTTCCTAGGTTGCTGACTGAATCTAAGAAGTAAATATCCATGAAGTTTGGGATAAGAAATGTTTGGATATCATATTAACTTAGCTTGATTTGGATGCAGTGCTTCCCCTCCTTTCGTTTTATCTTGCAATTTGACCTAGTTTCCTTGGACACTTTTGATCCAAAGAGCAAAATGTCTGCAGGTCAGGGTACTTGAGGTGGCTCTTGTGAACCGATGGAGTAGCCAGGGGATGAAGCCAGTCAATCATACGCTTCTTCCTGATTGCCAGCACTGTGTGAAAGACGAACCACTTTAGGGAATTTCTTTAGATAAAGTGAGAAAAAATTTATTTGCCCTCTTCCCATAAAGAGAAAAATAACACCCAACCCAACCACGAGGAGACTTTTTTTTTTGTTACCACTAATAATTATACAGGGTTATTTCCATGGGTTTGCCTCTTGCGATTGGAATCTGATAAGAAGGCTATATCAATCATTTCAGCATTTCTTTGATTGAATCTTCGAATAATTTTCTCTCTTGAATCGATTCTGCTTGTGCTTGAATCTAAAAATTTATTTGGTGATAATGATAGAAGCATTTGTCAACGAGTCCATTCTCCTAAGAGTATATTATTTTGGTTGATTTGAACGTCATCCCTTATTTTCAAATATTTCAAGCCATATGGAATTGTATATTATGACTGGGCTAACGATTATGACATGCCCTTTGTTAATGTTTGAATATCCTCATGTGTTTCAATATTATTCAGACTGATGGACATAAGGAATCAAGTAGCCAGCAGCACCAATATGCCAAAACGAGCTGCAGTGATAACAATGTTATGTTTCATTAGAACTTGGGAGAAATTTTAATGGGCATTCCTTTGGAAGGGAAGGGAAGGGGATCCATGACAATTGGTTCGTCAGGATTTATTAAGGACCAATCATATCGTGTCACAACGTAATGAACAAATATAAGAATATTTAGCTTTGCCAATTGGTATCCTGCGCACAACCTTGGGCCTCCTCCAAATGGTACAAATGCATATGGTTGAACAGGCTCCTCAAATCTACTCGGCTCAAAATTTTGGGGCTCTTCAAAATACTCTGGACTATAATGTGTACCATATGTTGTCCACAATACCTGCACAGAGCAACAAAAATTAGCACAAAAAATATATAACGGGGCATGTAAAAGGAATTGACAGCAGTAATCTTTCACTCCTCAGCTATCTAAAGACTCGAAGAGTAGTGATAAAATCTTACCTTCCAACCTTTTGGAATAGTGAATCCTTCAAATTCAATGTCAGTAATTGCTTTTCTAAAAGAACCAAAGATAGGAGGAAACAGCCTCATGCTTTCTCGAGCAACTTGCCAGGTGTATTTCATCCTTTTTGTATCTTCCAACGATAGTATCTCATCTGGTCCTTTGTTACTCATTATATTAGCATGTTCTGTCAAAAGTCCAATTTTCAATAGACAGAGGTAAACGGAAAAAAGTTGATATGTTGTAGTTAGCGCTTCTATATATAAACGTACCTTGAAGGAGAAGAGAATAGCATGTGGGATGATGAGCCAACATCCTAAATGTCATAGCAATGGCAAAAGAAGTTGTATCATGGGCAGCAAACACTAGCAAAACAACATTATCAACAACCTCTTCTTCACTTACCTCACCGCGAATCAACGCTTTCACTAACCGAGAAAGTAAGGCCTCGTCTAACTTCCCTTCTTTCTCCTCTCCTAATTCTATCTCTCTTCTCTTCTCCCTTATAACCTCAACAAGAATTTTCTCTATTTTCAATCTTGCATTTTTTGCCCTTGAAAACTTAGATCCTGGAAACTTAAATGGGGGTGAAAAAGCACCTTCCAATACTCTCTCAAACGTTTCAAGTAATCCTGGTTTGACTACTATCCCCAAAAAGCACTCAAACACAATCTCAAACGTCAAAGATTTGGTCAGATGATAAAGTTTTATAATCTGGTCTTGACCATTGCAATTCTTGTCTAAGTAAGATTGAATTGTGCTACAAATTTTAGGAACCATAGCATCTAGGCTAAAAGAGGCAAGACTTGAAGATATAATCCCACGAAGGCATCGATGCGCGTCTCCTTGTTTCTCCATAATACAATTCTTGCCCATTAGCTCAACTGAAGAAGTAGGCCATGAACTTATTACCAATTTGAATTCATTAGACAAAAAGAACATATTAGCTTCTGCTCCACATACCACTACAGTTGGTGATCCCATTAGTCTTGTTTTGAATGTCTTTCCATATTTTTGGATCCGGGGCTGAACAAATTCTTCAAATAATTTGTTCTTTTTTTGGGCTTTGTAAAATTCTATGGTTTCACCAATCCAGGGAAGCCCCATTTCACCAGGTGGGAGTTTCTTTTTGGTAATGTATTTGTAGCCTTTGTAGTATCGTCTCAAGAGAATGGAGAAAACAATTGATAAGAAGAAAGAAAAAGGAAAGTTGATTAGGCTTAACAAAGAAAGAGCCATTGGAAAAGAGAATAAAGAACTTAACAAAATAATATTTGGAGTGTTAATTAGCTAAGAAACTATGCCAAATTTATACTCCTTTGCATGGGGAAGATGACTTATTAAGAACAACAGAAAATCAATTAAAAAGTCAGAGGTATTTGGTCACTCAGAAAAAGTCAACCAATTATAGACCTAGCTAATTACTCCATTCACTAATTTATTTCAGAAGAAATGCATGTGAGCTTGGCCGTCCAAAAACCAACTTCTTCACCCTACAAAATTAAAACCTCTGAATCATCATCATAATATATCTGAAAGATTCATATGAAATAGGAAAAAACTTACCGGCCACCACGATTCTTGCTATATTGGTCAATTGGTATTAAATATTTAATAGCAATAGTATCCCTAGATATCTGCTATGGCTAATATATAAATTGGGTTAAATACTTCTAATGGACGTGAAATTTGCAGAGCATCTTCTCCACCTTCGTTATGTTGAAAAATACTAAAGAAATAATCAAGTAGGAATGATTCTGGTAGCTGCAAGTAGGAATTATGTCAGAACAACTTATATCTATGGAAAGGTACATGATCATCTAAACTTGTTAATTAAAATAATCCGAAGCGAATCTAAGATTTAACTTGATGGGTTAATCTTAAGGTTCTTAATAAGTAATTCGTTGAAATTTTAAATTTATAGGTTCATAATTTAACATTTGTTGAATTTTTTCTAACTATTCACATATGTATCTAGATAGAGGAGGGGGGCAATCGGTCGGTTCGATTCGGTTTTGAATATTATCGGTTTTGCCTATTGGTTATCAGTTTACAAATATCATAACCCGATAACCAAACCGATAAGGTATTGGTTATCGGTTATCAGTTAATCAGTTATCGATCATTATCGGTTCGGTTATCAGTTTACCCGATAAGATCAAATAACTAAAACAATTTCGCAGTATATAAAACTGTCGAGTTCTCAATTATCTTGAGCCATAAGTCAAGAAAGAGAGGATTACAAAGGTGGAATGGAATATGATTGTATTGTTAATAAAATGTGGTCTTGTATCCTTAAGAACAATTAAACAGAAGTTTACTCCTTAGGATTCTTAATATTCCAAAAAGAGAAACACTTGTTAAAATTGTAAGTGGATAATGCAATAACACCAAATTTATATATTTCTTGTCAAAGCCCATTTCATTACTAATAAAACAAAATCTCCAAAAACGTTTAAAGACTAGACAGACGATTAGAACAAGATCTCAAAAAATAGTAGTGCGCACACACACAACACAACCCTTCCCCTCTCCAAAAAAAAAAATCCAGAGCCAGAATGCTTTCAAACAAACTAAGAAAAATATGAAGATGAAGCAACTAAAAACTTACACGCCGCCCCCGAGTCTTGACGGGTTGACTGGTGAGGGCGTGATGCGACTGACGTGTGACAGCGACATGAATCTTGACGGGATAACTGGTGACTGGTGAGGGCGTGAGCCGTGGTAAGGTGGAGAACTAGTAAGGTTGGACCGTAGGGGTGCGACAGAAAAATTGAGAAACTGAGAAAAAGAAATTAACTTACTGAAAATTGAAAAAGAATAGGATAAACCAATTATGAAATCCTAGTATAGCATGTATATACTTGTGACATAAACCCTTAATCATGTGTATAACTTCTGTTAGCATATAGTCGAATAAGAATCATTATATTTGATAGAAATCTCGTAATTGAATTTATATTCTCTTCTCTCTTCTTTTTTTTTTTACGTT
The DNA here is from genome assembly GCA_034376525.1 of Nicotiana benthamiana. Taxonomy (NCBI): domain Eukaryota; kingdom Viridiplantae; phylum Streptophyta; class Magnoliopsida; order Solanales; family Solanaceae; genus Nicotiana; species Nicotiana benthamiana. Next base: position 19,107,963 of record CM067337.1, read on the forward strand.
AGATAAATATTTTTTAATATGTTCTTTTTTTAAATTTTCTCAGGTTTAAGGATTGCGTCAATAAATTTATGTAATGAAGTCTTTAAAGTGGTTCCAAGATCATTCTCTACTTGTTATCATCACGGTCCATAAAAACTTTAAATGTTCATTAAATTTACAAGTGTTGTCAATTTTTTCTAGGTATTAAAAATTGGTCTTCTCCTATACTAAAGAGCAGTTTAACACTCTGTTTGGATCATTGTATCCATCGTTTTATAATATATTATATTGTATTATATATCATATTTTATCGTATTATTTTATGAATACAATGTTTGGATAGAATGTATTATTTGTTATCGCTTAATAATATTTTGTTGTTTGGTTTGACTGTATCATACTGTACTGTAACTGATAAGTTTACTAAAATACCCTCATTTGTTTAAATATTAAATTTATCAAAAATAATGCATAAAAATAATTATAAAAAATGTGACGACCCGCCCTGTCGTCTTTGGAATTTATTCCTCGTTCCCCAATTTACTGTTTTCCCTAAGTTCATTTGCTATGTGGTTTGCCGGGATGTTCGGTAATAGAATTGGGAGTGTTTTGGGACACTTAGTCCATAAATGAGAGTTTAAGTATTGGAAAATATTCCGTAATTAGAACATACGAAGATGACCTTTTAATGGAAATCCGATGGTTCCATTAGATCCGTTAGGTGATTTCGGGGTTGGGAGCGTGTTCGGAATGTATTTTGGATGTCCATAGCTCATTTAGGCTAGAAATGCCGAAAGTTAGAATTTTGAAGTTCCCGGTCCGATAGTGAATTTTTGATCCGAGGGACGGAACGGGATTGCGAAAGTTGTTGTAGCACCGTCATGTCATTTGGGACGTGCTTGCAAAATTTCAGGTCAATCGGATGTGTTTTGGTTAGGTTTTGAATCGAAAGCGAGTTTGATTAAATTTTGAAGTATTTAAGTTCAAACCATTGATTGATTCTAGATTTTGGCATTGTTTTAGGTGGTTTAAGGATTGGTACAAGTTTAAATGATATTATGGGATAATTTCGTAGGTTTAGTTGAGGTCCCGGGAGGTCTCGGGTGTGTTTCGGATGCTCAACGGGGCAATTTGTATTGAAAAGAAGTTGCAGGTTTGCTGTTGTTCTATTGCAGACTTTTCCTTCTCTGCGATTGCATAAGCTCCATGCGATCGCATTTGGCATTTTGTGCTGGCCTCATTTTCCCTTCAATGCGATCGCACTCCCCCTTCTGCGATCACATAGCTCTGCCTCCCCATTCTATGTGTTCGCAATCCTTCCTATGCGTTCGCAGTGAGTAACCTGGGCTAGTGCCTCAGGGCCGAAATCCTTCTATGTGATCGCATAGCCTTGTCCGCGATCGCATAGCTTCACCTTCCCCTTCTCTACGGTTGCATGGATTCCTCTGCATTCGCATAGGCCAATTTCTGGGCCTTGAATTTTTATTCTACGCGATCGCATCCCTCCTCATACGATCGCATTGAACAAATGACTTAGGCAGATATAAACATTTCAAAACGAACCCATCTTCCATTTTTACAAAAACTCAAGCTAGAGAGCTCAGTTTTGGGAGATTTTTCGAGGGCTATTCAGAGGCAACAATTGGGTCATGATTCCTTACTCCTATATGACAAAAATTCACTAATCTATTCGTGAATTCAACCTTTAATTTCGGATTTCTGAATGAAAATTAGGATAAAGTTCTTAGACCTAATAGTGAGGATTTGAAGGGGCATTTGACCTCCGATTTGGGAGATTTTTATATGGTTTGACTCGTGAGAATACGAGGTTTCTGAAATTATAAAAATTACTCGATTCCGAGATGTTTTCCTGAGGGGAATTTTGGTTATTTTACCTATTTTTGCGCCTTAGTTTTAATTTTAATAGTGAAATTAGTTACTTGCGAATTTATTTATAACATGTAATTGGTTTGAATAGATTGGGGCACTCGGAGTCGGATACTCATTGCAAGGGCATTTTTCCCTAGCGATTTTTGTGCCGGTTTGAGGTAAGCGGCTTGTCTAACCTTGTGTGGGGGACCTCTCCCCTTAGGATGTTTTTGTTGTTGCTTAAATGCCTTGTGCGCGAGGTAACAGGCGTGTACTTGTGCTAGTTATTGAAAATACACCTTACTTGGCTTATTTAGACTGTGTTTCTTCGAATATTTAACTATTAAAAATGCAACTTAAGTTGTTTTAGCTTAGGAAAAACATGTTAGTAACTTATTTACTCTATTTGACTAAATCGCAATATCTATCTTATGTTAGCATGCTAGACTCTAGATTTTTACCTGGTGCTTGTACTTAGCTTCTTTATGTTAAATATTGAATTGTTGTGATGTGTTTAAGTTTTGGACTAGGGGTTCAATTCCCGGGAGATCCTCTGTTATTGATATGATGGACTACGAGTTCCATTCCCGGGAGATCCCCTGTTATTGATATGATGACTACGGGTTCCTTTCCCGGGAGATCCTCTATTATTGATATGATGGACTACGGGTTAGATTCCCAGGAGATCCTCTATTATTGATATGATGGACTACGGGTTCAATTCCCGGGAGATCCTCTATTATTGATATTATGGACTACGGGTTCAATTCTCGGGAGATCCTCTGTTATTGATATGACGTACAACGGGTTCAATTCCCGGGAGATCCTCTGTTGTTGGTATGATGAACTACGGGTTCGATTCCCGGGAGATCCTCAGACATTGGCAGAAGTGGATTCCCGGGAGTTTTATGTAGTTTATTTGTCGTTGACTTGCAGTTTCCATCCGATTTTATTTATGCTTTTCCTGCTTATTCTCTGCCTTACATTGTTCATTATTGTTGTTATGTTTATTCTAAGTGGGACCTGACCTTCCTCGTCACTACTCATCCGAGGTTAGGCTTGGCACTTACTGAATACCGCTGTGGTGTACTCATGCTACTCTTCTGCACACTTTTGTTGTGCAGATCCAGGTGCATCCAGCCAGGCATACTATCAGTGATTTCGGAGCCATACTCGGAGACTTGAGGTATGCATCTGCCGTGTACGCAGATCCGAAGAGTCCCCTTTACTCTACCTTGTAGTTAGCAGTTCCATTTCGTGTATTCACTTATTGTAGATATTTTCGGATATTAGAGCCGTATTTTATGTTTTACTCTTAGCCTGTGTTGCCCGTGGGTTTCTGGGTCTTGGAGGTTGTTATATTTTGAGTTGAAGTGTATGTGCCAGGCGACACTCTATACATTTTCTTATGTTGTTCAGTATTTGATATTGTTCTCGTAAAGGTTGTTAAATTTCCGCAATGTGTTGGCCTTACCTAGTCGCAAAGACTGGGTGCCGTCATGATAGGTTCACAATTAGTAAACTAAGGTCATGACAAGTAATAAAACAGAAGGAGGCAAAACACCTTAAGAAAGCATAACAAAGGAGCGAGACAGAAGAAGGCAAAACAAATGAGCACAACTAATTAGAATTGAGTTAAAATCAAACTAGGAGAAAAAATAAAATAGAAGGCGACAAAACAGCTTTAACGCTGGTGGCAGAAGTTTCAAAAAATAAATAAAATAAAGTAGGTTATTTATAGGTTTGAGATTTGGAGTTAAAATAGAAAAAAAAATGTGAATGTTAAAATAGAATTGTAGAGTAATAAGCTAGGACATAATTAGAAAGAAAAAAAGAAAACAATCACACTATACCAAATCGGTTGTTTCAGAAAAAGGGACTTTTTTATTGTTCCAGAATAATAAATTTAACAATATAATACAACCAATTTTAATGAAACAATCAAAACAAACATTGTTTTGGGATAACAATACAATAATACCATTAACCATCCAAACAACCTGTAAGTTAATGATATATTATAGTAATCAAAATGATCAACAATAATATTATCTCTTGCAAAATTTTTTTTGTTAGTCACTTAAAATATTTTTGATTCGTTATTAATGAAGCAAAAGGAAAAGTAATATTGTGCATGTCAAGTCTCAAGGGCCAATGAGCTAATTTAAGCCGGACTTATAAGTCTCGATTTCAAATGCGCTCGAAAATCCTAATCCAATTTTATCCAAGTAGTAAGCCCTACGCGGACCAAGTCCATTTTGATAACTCATTATTATTTTACAATTAATAAGATGAACCACTTTGCCAATAAATTTGTTTTGGCCGGTCATATTTATCTTGAACCATACTGCATGCAGGTGCATTCCGTGGTTCTTTATTCTAATAAATTCTGTTTAGTACAGAATATGCTGTAAAAACCTAATGGAATATGTTAAACCTAATTGATTATGAATTGCGTTTATTTTAAGCAATTCATAATTGCGTTTATTTTAAGCAGTCCATCTCACCTTGGTAATTGAACTTCCTATAGTACATTAGTTAAGATTAAAAGGTGTTCTTCCCACGTCAGATTTTCTACGGTTCCCTCTGAAATGAGGCATGTAAGGGAGCCACTACGAAGAAGTTCCGGGAGTTACGAAGGAAGCTTCGAGCTCATATTGGTCATGGGTTGGGAACGGGAATTGAACTCT